>VZRF01002602.1:0-187905 GCA_013396875.1 Vireo altiloquus
GACAGGAGCGGGAGGGAAAGCTTCAGCTCCAGGGAGAAGGTAAGCAGTGCCCAGCTCTGCCACGGCAGCAGCTGCACACCTTCGCCCAGCCCACACGTTGGCAGCGCACAGAGCACAGGGAATCAGAGCTCGGCAGGGCCACCTGCCAGGTACCAGCGCTGTACACAGACAGACAGCTGGTGACTGACGAGCAGCCACTGATCCCAAATACCTTGTGTTAAGCCATTCATCTTCTCTTAGTCTCTTCTGCTAAACAGCCCCAGCTTTCAAACAAAGCCTTAGCCCAGGTTTGCCAGTCTGCTTTGCACCCAAAGCAAGGCACGCAGAACCTACAAGACAGAGCAGCAGTTTGCAAGTGCTGATATACTTGGAAACTAAAATTCAGGTTCCAGCACTTGATACTGGCAGCACCTCCTTGAGACGTTTGTATATCGATGCCTTCAAAATCGCTGCTGTCTCTCTCACTTCTGCTTGCTCACCCTCCAGGCCAGCCTTGGAATAAGGTGTGCTCTTAACAGTAGTCTCAAAACCAAAGACTAGTGAAAGCTAGGACCAAACTTGAAGAAGGAGAGGTGATACATTCAGATCCCCTTGGATCAGTAAGCCACACACAGGAGACAGACTGCACAAGTAAGGATGCCTTAGAGTTTTAATCTAATCGCTTCAGTGTTCATCAAGAAAGATAAGGAAATGCTGACTAGACTAAGCTAGCAAATTCCCTAAATGTGACAAGAGAAAAATGCCCTCCCAATATACAGTTCATAGGAGGGAGATAAAGACTTACAAAATTGAAACTGGCACCTACTTATTCTTTCTTGCCCACTGAATTCTCTGCACTAGCACAATGCCTCTTGTGATGAAACACATGAAAACTAAACCACAAAAAACGAATATGTTTGGCAGCAATCCTTCAAAGTACTTCATTCCTGTTTAACACAAACATGAGTCTCTGGTTTCTCTGGGAAGGGAAACCAGAACTGACACCTTTGTGCCTTCTCTCCAACCATCCTTTAGCATGAGCAGCAACATGCAGCCCATAACAAACGTTATGAAATAAGATTAAACAACAGAAATGTACAGAAAGAAAAGTAACAATCTACTCTTTGCCAGATTATGTTTCGTATTATTTGTCCCCTTCTATTTTCCATGAAAAGCAAGTAAACATTTCAACACTTAAAACTCTCTTTCTATGCCAAGCAGCTGAGTGAAGTAACCATGAGCAGTGGATACACATAACCAAATACGATGCTAAAATAAACTTCCATCACGAACTGAAACCAAACAACTAAAATAAGCTAATTTTTTTAAAAGGTGTTTTGTGTAAAACCAGTATACATGAAATTGGATGCAATAGTTTGCAGAAAGATTAACAAGAAAAAGCCTTCTAAATCATATTTCTGAATCATTTAAAAAAAATAAGGTAACATATTTCAGAAGTGTTGCGTGACCTCTGATGGCATTTTCTGATGTTGTTGAGCATCTTTGCCAGATTATGTTTCAGAGAAAAGAAGCTGTGCTCGTTAATAAAACTTCAGGAAACTAATTCCTGCATTGCTTCCTTTTGTTAGGATTTCTGTAGTTAATAACTGTTCATTGCTGACTGTTCCTCCAATGAAGCCAAGATCCATTACTGAAAGCAGGAAAAATCTGCCTGTGTCAGGGCTTGCAGAAGTTTTCAGGCACTGTGACAACTGGCAACCTTATTAAAATGTTTACAGACAGCCTGAAAGAAATTAAGAAAGGCCTAGATGTACATAAGTCCTTCAAAATCAATGAGATATTTTTAGGATTCTTTTTTCTTTTCCTGAATTATCTTTAATCATAAAACAAAACACTGAATATTTTCTATAAAAAATGATACTTGAATTTATCAGAATAGATTTTGCACTATGTTTTATCAGAAGACAGTGAAAATGATGGAGCAATCAGCAGAGTATCTCACACAACTCTCATACCTGACAAAAGGTCTCACATATACTAATAAATCGTTGTTTGTGCAAAAGAATATTTGTGAGCACTTCCCAGCTCTCCATCTTAATGCTATTTTTTTGTTTGTTTTTATTCTAGAATTTCCACTAAGTTCCATCCCACAGAGTATGTATAGCAGAGGAGATCGAGCCCACAGCCCACAGCACTGTACAGGAAAGCTCCCTACTGTCTCAAGTGCTTCATCTCAACAGGAAGAGAAGGAAAAGGAGTGTAAATGGACCATTGCAATTTATAGGCTGTACTAATAATTAAATGCTGGGAGTTCTATTAGCACCTTCACTGCATCCCCACCCACAGGTTCTTCAATCATCCAATCATCACCGAACTTGTATTTTGAGGTATTTGTTCTCTGTGCTTTGAGGCATAAAATGTCCTGCAGTGCCACAGTCCTAATTTCTTCAGTGTGGTGAAGTTCATTTTGCGTTGCTGTTAAGGTTTTGGGTTTAGTGCTTTTTTTACAAGAAGAATCCTTCTATCTGGCCAGACATGCAGGTAAGAGGAGAGCTCACAGTTCTTTGTGAAAGGAAATATGAGACATTAGCAAACAATGCCTCTGCAGAAAGGGGAATCAAGCTAAGAGAGATCTGCAGTTCTAACCCTCCAAAGTAAAATTGGCAATGGCCCACTTGACAAGAAAAATCCATGGCTCCAAAGAGTTGGAAAGTGGTTCAGACTGACATATTTCATTTCCTTCAAGGCTACCTGTGACTACTTCCCAAACACGAAAATCACCACCTTAATTAGGCTTCCCCAGCAATCTCAAAAAATGGAGCTCTCCATTCTCTACCTACCCTTTGCAGCAGGCACTTAAAGCACTTTCTGCAAGTCTGACAATGAAGGTGTTTGGCTTTGCAAGGCTCACAAAACAGCAAGGAGCCATCTGCAGCCCGAGAAGACACAGGGCAGAGTCTGATTAGCGATTCTGTGCAGGTTTTCTATCTCCTATCACTGCTCTCCCCTCCCCCTTCACATCCCCTAGGGAGACCAGTTCCATATTCAAAGCAGCCTGGGGTCTTCAAGCAGAGAAATGTGCATGATTTGTACATGGCATTAAAGCAGGGAAAGAACTCCAAAATTATAGCAGCTGCATCCAGCCCTTGAGACGGCCCAGCACCGATAAGGGATTCAGAGGGTCGCATAATTCATTTCACCTGCAGCAGTAGCATCAGGGGAGGTTAAATATGTCACTCCATCACAGGGATGCAAGGGGCTGGGGGAAGCCTTCATCATTCATCCTGTCAGCTCTGCACCTCCCTTCACCTCGCATCAGCAGGGGGAGATAGGGAAGATTTTCCATAAGCATATGAACAACACAGTGGGGGACACAATGACCTTACGAGTCTCCCCTTCCAATTTGTGAATTAATTGTCAGCACCTGCCCTGCTCTACCAGCTCCTCTCCCTGCACTCCATCTTTCTCCCACTACCAAGGGCCTGATCCTGCAAGACTAACTTCAGTATGTGAGCTCAATGCCCTCCCGGGAACACACGTGCAAATGACCTTGCAGAAAGGTCAACGTTGCAGAGCAAGATGTCTCATCCAAATGCAACCAAACATATTTAAATGGCATAGGAAATTTGTTCCAGAACATGTGCATCCCTCTTCTTCTGCCTTTCTTGGAGACAAACGTACTTGCTCATTATTTTTACTGTTGTTGAAACATTTTGTTCTTTCTTAGCAATCTGAGGGCCTGAGGAAAAATTTTCTTAGCACATTCTCTCCAAAGTCATATTTTCACCTAGGCCTAACACTACTCTTCTCTTTGCTGCATTATTTGCTAGAGTTCAGCTGTGACCACTTTAGGAGACAGTGCCTGTCTTCATGTACTGCACAAATTCATGCATATTTGCACTCATGTACAGTAAAAAACAACTAGCCTGTAACAGGGTCTGTGGGACCCCACCTCAGGATCTTCTCTTCAGAATTTAGCTTCTGAGGTATTTCTGTGACATGTCAGTTGTGCATGATCATCGTGCAATAAAAGAAGAAATTATTTAAAAAAAATAAAAGGCAAGTTTGCTGAGAAGGTACAGCATCTTAAATCCTGCCATCACAAAAGAATTTTTTGATACACAATACAGATCAGCTTCCTTCAAAAAAAAATAAATGTGTTAAATTGTACAACATCGATTTCTTAAATGGCAGAATGATAGAAGGACTGATAAGAATACACAAGCATTTAGATATTGCAATTTCTGGTATAGATAAGATGGTAGAAAAGCAGTAAGTTTCTTGAAAGTGGTTAGAAATGAAAGATGATGTTTTTGTTTTGAATGCATAATTCAAGCATAGCAAAACCAGAGAGGGTCAGTTGAAATAAGTGTAAAATTAAATACTTTTCACATTAAAGGTCAAAAACCTGTAAGCATGCAAGTCTTAAACAATTTTTTCAGTTTTGTCCTATTCTGGACATAAAAGGTTTTATAAACCGAACAAACTAGTAAGAGATGTGCTCAAACAGTTTCTGTACCTGCAGTTTAAATCTTCCACCATGTAAAATGAAAAACTTGTTCTCTTTCACTCTTGAAACTACACTCTTAAGGAAGGAAGTAGTCCATTAGCCTTCTGCAGAAAAATTCAGCAGATGGTATTTTTTGATGTCTTGACTAAGATAAAATAGTCTCAACTGGTGCTTTTATATTCCAAAAATATATATAGAAAGGTTTCAAGAGGCTGTTTTTCATGCCTTAAGGCTAAATCTTTGACTGGTTTTTACTGTATTTTCTCCCCTTGCTTGAGTTGCTAAAATCTGTAGCTGTCTTCTGCTCTTCCACTTGTACTACTCCAAGCACTAAAGACACCTGAAGGATAAAGAGATGGTTCACAAGCACATACATACTAGGAAAAAGGTTTTTTGCTTCTGCCAGTTACCTGAAGCACACAAATCCATAAACAAAAAAAAGCCATCAGTAGGTGAGTAATTCAAAGCATCCTTTACTTCTCCACATGCTTTTCACAATGACACTACTGAGGAATAGCACTCAGGGACCAGTGGAGTTATATTTAAAACAGACACCAACAGAGGGAAGAATGAAGTGCCTACCTACTTCATCCTCCAGAAACTATTTCAGCTGAACTGGTGCTTATTTATGACATCAGTTCTGCTCATACAGCATCTATGAGTCACAAGTGGGAGTAGTTTGCTGAATTCCAATGGGATTTCCACACGGTCAGTATGGAAAATTAGCTCACATTTGTTTCATGGTATATATATACCTTTAGAGGGTGCACAATAACAAGCAGCGACTTTAGCTGTGAAACATAAAAATATTTCTCAACATGGGACAATTTTCACTCTTTCAGGAAAGCTTAAATTCCATTCCAGAAGCAGATGTGGCAGCTGAGGACTCTGCTGTGTCCAGCCCACCGGGACCACTGGATCCCAGCAGACAGCATCACCTGTACCCACACCCTTTAACAACACTCTTGCCTATATATTCTGCATTGTCCAGGGCTCAGCACCATCACAGACCAGACTTCAAAAAGCTTGTAGGTTAATTCATATCAGTGAATTCATGGAAGTATTAAAATAACCACTTTTAAGCTTCTTTTATGATTCTAAATTGGAACAGCAAAGTTACAGTCCAGGAAACTTTTTCAAATGGTGAGATCAGGAAAATACTGGAAAGGTCACAGCACCTCCACATCTGGGAGGTCGTTCAGAACAAGGCAGGCAAAATCTGCCAGAGGTGGTGTGGATAAAGGATGCAACAGGCATCTCTTGAGGTGCCTCTCAAGAAACCTCTAGCAGCTGACTTGTGCAAGCTCTGTGATAGAAAGCAGTAAAATGGCATGAGTTGGAAGTTCTGAGGAGTGACCAAATACAATATCCTTGACCTCAATTAGCACTTTCAGGACCTCTTTCACAGGCACTGAAGTTTAAGACATTTACAATTTCACCGATTTCATTCTGATTCAAATGGAACAGCAAAACTGTAGCCAACCGAATCCAAAGTAGCTGATGAACAACGACCACAGCACACACATCAGGGAATCAAGCCTTTGTTTTCCATTACCTATTGGAAGTGCTGAACCATGTCATTCCTTGGAGCAGAGCATGCACTGCTAGTGTTGTCTTACAGCCTCATCTCTACTGCACGGACTGACTTTATTCTCCACCAAGCACCCCAATAACACTGTTTTCACACCCCACAAGTACCCTCTTCACAAACTAGAAAAATTCCAAAGGAAAATCCCACTATATGTAACAACTATGGCTACAGTTTATTCAGGATTCCAAAAGATCACAAGAATATCTACATTCCCGAGGATTCCTGAAAATCCCAGGGTAAAACTGTACAGTAGTAGCAATAGCTGTCACATCATTAATTCAAGCTTCCTAATTGGAAAGAGGCCCTCACAATGCAAGCTGTAGCTGAAAAGGACAAACCACTGACTTGAAAACTTCAGAACTGAATCACAAAACAAATTAAAAGACTTGGACAGAGACTGTGAGGAAAGATGAAAATAAGGATGAGGTTATCTAGATCAGCTAATCACAATCAACAGAATGCTTTATCTTCCACAAGGAGCATGAATAAATAAACACCATTAGCAATCCCTAGTCTGCTGCTAAACCTGGCCATCATTAGCAAGCTGATTGCTTCCAGACACTAAACAGGAGTCACTCCTAAGGATGTCTTAAAGGAGGAGAGATGACGTCAGGTGCACAAAGGACACCGTGCCACAGGCAGGGAAGACAGAGATGAATACAGTGATGGCTGGAGAGAAGGAGAGGGAGTGAGAAGACAAAAGAAGACAAAAGACAAGCTAATGGGCTCTGATGGTGAGAACCAGAAACTTGAATTTGATACGGTAGAATAATAGAATAACTGGAAGAATCAAAGAGACTGTGACATGAGTTACAAACAATGAAGAATATTTTAGCACAAATGGACCAAATTTGGACTGACAGATGTGTTTAGAGAGACCAATGAGGAAAAGATTTCTGTGATTTTGAAGAAGTGAGGAAGAAAACAGACCTATAATTTTGCCAGTGCAGGCAGATATTGAGAGTTACGTTTGGAGCTGAAAGTTATTCCTTGGAGTTTAGCTATCTAGATTTGTCTAATTATGTTCTTCAATGAGAAACACCAGGCATTTTAAAGAAGTTCTCTATGTCAGGATTTCCTCACCACTTTAAGAAGCCTTAAGAAAGGCAAAAATTTAAAGCTAAAATTGCTGGTAGGCAGATTATGAGAGGGTTATCTACTTCAGAGACATTGTCTTTGCCTACTTTCTTCATACAAAAATCTGCAAAACGCAATCAACAAACTTACATGTGAAGAACTGTTTCAAATACTTGTTCATAGAGATGATGTAAGAAACCAAATGCCTTTTACTCAAGCCTGTGATCTTTCAACTACATTAAATCTCTTCTTGTTTTTATGTGATAGAACATAAACAAGAGCTAGAACCAGCGGACAAACCTTGGTTTCTCTCCAAGGTATATGAATTTGCCAAGAAAACAGTTCTATCAGTACCCAACACAATAAGTGCACAAAAATCACAAGAACTGTAGTGAATTTGCAACTGAATTTTGCAAGAATATGCAGGTGCCACAGACACCTCAGATAGCCCTAAGAGGGATAATCTCTTAGGAGATCATTATTATAGGAGGGTGTCCAGAGAGATCTGTCTGGTTGCCTCTCCTGCTCTGATGGCACCTTTACTGCTTCTCCATTTTAAAACACACTGCATCTACCTTATCAGATGTTGTAAAATATCAGGGAAGAACCCCCCAGTATTTCTAAAGGCATTAGAAATAGGAATTAGGAGTAGTTTTTTGAGTCACTTGGTTATACCTACTAGAAAAACTTGCCTTATGCTAAGATTCCTGGAATGCAAACCACTGCCTCCTGACTTTGGAACCTGGCTAAATGATTCTCAATTGGGAGAGTTTGTCTATCACTAAATTAAAACCTCCTTCAACAGAGACAACACTCCTTCTTCTCCCCCTCCAACCCATGAAAGCAAAGCAACAAAACACGAAGAAAGAGAAAGAAACTCCAAGAGGGTGATCAGTGCGAGTTTTGATCTTTTCTCTCTCAGAAGGACTGTGCTTGATGCATTTGATGAAGTGAGGCAAACTTGCTGTTAACAGCTCAGTGATTTTAAGTGTCTTGTCTGGTATGTGTCTGGGACTGCTGGATAGCATCTCTTACTTATTTCTTTTTAAACCTCTCTTTTTCTTCTTTCTGAAACTCATCTCTGAATGTCATGCTCACAATCATCTATGTATCCAACCATGACCATGGATTTTCAGTGCTGAGTGCTTGTTCAGTCTCCTTTAACACTGCTGATGGGATGGCATTTAAACAAAATAACAAAAAAAAACCAACGCATATGAAGAAGGATTCCAGCAATGAAGCAGCCATCTCTCCTTTAAAACCCCAGCCATTTAGACTGTGAACATACTCTTCTTGCACTTCTCAAGAAGAAAAGCAAATGCAAATTACTGTACAGTCATCAGCCAACAATGCTTCCATTCCCATCAAGAGAACTTTTCATTATCACTGTTCTCACCTAGGTATGTACAGACACATTCACAGGAAGACAAAGTCTACAACGTTTTCAGTAAAGAAAATTAGAGACCCAGCATGACATTATCAGCTTCAGGCTGGAGAGCCACAACAGGAGGTTTTTCACGGTTCTGAGTTTTAAGTAATCTGATGGAGAAGAGAAGTTCCTGATGCGGTGGGAAACAGCAGGCTGCTCAAAGCAACTGGGGATGATGTGGGCTGGGGAACAGTCACAGCCCAGTCCCCACTGCTGTCAGATAGGAGAACACAACTACAGCACAGGAGTGTGGTCAGTGTGACCTCACTGCTCCCAATAGTCAAACTAGATGGCTTAAAGTGAACTTTTTTAAGCCTGCCTGCATTTTGGAAAGATGGCAGGGCAGAAGGAAAGAGGCTAGAGGACAGGACTGAATCAATTTGATTGTAATACACATTATAGTTTTAACAGTGTCAGAACAGAATGGATAAGCTGTGGCAACACAGCAAAGTCAAGAATAAACCTGGAACAATGCACCAGCTGTTAGTGTGAGGAAAAAAATGTTATTCATTTTGATAGAGGAGACTAGTCTTTGTTTTTCATGCTTTTGTTTAAAAAAAAAAGAAAGATAAGAGCTTTGCCATGTGATTATTTATAGCTCCATGTAGGAGTGCTTAGTGCCACTAACCACACATATAAAGGGGTAGAAAGTTTACAATGAGAAGAGCAGAAAGGAGAGTCAATGGTAAAATTTCTGCTATGTATTTTCCTATCCTGTACAGCAACCCCAGACTTCCATCTGGTGCTAGTTCCTACCCTAAAGATTAACAACTAAATTCTGGGGGTTTGTACTACTGTGACCTTCACAGACACAGACTGTCAGTCCAGACACGAGTATGAACTACAGTTCCCTCCTATTCTGGTCAAAGAGTAAGACAAAGCTGGGTCTCATCCTCTCCACACAGGGTTATATAGATGCACACTGCACTGTTCAAGAATGTGGCTGTAAATCCACTGCCCTCGTGTCCTTCAAAGTGCAAGAGACATTGTTCTTGGTCTCCTTTTGGTGTCTACCATCTACGTTGTAAGGACTCCAAAGCACCAGAAGCAGGGCTGCTAGAGCAGACCAGTCCATCACAAATCCTTCTAAATCTGTGAAATTAAACAATAAAAGAAAATACCATTTGTTATTATACCACTAAAAGTAAAAAGTGCATCTCAGCTTCCAACACAAGGAAATGAGAATTTTACTGAACTGTCCCCCTGTAGTGCCAGCAGTGATTATCATTTTTTTCCTCCACCATATTATCCTAAACAGAGCTTGTGGATTCTCATGGTAATGCAGGCCACCATGAAAAGACTGATCCTGACAGGAAGTCCTCTAAACCAGCATATTATTGGACAGACATTTGGCATTTCACCCTGAGCTGCTACAGCAGCCCCAAAAATACACTGTAGCACATAGCCTTCCATGAGCAGGACTTTGCCTAGATAAATTAATGTATTTCAACTCTAGTTTCCCTGAAACAATGCTTGATTTGCATTATAACACCCAAATTCAAAATACCTAAGGCCATTTTTAGAGAGCATGGCAGTAATGACATCTGAAGAGGTTATTCAGTACCAGTTTTGCTACACTGCAAACTCTAGTCATATAAAAATTTCAATTCTTTTCTCATTACTACTGCCAGAAAATTACAGCCCACATGAATAGTTGTGATCAAACAGATGCACATCTGACTCAAAACTGAGAGATGTCACGTAAGAACCACCAGTGTCAAAAGGTGCAAAACTTGGGCTTAACATTGTGACAGAGCAGTTAAAAATATTTCTCTCTTACTGTCCCCATGCACCCAAGAGTGAGTCTATTCTGCTTGAAGCTCTCTGCAAAGCTCTTCCTTTTTATACATGTCAGCAGTTTCACTTACAGCAGAGGCCTTCTGAGTTTAATGACATTTCCCAGTGTTCTAAAAGTATTTGAAATACAAGTACTGGTGATGTCTTGACTGTGTTTCACATCATTAGAAGCAATGGATTCCACAATTAAATGAACTCCTCAGAAATATCCCAACTACCTGATTCCAGCACCTTTGTATGTTTTTGGTAATCTACATAACTTTTTTACAGCCCTGACACAGGATCAGGTTAAGTGTCAGTGCTGGACACCTGCATTTACTTTGGAAGTAGTCCTTCAGGAGGACTATAGGAGCCAGAGCTTAAAACTGCTTGAGCACTGAAGTGAAAGGGTCTCCCTTGTTCTTAGTAATGGAAAAGGGGGCAGATGTCACAAAGTAACTGCAAAAATAATTCATTTCTTATAGGTCGAAGGGATCTATTGATGTTCCTAACTGACGAAGCTCTCCTCACTAAAACACAGAGCCACAGAAGATGGTTTCTGCCTTCTCTACACAAATCAGAACAGACAAAAAATAGTTTGAAGGATTTTAACTGATCTCTGAAGTGTTATTATGAATTGCATTTCAGCTCCATTCATGCCTACTTCAATTGCTTATTTTTCTTCTATCTCCTCCTTCCTTTTCCCAAAGCCCCACGAAACATAAAATTAAGAGTAATAAAATATCCATACCTATTAAACCAAAGCAAAAAATAAGTTCTTTTTGTCTGGGATTTTGATGAACCGAAGCCTTCTAGGACCCTCACTTTGATGTTTTCAGAAACATCAAAAGATCAGGCTTGTTATCAACATCATTAGTGTGGCCTGGAGATGTTTAATACTCCAACACATACCGAAAATGCAGCACAGAATCCCCCAATGGCCTTTGCCTTGTTTTCATTCCTTCTTTTTTAATTTTGTTTTCAAATCTGATTTGCATTTCTCATTCTAAGCCATTTGACTCTCTCCCACCCTGCCCCAACCTCTCATTAATTCACCAGAAGAGCTTTCTAGTGCTGACCTATTCCCCCTTCCTGAAGGGAATTGTATAAACTCCTTTCTAGCCTACCACAACATAACATACAGCATAGAATAGATGCAAAGAATCACATAATGGTTAGGGTTGGAAGGGACCTTCAAGATCATTTAGTTTCAAGCACTCCTGCCTTTCACTAGACCAGATTCTTCTACAAGGTATCTCTGCAACCACCACACACATTGTGACAGAGTTTGAAACATTCTTTCACAGCAAAGCCTCTTGCTTTGGCACCTTCAGGGCTTCATATTTCTCTCCGGGTAAGCACCTGAGCACTGGTTTCTTTTTCTGAAATTGCCACTTTATTTGAGCAGGCAGCACCTCACACACAAAAGCTCGGAGAGAGGTCCAATGATGCCACCAAAACAGTGTGTAATTTAATCTAGAGCGCTGGCATCAGACTGAGCTTGTAGCTTGATGATTACTTACTTTTGTCCACCCTATTAACTATAAGAAACAAGCAATAATCTTTGAGGACTGGTCAAGCAGAGAGATTTATTCCAACGCGATTCATTGCGAACAACATCATTATAAAAATATTACTGCATGAAAGGACATAACAGTCACAAAAGCTGTGCAGGCTAACTCTGCTCTGCTGTCTTTGATTAAACAGTCTCACATAATCTTTTGAAAGAATTAACGATTTCTGTACTCCTTTGCCACGAGCAACCTGTTTCATCTCATTCTCTTCTGTAGGGCTATCAACATCTATTTGGCAACAATAGGCACATTTGTATAAGGCTGTAACTGCTTAGAGGAGAAAACAGAACAGGTCCTTGCACGTCAAACTACCCCACAAGCCCCAGCGGGTATGCTGAGGTTGGCATGGACGTACCAGCACTGCAAACACACCATGCATTGCCTACATCAGTACAACTTGGTGACAACAAAAGCAGAACCCCTGAAATATCTGAAAATATGTTTTCTTTTCCATCTTTTGTTATAGAAAATTTGGTTTCAAATTTGCCACAGAAAACAATTCTGTTTCATCTGGAAGGCGTTGACCTTACAGCCTGGAAGGTGTGGTCAAAGCATAGATGATTTAGGTTGGGAGAGACTTTTAAAGGTCATCTACTCCAACTCCCCCTTGGGGATACAGATATAAATACAGATATAGATATCATAGAAATATGGATCTTTCTTTCCCATAGAAGCACTGTGTACCTTAGTGTGAGTACCCATTGTTGCTACAGAGCAGCAAGGCACAGATGGGATAACCAGGAGGTATTCTGCAGGTCCAGGAGGCAGTACTCACTGAAAGAAGAGCAGGCAGAGAAACTTGCACAGTAGTTACCTGCAGTTCAATATGTCTGACCTTGCAAAGACCTACGGTAAATATTTTTCACTTGGAACTATCCCTCAGATAACAAAATTAAACCACAATGCTTTAAAACATACAAAAGGAAAGATGTATGGCACAGAAATTTTATTAAGTGATTAGAGGAAATTGTTGCTGCAGAATCCATCTCTGTCACATGCCTTTAATAGGAGAGCAGCCATGACTGGTAGCTTGCAGAAGCACTGTACTGTTCCAAGCATAGCTCTCTGATAGAAATAGATCACTTTATAATGTGTCTGCACTCTGCCCTTTAAGGACTGTGTTCTTCCTAGTATTTGATAAACTCAATTTAATAGCACATTGTCCAGCCCTGCTGAAGAACTGGAAGACTGCCATTCCTCCCATGCTGCACAGATACTTTTGGCTGACAAAGCAAGCATCAGTGCTGCTTTGCTACTAAAGAGGATGGGCCAAATCCAGAGAATTTTTAGGCTGAGGTACACTGGCTGTTGATCTCTGTGGAGTCATGTGCCTGTATTCTGGAATCTGGGACAGAATCTTTGTCAACAACTTCATGAGCAATGCTGAGAGATACTTACCCAGCCCAAGTCCAAACTGAAAGTATTGGAAGGGGCTGGACAACTGACCTGGCTGTCTGTGATCACAGCCAAGAACATACATATCCAAGCTACAGTAAAATGTACTTTATAACAGCAACCTGGCAATGTCACTAGGCACAGGACACTAGACTTGAGACCTAAGCTTTATTCATGCTTGTGTCCATGGCCTGCTGCATCATGTTTGCAATTCACTTCACCTCCCCAGCCTAAATCAGTTCTCCTGTCTGCGAATGGAATTAACACTATTTGCTTTCCATATTGAATGTTTTGAGATCTACCTCTTACAGCAGATACATAAAAGCACTACTATTAAAGTCATTGTTCTGACTGTATTTAGGAAATCTCTGTGTGAAGTGCTGAAGCACATTTCTAATCTCAGCAGGATATTAGAAGACCCCTTGTCTCAATGGAACAGCTTTAATGAGCTAGTGGAAGTAGCTCAGTGCATGTTTCTGCTGCCACAGAGCTTCATAGCTTGTCCATACATCAAACAGTCTTGGAATATTTACCTTTTTTTCCTCTGAACCCTCTTGGCTTCAAAGATACAAAGGCTATTCATATGATTGGCAACATGCCAGTATGAAAATCTGGGCAGCCTAACAACTTACTACAAGACGTGTGAAGATAAGGTGGTAGAGAGACAATAGGAGGCAAATTAAATTCCTCAAACTCCATCTATCTGAGAACTGGAAATTAAAGAATTAAGGTTTTGTTGTGTGACCTCTTTCCAGATCAAAGATTACACGGAGACACAGAAGGCACAGGTTCCTATTTCATTCTTCATTACTGGTTGTCATAGTTTGATGAAAAGATTAAGCAGTAAGAATAGCTAAGAATCCTACTATAATATTCTGAATTTTGGAGTATGCTAAAGCAATTACTTGAAATGGCAACAGCTAGTGAGGCCTGGTATTAAAAGAGAACACTTCTGTGACAATGTTCTATTTCCGTTACTGAGAGAAAATACTCTTTCCTGTTTCTGTGCTTCTATTTCCACCACCTAACCAGAGAAGTATGAATCCATCCCCAAGCAGGATAAACGACTGGTGATATGTCAACAGCTCATAACCATGAGGGAGAAACAGGTACCAGCAGGGAGAGAGGGGCACAAGACATAATTTGCAGCTTCTTCCTCTGAGTGCATCCATAATGGAAATGTTTACTTACAAGACTCAGAAATGAAACAACAAATCTTTTCTTAGCATTCAAAGCCATGTGAAATCCCAAGAAGTCTTTGCAAAGCCTGGCAGTAGTAACTAATCAACCACCTGCATTTGCACCAGGAACACGGCACACAGGCCTGAGAGGGGGAAACAAATGGGATCCTTTCTGGAGGAGCTTGCAGAGGGAACAAAAGGGATCCAGGGCACGTGCTCCTGGTGAGATGGTTGCAAGGATCAATTCAAAGGCACATGCCCACAGGTTCACTTCCTCTAATACAAATATTGATGGGGATTCTTGAATCTAAACAAAATCTATCCTTCCAAGCTGTTCAGACAGCACTAGCAGAGAGGAAGCACAAAAATGGTGCCAAAATAAACACACAAATAAAATGGAAATTACCTTGAGGAAAGTGAACTGAAAAATACAGACAAGATAAGTGGTAGAGGCAAAACCACAAACTTCAGAGAAATTACACCATCTTAGACCAGCTGTGACACACATCTGGGTGTGGAGAAAATGCATAATTAGACTGGAGAAGACTAAAAGCATATTTTATAGGGTGAGGGAAAACACAAAGTGAGAGAAGGGAATTTTCTGAATAATACTTTTTCCACCAAGGTCTCTCCAGTTTAGTCACTCTTACCTTCAGGAATTAAGCTTTCTAGTCTTGCATTTGTAAAATGGAGAATGTATTATCTTTATAAAACTCTTCAAACAGAACAGATAAAAATGTTAATGTAAGTGTGAAGAATTATTTTTGTTGCTATTATTGAGCTGTAAGCTCCCCCGGTGAGCTGCTACCAAAACTGATCCAGTTCTTGACTCCATTTAAGACTCTGTGCTTGGGCTTTCAACTCTAGCTATTTTTGCAGAAAACACGTGACACAGTATCTGCAACCTAAGGAGAACCCCAATTATTCTACAATTCCTAGGAAAACAGTTAAAGAACTGTTAATCATAGCAACAACATTCTGAAGATATGACAGAGTTCACTCCAAGGTACGGATCTGCATCACCCATGCAATCCTGTTACTGTGTCACAGTGCAACACTGTCAGAATTAGTGGATTCACACAAGCATTAACAGGATTAACATACTAGTTTATCAGCCACTACACACACAATTCCCCAGACAACAACACATTCCCATCACTGGGATGAAGCATGGCAGCTATTTAACTGTGCCACAACACAACACAGTCATTTAAAAACTGGAATCAAAGGGTTCTACATGCAGGGAACTCTGAGGGAGAGAGTCTGACAAGGCATAACAGGCTCTCTTTGGACACTGAAGTTAGTAACTCAACAGTTAAGTGACACTACCTTTGGTGCCCATGAATAGACAGAGCCTCAGCTCAACCTGTCATTTAAAGTTCTGTGGTTCCTGTATCAGACTGTCACACTGAATCTGTGTAAAGTGCTGCCTTATGAATCAGTGGCCTCACTCCCAAAGCAGAGTTTTCTTCAGTGATGGATATTCTAAGCCACTGCTGCCCTCAACCAACCTCATTTATTATACAAATTTTAAAATCTGAGGCTGTCTGTTCTCTTAAAAATTGCCACAAAATTTTAAACATTATGACATCATCAGAATCCAAAGCCATCCTGCCACAGACGTCATTCAAGGACCACTGCCAACAAAGGGAGGACTCCTATACTGTTCAAAAGGCTTCACTCAAGTGAACTACAGCTAATAGTGATAGCAGGGTCCCTTTCCTTATAACCAACACTACCAGGGTGCACAGGACAGACTGTAAGCTTGGTTTCACCTCTATCCTAAACTTTGACCTCTCCAGCCTTTCCACACTAGGCAGAGAGCTCTCTTCCACTCATTCCTGTGTTCTTGCACCCAGCAGCTCTCTCTCTAAGCCCTAAGAGAAGGCATTCCCTTCTTCATGAGTTCAAATCTCTACCAGCAGCATCTATTGGAAGAATTCACTTCCTTCCCATGTTCCTGTCTTTCCAGATCCAGCTCTTTGGAAGGACTGGAATGGAATTGGTGGGGTGGTTTAAGCAGAGAAAAGGTAAGAGTAAGGACAGAAAGAAGTGAGTGAAATAGAGATGACATTGGTATCTGGTGAAAGCCAAGGAAAGAAATGCTAATTTGGGGTGTGGGGGAGAACAAAATTGTGAGACAATGGAGACATCAATGGATAAGGGACAGAGAGCATGGCAAGAACTGAGCTGATAAGCAGAGGAAGAACAGAGCTAACATTATTATTCCAGGTTTCCTCACCTTTCATATCCAACTACTGGAAAGGAATCCAAGGCAGCTTCCCAGGGGCTCATTACTAACCTGACCTGTGTAAGCAATCTACTTGCACTAATCAGGTTTTTATCATTTACGTGATTTCTTTTAGAGCAAAACCAAGAATAGTACTTATTGGGTTATGGTAATGACTGCTTACTGACCCAGTAACTTGCATAAATATTATAAAAAAAGAATATAAAAAATTCAGCTTCATATACATCACAGCAAACTGCTTCCTAAAACAGAAAGGTATTGTACAAGTCCATCAGTTTTGTCAGCTGAAAACTGGCAGACCTGCAAACTCTTGGTGCTTAGGATAGTAGGGAAAACTGACACATGGTTCCAGGATTGTGACAGAAAACCAAATACTGGCATAGGTAGATTTCAGTAGCTGCTGTGGGTTGGGATTCCAGATCACAGGGGATGCTCATGTGCATTATTGCTCAACTACCCAAGAGAGAGCAGACAGAAATTAAAAGTGGGTATTTTGACTCTGAATGCTTTTTTACTAATTTTCAGGTAGCAACAACTACTGAAGCTATACTAAATCCTAGGGTTAGCACTGGGATTTTGGAAAGTAAGAACTACAAAGCTGAAGTGATGCTTTCCCTTTGCATGATGCTGAACTGGACATGGAGAGTTGATATCAGCAGATTTTAGTAACAAATTTGGGTCAGCTATAGCAATTTGGATTTATGCTTAAAAATTTACAATTAAAGTTTGAAAGTAGGTTCTGTAAAGTGCAAATTGTTACTAAACTCAGAGAACTCAGATTCACAGAAGAAAGATGAAGACAGCTGTCAAAAGATATTTTTTACATTTGATCATTAATTTTGGATAATCAGCTGTTATCTAGCTCATACACCTACTATTAAGGTTCAGTACAGCAGGGTACAAAAGGTGGAATTATTCTTTCAATTTGGAAGGTACAAAGACATAATTTGAATATCACATTTTGAATACTGGAGCACTACTTGATACCTAGATTATACTGATTGTTAAAACTAGGAATAGGTTATGACACCAAGATGGAAAGGGATGACAATTTCCCCAAAACCCATCTAAGTTATTAAGTTTCCCCAATAAGGTGAGGACTAGTGGAAATTAATTTACACTTCTAAATCCCAGTTTTTAGATAACAAAATTTTTTTTCAGTAAACTTAAGGGTTAGAGTTGTGGAGCAGGACCATAGTGGTCAGAGTATGTAAACTGTTGCTTTACTTTGTAAACATCAGAAAAGAGACATCTACCAGTATACTGAATTTTAACAGGATAACAGATTGCAGGGTGCTGTAAGGATGGTCTACTGTACAAAATTATTCAATATTAAAGTGCAAGATTGTTAATGATCTAAGTCCACTGATTACATGTCTGAAATAAATGAAAAGATATTCACTCACATAACTGAATTTGGTTCTCTGTTTTCAAGTCAGTGGATCTTTGTTTAAGCTTTACTTTGTACATTACATTAGGTGATTTCAAAACATTTAAATCACAATATTGTACAGAGTGTTCTTTACTTTTTCTCTGCTCAAGAGATGCTTGGAATAGGGCAAATAACAAAGGTTCCACTCAGATATCGCAATAAAACTACAAAAAGGTGACAAGCAAGAGAGAAACAGAAAAGGTGTCAGAAAAGACTGAATTGAAGACAAGATTATGTGACTCCAACCACTGCTTCTTTTAGTGTTGAAAAATTCAGTTCTGTATAAAACTAAAGGAGTGCCCTAAGCTATTTCAACTGGCTTTGGACCAAAATGAATGACAGGGGAGATGACAGCATAGAATTCTTCTAATTCATTTGTACATCAAACTACTCACAAATATTTTGGGGAAAAAAAATCCTGAAAAACAAGCAAACCTGAACTGCATCAACTTATAAAGAGAAGAGAGAAAGAATGAAAAATGCTCTGTGAGTGAATGAGGTTACACCCTTTGAAACACCAATTAAAGTCTTCAAAAGCTGCAACAATGGTGTTCTGGTAAATCCTAACCCTTCTGTTGAAGAGGAAGAAAGCTGAGGGGTAAAACCGTTTAAATTATTAATCTGACCCCTTGCTAGTCTGCTTCACTGGAACAATAAGATGAATTATAGTGAGGGCAATGTTATCTTAAATTACACTCAGAAAGGTATGGAGCACTTAGGCATTTCCTGTGGGCTGATGTTTCCATGTGTTCATGCATTCCCCTCATACTCCTCCTGCATATATGTATCTATCTAACTCAAAGATCTTTCATACGTCCAAAAGGAAAAGTTAATTACAGAAAGAGCAGATTCACCCAAGAAAAAATAATCTTTTTACTTGAATAGCTTTGTTACAAAAAGGCTGGCGCTTATAAGCCCTCAGGGCAAACCCTATGACAGGGGACAATGAACTGCTATGAAGGCTGGCTTAGTAAATGAGACATGGGGTTTAGGACTCAGGACACCTGAGTTCAAGCCCTCTGCAGTTAATAATTCACTCTGTGACTTTGAACAACTTGCTTAATTTATTACACCTTTGAGCTTCTTCTTTTTGTACTGCAGATAACTGCTTCCCATCTCACAGGGTGGCCAGTGTAAAATCTAATGATTCAATAATTCAGACTCAATCAGACACCATCAACACCACAAACTATTGTCATTTTTAAGAGCATGGAAATTGCTGAACTACTTTTCCAGAAACACTGCCCTGGGTATGCAATGTCTGTCACAATTTCCACCAACATACTCTGCATTTCTCACAGCTTCTTCTTCTGCAAATGTCTCTCTAAATCCCAGAAAGTGTCTCGTGGGAAAGGCAAGATACAGGCTGAAATTCTTTCAGATTTGTTTTGATGAAGATAAAATGAGAATCAAGTCCAAATGTAGTTCCATCCTGAAATATTTGAAAGGTCACATACATACAAAAAAAGGATCAAACATTAAATACTGGCAGCCACTGCTAGATGTGGCACGCTGCGTGTCAGACTACATGCAAAGACTAAATGAGAAAGCGAATTTCCTCCTCTAGTTGCTATTTGAGCATACTCTGAGCAATGAAAATAATTTATATTAAGCACGGACTGGGTCTCATGGGATCTGTATTCCTCTTGTGATTCTGCCATTATGTTTCTAGGTGACTTCAGGAAGTCACTAATCTTTTGCACCTGTACTTTCCTCAGATCATCTCCTAACTTTACCACCCAAAAGCAAAACAATATTTAAAGTACCTTGTCTCCCAGACAGGAATAAACAAAGCACAACTATCTGAACCCCACAATAAACCTGAAGAGTCAGCTTGTTCTACATCTATAATATTGACTAATACTAAAGCTGACTGTGATGCAGATGAGTGCTCCCCTTCAGCTTGGTTCCACTCGAGCTGACTTCACTTCCAAAGAAATTGGTTTTGCTGGCCCTGTCTCTTAAAAAACAGTGAACAGTTGCAGAAAAAGTTGTGTAACTTGAGGAAAGAAAGAGCTGATAAAGCAGTATAGATGTGCAGCATATATTCCCTTGGAACTATGCACATTAGAAATAATAATTACTAAAAGCAATAGTAACTTTTCAGCCAAACCAGTCAATTATAAATGCAGAAGACTTTTTGTACGGTAGAATTGGTGTTAAGGGATGATTCACATTCTGTACATAAAACAGTGTTCTCACTATTCCTCATGCAAACCAATGGAGATGAGAAATTTGCAACTTTTTTCATTTTCCTCTGTACTTGCCTGTTTTATCACTATGCCTCCCTTCATCTCAGCCTAAAAAAAACTCTAAAACTGTGGCCATTACTTACCGAAAACCACAATTATTTATTTTCCAAGTCTGGATACAAAAAAAAAGTAACTGTCTTCAAAACACAAAATATTGAAGAAAAGTATTCACTTTAATTTATCTTTCAGCATTTATTTAAAATAAACACATTTCAAAAATACACATCGTAAGTTGTTTCAAACAGCTCTTTCCCTCCTTGATTATTATTTGTGTTTTTACAAACCCTGAGCAAGTGCAAAAATGCGAGGTGTGAACTGAAAGGCACCTCTCAAACCACAATGGACTGTTCTCCCAATCCTAACAAGGGCCAATACATTCGGGACTGCATCAAATCTAATAAAAGATCAAAAGAAAATGAAGCACTGAATAATAAAATAGTGCCAGAAAAATATCGAAGTGGTTTGTTATTTTGTTGCCATTTATTCGGGGTGGGGTGGGGACGATGCAAAGGTGTTACGAATTGCCCCTGACCTAAGTGTGAGTCCTGTGTGGGGACAGGGCAGTCCCTAGCAGCACCTGCTGAGTCAGCCCGGCAGCTCTGACGGCTGCAGATCTGAATTCCTGCTGCACACAGGTCACCGTGCTGGGTCCTGGCAGGAAGGAGCCCCGAGTGAAGAGTCCAGATGTGCACACAGACACACACACCGCTCCTAAAGCTGCTGTTTGGCGCTCCAGTGAAAACAGGGCTGCTCTCTCCAGCTCAACAGTAGCAGAATTCCTCTCCTCTGCCTCCGTGCCACCTTCCAAATCACTCTCTTTTCTGAATCTCCACCAAAACGGTCTCCTTCTTCAGAACAAACAGTAAATACCTGGATAGTCCTTCAGCAGGGTACCTGAAGCTAAAGCTTGCACAGAGTAGCAGCATTCTGTGCAACAGACATCACTATTCAGAGTACAGATCTGGATTTCGACAAAATATAAATTTGGAATCCTAACTCGGTTTTGTTCATTTGTGTTTCTCTTAAACATGGTGGCCTAACATTAGCATGGGAAATTCAAGCTATCATTAAAATGTCTCTTGTGGTTGTTTACCCTGTCTCCTCCTTCTTTCTAAAACCCTGGATTGAGCTAATGGAATTTAATAACCACTGTTTTACATTGCTTGGTAAGGTAGTTTCTGATAAAGGTAAGAAACTTCTGCTTCAGAAACATCATGGTCTGTGAAAGTTTACCAAAATTCGCTCCTGCACCTTCAAGTCTGAACTTCATTCACTAAAACAAGGTTTATAGCAAATACTAGAAAACAGGTAAGTCTCAACAGAAACATGTTTTGAAAAGATCCCTCCAATTCTTACATTTTTTAAATCCATTATGTATTTAGGCTTCACACCATCCCCCATCCTCCTTGCAACAATATGTTTTAGTAGATGTTCCCAAGCAAATAAATTTAGTCTCTTAATCTCAATTTTCACTTGTGTAAAGCAATAAAGGACTTGGACTAACGTTTGAACTGAGAATTTCTGGTTTGAAAGAAAAGCTGGCTGATTTCCTGCTTGACTGAGATGAACATCCTAGAAAGCACTGACAGCAAGCACACATAAGTAATGCATTTCAGTGTGTACTTCCATCTCTGTACATGTGAAATGCAGAACAGGGAGAAAGCAGAAGTTGCTATGTAGGAAAGGCTTGTCACTTCCAACTGTCTAAGGTATGACTAAACTAAAACTAAAGAAGAACCACACACCTGAATGCTGTTCAACTATGCAAAGTACAAACCAAAGTGCAATGTGGTTCCAGTAACACACTAAACTTTTCACTTGCTTTAAATCACTTCACGCAACATTATTCAGTTGAACCATCTTTCCCACTCCGTCATTAATTACTACTTCCACAGAAAACACTCTGTCTCTTGGACGAAAATTTTCTTAAACAGATAATAGTCATATTAAATCTTCCAATTCAAAAATGAGCATTTTACCAAACGAGCCATGAAATTCGTTTTACTTTTCTGCCACTGGGATGTCAGAAAGTCTATGTCACCTTTAATAAACTTCTCCAAATGAGCATGCTGATAACTGAACAACATGACATTTCTAACAGTGAGAAGGCAGAAAACCAGAAACAATTACATTAAGAAATTAAGGGGGAAGAAGAAAAGCAGGCTGGAAGTATCTTGCTGCACTCTTCTCAGGGAAAAAGAGGACTCCTAAGCCTAAGAGTGGCTATGTTTTAGATGTTATGGAAATTTTCCTATCTGATCATCCAGGAGCCACTCTCAGTCACACTCCCACCACTCCACACTTTCACTGCTGGGACTGAGGTCCTTTCACAGCAGGTGTCTCCAGGGACCCCATTGGTGCCCCTCTTGGCTCCCTGCACACCCCACACTCACACAGTCAGACAGGGTTTCCTGGGTTTCTCACAGCAGAGACTCAGATGTTTGGGTCCTCTAAGCNTCTGCTCTCACTGTATTGCTCAATAGTTTCCTCTTGCACTCTTAATGAGACCACCGTGATAATACAGAACGGGACTGAAGTGTGAACCAACCAGTGCATCACCATCTGAAGGGCCAAGAAAATGAGCGTAGAGCAGTGAAAGTGGTAAAGGTACTTTTTTAAGATTCTTCAGCAACATTCTCAGTCAACAGATTTACTTGCAAGTTTGCAAGAAAAAATGAATTCATACTGAAAAAAAAAACTGGAACAAAAAAAAAGAATCTGACACTTTCACGGAAAGGAAACTTCCAAGTTGAGTTCTTCTCATCTTTTTGGTCACAGATATTCTCTGTTTCTTCATATTCTCTTTTATATCATCAAAAATATAAAAGCAAAATGAAAGAAAAAAACCTGACAGGTCTGCCACAGAGCATAAGAAAAAATATCAAAAGTAAAACAAAAACAAAACAAAAACTTTGGGAACGAATGGAATTAAACTAAAGTAGGTATTTTCAGCTGATTGACCTTTTTCATTGCCATTTCCTGGTTTTCAATCAGCTCTAATCCTTGGCTGGAGAATCCAATGGAGCTGTGTCAATTTATATTTGCTAAGGATTTGGCACATCATATTAAGTATTTCCCAGTGTGATCATCTCTAAGTTGAGTAATTAAAACATTTCATGCAAGTAGGGAAAGAATCTATATTTCAGTTCCTTGACTGATCCCAGCACAGTCGAAAAGGCCCAATTTTCTCAAATGAGATGAATTGGAACATCTATTTGTACACTGAAAGCTTTAATGCCGATCCCATGCTGCCTGTCACTGTTGGGGCGGCCACGACACACACACGGGCAGTGCCTCAAACAAGGGTCAAAAAGCATTTATTCGAGAAAGCAGTATTCAAGAAAGCAGTATTTTTTATACACCTCTCTATGTTATCATTCGTGTTGCATATTCATTGGATGCTAAATTACTGCAACAGATTCATTGGTTATCATTTAAATACCATATACTACTACTGGCTACCACTAGCATAAGCATTCAAGTATTCAGAAAAATAACAAGTGCAGATATGTTGCTGGTTTTCCCCTTCTATTGTTTAAATTTCTTGCTTCTCTTGATACTGCATTTTCATGGGTAAAAACTAATTGTTTTTCCTCTCACGGGCTTTTCTTGCAGTCTTTCTCAAGCCAAAGTTATAGGCCTGAGCCTGTAATTTTACAAAGGCAACAAGGCCTTCATTTTATAAGGTTTTATCTAAATGCCACACCTAACTACTCGTGTACACTACATACACTCTCTCAAATACAGTGGGAAGTACTAATTTATTTCATAACTTTGCCTGCTTTTATAAAATCATGTAAACATCTATGTAAGGACCCTTCTACCTCTTGTCTAGCACACTGCAGATTATCAAATCCAAGAGTCCTGACAATCAATAAAATCCAGTAAAATGTAACACTTTCCTCCATGGACTTAATTTTTACCTGCCTGGTATTTAAGAGCAAATTCCATTGTGGGAAGAGAATTGCAAACATGAGAGGTGATATGGCTGATACCTTGATTGCCACCAGTCAGCTGCACTGCAGTGGAAAGAAGGGATGAACTGAATCATTCACAGTTGAATTTTGCTAAAGAAAGGAAGGGGGTGGGGGAAGCAAATGCATATATTCTGTTTTGATTCTATTTTTTCTTGCTTTGACTCTGTCATGATTGCCATTAAAACAGTATGCAGGAAGTTTTAAAATTGTTTTGAGACCACTGAATATACTCATGCATTCTCACCTAGAACAAAAAATTTGTCTGTCAAACTTATTGAACATATTCCGAAAGGAAAAGCCACTGAAGTCTGAATTTTATTTTTCTTTTACTCTGGTATGTGAAACAGACTGTGCCAAGTCTTGCCTTGATAAAAGAGGAGAACCCTCATTTTGGGTTTGAAAAAGAAAGGCAGAGAATTATTTAAAAGGAAAATTAGTAGAACGCCATTTTGCATTTAATCCTAAATCACAGAAATCAACAAAATTCTCTTCTTTGACTAGTGCACCCCTAGATCCAGCTCTTTATGAGATGAATCTTTGATGAACATTACATATCAAAGCTTTGTTACTGGAATCCAATATTGTTCTGTCCTTTTACCTGTCAGAAACATAGGCTTTTACAAAACAAATATTTAAACACTCCAAGGAAATTATAATAATGAGATGGAGAAAGCTCTTTGTGACGTTGACTGAAAGAATGCAGAACAAAACAGTAAGGCAAGTAAAGAAAATCTTCATAAAAAATAACAGGTTTGGAAGAAAAATTAGAGCCAATAATTTTTCTCAGGAAAGAAAACAATCTCTGTCTGACAGCAAGTTAACAAATATTTCTACTTCAGTTCATGCTGGTGGCAATTTATTTTCCCAGTGTGTCCCCTTGTCTTTAATAACTTGATGTCTGAAAAGGTTTTCTTTTTCTACCCCGTGTGTCAAACTCTGGCAAACTGACCACAGGAAACTTGTAAAACAACATCAGGACATCAAAGCACAACAGAAGGTGGAGAAACAACTTTTAGAAACTCAGTCAAGGATTACAAATTACAGGAAAAATAAGGACAGAAGAATGCATTCCTCACCCCAACATGTGAGAAAAAAGACCATCAGGTGATTCAGAATGGCATTTCCAGTACACAGACCCCTGAGCTTTCGCTATTCAGGTAAGAGATTTGAGGCCAGAAAGAACCATTCCACTGCCTCATCCAATATCCTGGAAAACAGACCTGCAAACTGTTGTGAAGACTACAGGCTACATAATTTAAAAGATATTCAGTTTTCATTGACAAGAAGGAAACCCCTATCAATATGTACCACTGGTAACATAACTCTAAAAAGGAATAAAAATAAAACCTGCATGTTATTCCTATTTTGGGATTGTTTGACTGACTACATTCTCATGCCGGTGGCAAGCTCCCCAGTAAGATGGAGCAAAAATAGCAAACGTGCCTGTCCTAGCCACAGCAACAGGTTTGTTACAAAAATGTGGCAAAATGAAATCTTTCACACAAATGCCTCTAAATATAGGTGATTAATACTAAATGAGACCTCAGCACTCACCTAGCCACAGAGACAGAAACAACTGCCACTCTTCTCAGGCTTGCAACAGTAATATCTCTGTACTGAGCTTTGGTAAAACTCCTTTGAATATTCACCTTCAAGGGAGGAAGAAGGCAAACCCAAGACCCAACCCAAATGTCAAAGTCACTGCACACTCTTTGGTCTGCTCCAGCCCACCCAAAGCAAACTGGTTATAGAGATAGCCGAGTCCAGCAGGAATCTTCACTGTGCAGGTGTGACAGATGGAATAAGCCCCAAAATATCCACTCAATTTTCCAAAGACAGTGTTCATTTGCCATACTACTCCTATAGAAGCAGGCAGATTGGTTGAGTTTTAAATCTGTAAAAAGCTCTTTCTGTATGCCTTTCTGGTCAAGCTCATTTACACATGTAAATAAGTGCTCTGAGCACATAAAAATAAGACGCTGAGTTAGGGCCCCTCAGGAAATCTGTCCACGGCATGCAAGTACACCTCTCACACATAACCTAGCAGTGTTCAAGCACTCACTGCTAAAGGGTGTGTAGACACTAAGAGCTAACCCCAGAGCAGAAGAGCAGGGTGGAATTTACCTTTCTGCACTCCATATAACCCTGGTAGTTTTATAATTTTCCAGCTTTATACAAGGCTGGCAGATCTCTCATAGATGCTGGCAACTAAGCCAATGAAAAGAACAGGCACGTCAGAAGATAGCTGTGAGAGGACACTGGCATCACTGCATATTCTTCTACACTGAAAAGCAAATTAGGTGACACAGAGAGAGACAGGAAGAAAAAGGAACCATGTGAACCACAACGGGGAGGCAAAAAAAGGAAACAGCTGTATTCAGAGAGAAGCCAGAGACTAGAAATGTGCTGCATCAGAAAAGCACTGTGTTTTGCGGTCAGAAAAAGACATTGAAGAGGAAAAGGCTGGATTCATACATTTATTCCCATCTTTGTCACTGATGCACTTTTCTCTCCAGTTTTGATTCCACTGCCCTGTGTCACAGCATACCCACCAATAATGGATCTAAGGTCTGAACTTCAGAAGTGCTTAGCACTGTAACTCTAAATTCAGGCAACAGGCGCTACAGGTACTCAAGTGCTCTGGGGGGAAACAAACAAGCAAATTAAAGAAACACAAGTCTTTAATTCTTATCTAACCTCTCTAAGATGTTGTGGGGAGATTCTCAGAATGTCAGAAAAGTAATTTAAATAAAATTTCACATAACCATTGCATGTTCTTGGGAAAAGACCATGCTCACAAGCTACAAAGAAACAGCAGGTTGGCTAAAAGTACAGAAGAAAAGTGGACAATCAAAGAAAGACTTAGCTTGCTTAAAAATCTTAAGACATTCTTCCCAGCTCTTGAAGTCAAAGTTCGGTGAAAATTAGAGTAATAAGACTTGTATAGGAAACAGACCTTATTTGCCATCATGGCACAGACACAAGACAAAAGCAGGAGCAGAAGAGATGACAGCAGCACCAGCTGCCCACCACTCTCACCCCCGCCCCTTCCCCACACACCCGCACGCACACATAGATTGCCATCTTTCACCCGATTAATCCTCTCCCAGGACAGATTAACGCTTATCTGCTCAATATCCATCTGCTTTGTGATTTCAGGAGATTGTAACCAATCCCAAGGCCTTATCAGCGTCTCTCCCCCCATAGGCAGATGGGAAAAGATGGAAATCATTGTGTTCTATTAGCGATGGCAGTGACAACAGGCTAACACAGCTGCCTCTTTCCCTTCTTTCCTCATTCAGGCTCCACAACACAGAAAGATTGCAGTGTGGCAACACAGGCAAAGCCACCTTCTCCCTCTGCTAGCTATTCACCTGAATTAATGAGTCTAGAGGCGAGAGCAACTGCTAAATGCTCCTTCCTAAATAAGTTTAATACAGGAGCGTTGCTGTCTCTGCCCCAGCTAAAAGATCAGAATGGATTAAGGAGCCAGGAAGCAGAAAGGAAAGCCTTGAACTATTAAGATTTAGGCATTTCAGACATCTGCAGATGTGCAGCACAGTAAACAGACCTGCTAGAGCAGTTTGTTATCCTCTGGTCATCTCTACTCTGGCAGGGGAAACAACACAAATCTATTCTCTGGACATCCCTACCTGGAGGTTGCTTTCTCCAGCTCTCCAGGGCTGCATCCACCCTTTAATTCAAAACAATTACAGGCAAAGTGGGAAAATAAAATGACATCAATGTGCACAGTTTATTTGCAAAGAAAACATGTCTTCAGCTGTACACCTAAATGAAGCTATGGCCTTTATGTTCACACAAATGAAAGAAATTGATTTCTGCCCTTCACCCTTTTGTGTTTAGTCACTAGAAAGAGCATAGTAATGATTTTATTAGCAGAAATCTAAAGGAAGGTAGTGAAGGGAAATAAATATTTTTAAAGGAACACAATTCCATTAAAAATCTCAATGCTGTTTAAAAATATCTTACCCAGTATTTCATGAAGTAATACTCCAGCCTCTTATACCCAAAATACACAAGATAAATGTGAGGGTGAAAGAAAATAGTCTTTTTTCTTTTTTGTAGTTAATTTCCCTAACTTCCTCTAACTCCGTTAGAGGGTCCTATAAGTTCTTCTGGTAGTGTGTGTTCTTCCCATGTTTCTCTTTTTTTATGGGAGCCACACAAGTCTCTCAAAACAGACTTCCACTAAAATGTTTAGTTAGGCACAACAGAACCCACTCTAGAATGAATAAAGTGATTTAAAAACCCAAGTAAAATTCTACAACCTGATTAGATTTTGAATACTGAATACTTGCACCAAATTGCTCACAATCCATAGACAAAGCAGTAATTCTCAGCATACAAACACAAGCAAATTCATACTGGGTTCTGTCTGGCTGCCCACTGCAACTCATCAACAGAGATATCTATAATCCCAGAGCACAGACACAGCAATAAAAACTACACAAATATATTCTTAGTCAGTGAACAAAGATCTCAAATCCAGTAGGATGTGTAAGCCTGAAGTCATACCTGGCACTTCTCCTTGGAAACAGGACAAGTTCTCTAATTTGAAGGAGAAGTGATGAAGCAAGCCACTACAGACACAAAACATACACAGGAACTATCTGAGCAAATCCCAAAGCACTTTTCCAAAGGTGAATATTGAAATGTAGCATCCTTTATGGAGAAATGTGATAGCTCTTTACTAAAGTGGGGCAAAGGCACAAAACTGCTTAAGACAGAGAGAAAAAATGTGATTTCCCAATCTGGAATTCTGCCAAGAAAACTGGGTCTAAAATCTCTTCTTTCATTAAATGACCTGATGGGCTCTTTAAAAACTCCAGGAAGGAGTTTTGTACATTTTTAAGAACACAAAAACTCAGCAGTAAATGTGCTATTTGAAAAAAAAACCCCAACAAAATGAAACAAAAGGAGCACAACAGACACTGTACACAAAGTAGACAGGCACTGTCTGAAGAAGCAAAAGAAGGCATAAGAATACATTAGGCTGTTTCTAAAAATGCCCTTAATACACATACAGAAAAGCTCTATTCCCAAAAGGTCACCTGCATGCTGCATCTGAACAGCAAAGCCCACAAAATACAGGAAACATAATGTTTTTAATAATGTAAAAAGTCACCATATAGCAGGTCAATGATCCATTAACTCTCCTGTGACAGCCCTTTGTTCCAGTCCCTTATGAACGGAGGCAATAGCTGGCTGAAACAGTGTAAGAGACTATGCTACTGATCTTATACTGTTCTAATAAATATGGACTCCTCTGTGCAATTGTAGGGTAACAGAGAGCCTCACAGCCTTCAGTGCAATTATGCTCACAATAAACACAAAATAGCATTTGCTTGCCCTTTAACAGATGAGGAGTGAGGTATTTTAGCCAGCAGAATATCACTGTTTTCCATGGATGACAGATACTTAAATGTCTTTCTAGGTCTGAGATTTTGTGAATAAGAGGAAAAATGGGGAAAAAAAATCACAAATTGAATCTGTTGGACACCAGGAAGCACACATCCCATGCACTGGCATGTGTCTCACTTGCTTCCTACCATCCAGTGCAGCCTGAGAATTAAGTACATACTGCATCTCCTCTACAGCCATAGATCCTAGGAGCAAAAGTATAACCACTAAGGAAATGAAAAGTAAGTTCAAAGACCTCTCTGGAATCCTGTGTTGTAGGTATCTTTTTCAGAAGCACAAGTCATGAAAGAAGGAATCCCATGAAATCTAGCCTCAGGGTGGCTTTACCTCACATGGCATGTACAAAGGAAGGAAGAGAGAGGTATAAATTATTCCCTTTGGACATTGTCTGTGTGTCTAGAAGAACATAACCCTAATGATAATTCTGCGAGAGAATCTAGATCTGTAGTATGAATAAAGGAGATGTGCATTGGGCTTCTCTGGATTTGCAAAAAACTTTGGTCTCGCTCTCCTGTGAGCGCTGACCACTTTCTGTTCCAAGATGAAAAGGTGTAGCTCCTTCAAACATCAGCCTAGAAAATAGAGCACAGCTCCAATGGGAGCTGTGAGACTTTGTATTCCTGCCTAACATCTTCCTTCTGTCACAGAGAGGGAAAACACAGTCTCGCGGTGGGGCACCGCTGCTCTCAGAAGTACGTGTATACATTATGAATGACTGATTTAAGGAGTCACAGCAGAGGACATCCTCTACAACATAATCACTAGGTAACCTTCCTCAGTACCTATTAACATTTCCCCTGTTCCCCACTTCAAAGCTTGTAAAACAATCATAAATATTGAGTAAACATATTAATACGTTTTTTAAAACAGCTTGGAAAAGGCTTTGATTTGATAGCATGCAAGAGAAATTATTAAGCTTTAACTCTTACCAAGTATTTTTAAATGATTCTTGAAAGAATGACTGAGTTGAAAGAAGAAAACTACTCAGCTAGAGGTCAGCTTTCTAAGCTACAATGCTCAGTGCTAGCCAGCATATGCCATTGCCTGAAGGAATTATCCCAGCCTTTCCCTACTCCAAAATATAGTTTCTGATGTAGCTTTGGCAATGCTCAGTTCAGGCACTTACAGGTTATGATCAAATTATGTCATGTTATGATCAGTTTATGTCAGGTTGACATATAAATATTCTGACTGCTTTTGCCTACTAGTTTGCTGGTAAACAAGTCTACTGAAAATTTTTTAACTCTACAGTTAAGCTTTAGTTGTGAAGAATTATCAGTATGTCAGCTCTATATAGGCACCTTTGATATCATTTGCCCAAGTTTGGGTTTGTGGGGTTTTTTAATTAGTTTGACACATTCAGGAAAATGGTTGCTGGATTTTTTTACCCTTTTTTCCAGGAAATAGTTCCACCTTTCTGTCAATGGTCTCACTAAGAGCCACATTACATGATCTAACATAGTCCTTTCTAACACTGCCTTGCTTTTCTGTTTGCCTCACATGGGAAAACCTGTCAGATACAGATTCAGATACTCCCATCTGGTATGAGGAAGTGGACAGTGTTTTAGATTACACCATGTCTAGAAAATAATGCTATGGTGAAAGCTATTTCACAGCCCTCAGTGAGCTGTTCCCATTTCCTTCTCACACTGTATGCTCTCCCTGCCCTGCTAATTGCCTGCACTGAGGCAATGCTCATGCAGCACAATACAGCTGGCACGCTGTAGTTGCTGCTTATGAATTTTAGTGTTTGCATGATTCATCTGGAGCAAGAACTTCCAATCTCCTCAGGCGCTGCAGACTCACCAGAAAACCTTGTAAAGGCAGTGGTCAGCACTGTAAGGAAGCAGCAGTTTGAGTTATCATCACTACTTGTTTTCCTTTTTTATTTCCAGCTGTATCTTCACCCACCTAGATTGATTATTCTTCCTCAATTACATCTCATTCAAGCCATGCAATAACTAATGTTTCTCAAATACCTGATGTGGGCAATAGTCAATCTATGGCTTCATGTTAAACCTCTTCTTATTCTGCATCTTTTATCTCCTTTCCTCACTCCCTTTCTTCCATTACATCTTGTACAGCACAGCTTGTTAACAGTACAGCTTGTTACGACACACTTGGTTCTTGCCCCTTCTCTGTTCTCTTAACAAGCATCTCAAAACATAAGCAGACTAGCAAAGACTTCTAACTCCAGTAACTGCAAACACTGTGTATGTCTGCTGCCTCAACTCATGTCTTTAGTCTGTCATCTCCTCACATTAAACCTACCACCTCTTTACACAGCTAATAACAAGCTGTGTAACAGCTTCACATACAAGCAACAGCACTGTTCTCTTACTCTCATTTTCAATTCACAAACATGCAAGATGTACAGGCTGGTGCACTGCAGGATTTGTCAGGTCTTTCTGGTCATGAGAGTGTCCTGATTAGAGATTCTACAATCTGGGCACGTCTCAGAATTCTACAGCCATCAGATTAAGACTTTCTTATTTTTCAAGAAGCAAGGGAGAGATTTCAGATGACAAACTTTATAGAATTATATTGTAAGCCAATGTATTTTAGGTCTTTTCCCCTATTAGATGTTATACTGAGCATAATTTGGTGGTTTTGCCTACTGGGACCCCTACTCTTGCTGATTTCACACTGGCATTTGGCACAGAAATTGAGCTATAGGCATTGGTCCATATTTCCTACTCTCTCCGAGAACGGTTTGTGCTTCTCCATCTGCTCGTCTGACTGGATGGATGTCTAGGAATAGTAATGGTTCCGACTCGTTTGCCCACATCCTACATATTCTAAGGCTTCACTGGGAAGAAGTGATGCCATTTTTCACTATTTGTTTCACCAAGAGTTACGTCAAGGTTAGGGTCAAAAATGGCAAGGCAGCAGCTGGCTACTCCCTTCAGGAGTTTGGCTGTAATGCTTTCTCCCTCTTCTCAGAAAGTGCTGAGTGTAGACTTTTGCTTCGACAGGGGAGGACCTGATAATCCCCTGGTGGGTGATACCATCTGTCTGTTCAGGAACACATCCTGACATCAGAGATACACAGAACAGGCTGATACACAATGAGCTCTGAGCCCCACAGTGCTCTCACCCCTGGGCACCCAGCCCATGAGGAGCAGTCACGCCTGTAGTCACCCCCATATCTTCTGGTAGTAAAACAATTTAAAAGATGGGAGTCTGTTCCCATTCACTGAAGTCAATGTGGTGTTAGTGATCTGCACCAGCTGAAGTATGGGCTAGGTAATTTCTAGACTGATGCAGAATTAGGCCCCAAACAGCAAGTCCTTGAGGGGCCTTTTTGGAGAACTGCTATTCTAATACAGTTCATGGAGTGAGGAGCTGGAGCCTGGAAGAGAAGCCTGGAAAAGAGGTGAGGGCAAGGAGGGGTAAAGGAGGTCAACATGTTGCAATGACAGCTACTAAATCTTACTTTCCCAATGGATATTTTCAAGTGTATGTTTAATTGATATTCTTACGTGCCTCTGGCTACAGCACTAACTGCTTTATTCCATTAGGACTCCCAGTTTACAGCATTACATTACTTGGAAAGATGAAACAGGTAGAATTCAGAAATAATGGAATAAATCATTCTGGCCCTCCTACCTTTCCTCCTGTCCACACCTGAAAATACAGTTCTTGTTTTTCTGTTGCAGCCAGTACATTACATGTCACCCTGAGGACATTTGCAGTAACTTTTGGAGAGGAGAAATAAACTTTCCTTTGCCATGGAGCACAGAGATAAAATGTTCACCCATGGGGAAGAGGAATCAATATATAGATTACAACAAAAATATTCACAAAGGTGTCCAATCACTAGAGCACCTGAAGTACAAAGTTCAGGCAAGTTTGCACCAGTAAAGGCTTTTTCAATGCTGGCAAAGAGCTCTTTAATAGAGGCCATCCTGAACAGAGCCAAATGAGACTCAAATCTGCACCACTGGAGTCTCTGCCTCAGTGGAGCAAGCACATGTTCCTCAAAGTGCTGGAGCCATTAAGCCAAAATGTTATTTTGGTTACTCTGCACCGCAATGAGAAGGTTTCTGAGAGAGAACAGGTCAGCAAGACCCCAGTAAGCTTCCATTTTTCCAGGGGGATGGGAGAGAGCACACAGCCCAACTGTAAGGAATAACTGCATCCAGCAGTCTTTCCAACTTCTTCATAGCAACTAGGGAGCCCAAATTAAGGATTTCTTTGTTTTAGTGGTCTCTGGTGACAATACAAGTGAACAAATGAACACAGTAGCAAAAGTTTCTAAGTTTTATCACTTCTAATTCAAGGCAGATATGAGTGGCTTTTCCAGCTCTTCTAAGACAGACAACCTTAATTCTTGTTTCCCTATTTGTTCTTGATTTTAATGTTTTAAAGGCTATTACTGATACATGCAACTGGACACTTACGAAGAATGTGCCTGAAGAAAAAAGTAGCCTTTGGGATTTGACTGCACGACCTTGACATGTACCTGTCAGTGAATCCTGTCCTAAACAGACTCACATCCACTGTCCCTCTGAAGGAAGTCTCAACATCACAGCGAGCTAATTTTTTCCACTGGAAAACATAAATATCACATTTCTGCCAAAGTGGTAGGTTCACAGCCCAATGGTTAGTATACATCTGCTTAGGCTTCAGAGTATAGGAAAGGATAGCATTTTCCTTACACCTACTGAATTCCCAGAGGATGGATGTTCTTCTCAGTACTACAGGAGGAGACTGAAATATGGTTTCCAATTGGGAGATGAGGTCAACAGGACTACAAGGTCAGGAAAAAGGATCAACCTTTCTTCTTGTTAGAAGTAGCAAATTAAGACACACACACTAACACTAAATTAGCCGTAAGAATTAACAACAAAATTGCCTTATTCAATCTAAAAAAAAGATTTTGCCTACTGTCTATGACTACTGCAAGTTCTACACCCTCAACCATTTTTCTTCTTAGGGAGGTTGTCAGGGGATATTTGAGTATTATAGCAAGTTCTCACACTGCCATTAATGCTGACTCATGCACATTTTAGTGAAAGAATTACAGTGTTGCCACAACAAAGCTGCAATCCTAGCAGTCCCAAGATATCTTTAGGATGTGAAAAAACCAGCATGTACATAAAATCCTTTTATCAGCTAATAACAAATACTACCACTATTTTCTTATTTAAATGTTCAGACATCAGCTATTAAGCAGTTACTCAGTCTGAAGTTACTCTTGCCCTTCTGATATTACCATATATAAAGCAGAGATATTAATAGTACTTGTAATTATAGAGCTCCAAATACATATAAAGCTGAGAATCAAACTCTGAAAGTTGCTTTGCGCTATCAAACCACATCTAAATACACAGGAGTTGCAAGCAAGCGAGCTTCTGCATCTCACAGGACAGGACTATGAAAAAGCAAAAGTTTTATAAACCGCTCCAAAAAGGAGCTGTTTGCTTATTTACTTATCTGTTCACCTTTTGGACAAATACTGTTGCTCTATGCCTCTATTTTTTGTAAATGAGGAATTCACTATAATACTCCTCCTTGAAACAATGTCTTCTAATGACCTGTCTAATACCTGTAATGTATGTGTTGAAAAGACAAGCAGAGAGAAGAGATGCAGTAACTTTTCACACTGTTAAGGTCGTGGCAACCTTGAGTGCTCCTCTAAGGAAAGATCTGGCATCCTTTCTTCAAGAGCTTACACCTATCACAAGGGTCTATTTGCAGTTAACTGTGAAAGCCTTCTGGCACTACGGAGCAATGCTTGGCAACACAGGATTTGCACTAGAGAAGGCAACACAGTGAAGAAGGGGCAACCTAACAAACATACCACCAACCTATTTTCAAAATGTGTTCAGCAGCAATAAACCTCACTGATACCAGCTCCAGCTCAAAGCCTGGAAACCCCCAGCCCCTGCTGCTATGATCTGTGCTGGGTTGTCTGACTGTACGAACAGAGGCCAGGGCTTGATGCAGCAGACCCACAGGAAGCTAAGTGCTACCGTGTAAAACTGCTTTGCAATGCACACGTCCTGCTCAAAGCCAACTCTGCTTCCTGCACCTTGAGCATCAGAAGGGATTTAATTTCCCTGCAAGGGCCCACGAGAAATGAACAATACAATGTGCACAGTGGGCATAATCCTTGACTCTTGTTGACGCCACACAGAAATCCATTCTGTCTTCTTCTAATCCTTGCGCACAGCCGAAGCTTGCATGATGAAGCTGAAGGGACAGGAGCTATTTATAGCCTTTAATTTCATCCTGCATCAGTGGATTTTCAGGCAAAGGAAACAAAGCTTTTAGCTTGTTTCCCTTTTTAACCTGTTCAGCGCTCACAGCTTGGAGAAGTCAAAACAGGTTTATTTCAGAGTCATTTAACGGTTTCAAGGAAATAAATAACCAAAAAATAGGTCAAAAACACTAACTGTTCGAAGGCACGATTTCCTCACAGGACAGGAGCAATGCAGGGTTTCCCACTGCTGCCCCTACAGCTCTGCAGATGTAGTGTAACAAGGGGATATGCGAAGCAATGTAGCTCCCCACGGCTTCAAGGGCTACACAGGCGAACCGCAAACAGAAGGATGCAACCAAACCCCTCTACCCGGCTTGGTCCTCAATTCCCATTTCCTGGTTTGTTTTCAATTTTCCCCCTTTCAGCTGTGTAGTCTCCTGCTCCACCGGCACCATTTTCACTGTGGTCACACCATTAGAGCAGATGAGTTTCATGCAGGTACACAAAGCAGACTGAGAGCTGCCTGCGTGAGATAAGAGACCTCTGGAGAGACTGGAGCCTCTTAAGGCCCCTAATCCAGCAGACATGCGACACTCATCGCTCACAAGCAGACCCGACGGAACAACTCGCAACAGCTAAGACCTTGCACCAAGCTCACACTTTTTGTCTGCATTTTTACAAGCTCATTGCCTATTCAGTGTTTTTCTCATTACTTTTGTTTCCTGGGATTTGACATTCTAAATCTAGGATGTGATCTATTTTGCTTTGTCAGGCATGAGTGAATCAGACACAAGGAACCTTTTTTTCCTTCCCATGTTCAGGGGAATAAATTTTGTGAACATGTTTCTGCTAAAAGCTGTTGGTGAACATGAATTTGTCTTTGCTTTGTCTACAAAGCCCCATTCCAGTAAAACTGAATAGCCTAATGAGCATTTGTAAGGCACATGCAAGAAATAACACTAAAAAGCAAGAACAAATCCTAATAAACATTCAGGAAACCATTCACAATTTGAAACCAGTCAGCAAGAAAATAAAACAAATTCCAGTGAGAAAATTAAAAAAGAAGAAATCTAGGTATTAAAATCACATGGCCAAACTGATTAACAAGTTGCTGATTTAGCCATGTAAGTTAATACTTGCATAATTAAGTAGCATATCTATCCCAATGATCACTCTATATAGCCATGGCTGACTGGCTACTCCTACGCAATTGATCTGGAAGCAGTGCTGGCCCAGGGGTGATGGATAACTATCTAAAATTAAGGAGCAGGCTTTGACCTGTCTGAAAACACAATGATATTCATAAAGTCTAGCTGAACAATTTACATTTCAGATGATAATCCCAAACTTGTACTCTGCTAATCCATAGAAACAAAAAAGTAAAAATCAGTAAGAGAAACCAAACCATGAGACAAACCCAAGTAGTGCAAACCCAAGTAGTACAAACCCTTTTAACAGAAGACCAGCAGCACAACATCACACTGAGTGACAATCAGAAAGCCAAAAACACCAGAGGTGGGACACGGGTGTGCAGTAACCTAATGGTAGTTTTGAATTACATCTACATTACAAACCAGTGCTTTTTCTAAAATTAAAAAAAAAAAAAAATGCAGACCTGGAGATCAGTTTTTGGCACCTCACATACTATGCTGAAAAAAATTTCAAAGCTTTGTGGTGTTTTCCTTTTTGATTTTTCTTCCCAGCCCAGACCACAGGAGTTAATTCTAATGTCTGAAAAATACCAATACATACTTTCTTTTTTTCCTCCTTCTCCCCTTTATATTTCCCTCTCCTTGATCTTACCTTAATTTCTGAAGAGCCTCATGAGGGATATACCTCAATTTTAAAACTAAACTTACTACAACAAACGACTGATCGTATAAACCTTTGCAGCTTCAAAGAAGGCCACAAAACTTTACTCACTGGTAACTGAAGTATGTTATCTCTTTCCAAAAAGAAAAACTCTTTTGTTGAGTTTCGAGTCAAATCTCTTTACTGAGGATTACAAATTCACCCTTATTTCCTGCTCAAATGTTAGTATACCCAATGGGTCAGATTTTTCAAACCAGTTTAAGAAAATTAAGCACCCCATGGCCATTGCCCTTCAAAAAGAACAGACACCTTACTCCCTCAGGAACCTAAAAAATCCTACATTTAGTCAAGTTCTTCTCTCAATTACACTGGTGAAGAAGCAGAGTTACTCAGAGAGGTTCTGCAGCCATGTCACAGAGGCCACGAGCTAAGATTTAACTTCTGGAGAGTGACATGTACAACACATCTTTCCTGACCTGCAACATTTGAGGAAGTATTGATCAGATTAAACTACCAGACTGGAAATAAGATAGGATTTTAAAGGGAGATACATGTGTACATATATAAATAAATATAAAGCTATATAAAAACTAATAATCTTTATAATTACAATACTATTCTATATCAATGGACAGCATGTACCCAACAAATAGCAATGCACCTCAATGCAGCTGTTCTGTTGTCAACTTGCAATACAGTTTATATGAGAGAGATCTTGCTTTTCTAACCCACGCAAAAATGGACTGCTGTGATTAGTACATATTCCTCACAACCTGGGTCAAATAGAGCATTTGTATCTACACTGAATTAACAAGGCACAGAATCCTTTGAATCCATGGAAGAAAAGTCCAGAAGAACAAGCCTGTTTGGGGAGGAGGGAAAGCGAAATCAGTAGACATATACAGATAAATTCCATGACCAGACTTTCAAAAGTAAATAAAAACCAATTTTATATGAGCATCTTGTCTGAGTTTGTTGGAACTCTTCTGTGAATGAGCCAAAATGATTTAGATAAGGGCTTAGGCTTTAATAAATAATTTCCCCTCTCCTCATCAACCTGCCCCATTAATCTGGCCTTCCCTCTCCTGCCAGATCTCCTAAGAGAGCGTAATCTCCCAGTTGTGACATCAGTGTCTGCTGCTGTGGGGAATGGTTGGCAATACCACTAGCACAGGATTATGGTCAGCATGTGGCTGTGTGTGCCAAGGCAAGCACGCAGATGTGGGGAATGAGCTTGAGCTGCATCCAACTGCTTGCCTCTATTGAAGCTCACCACTGGAGTAATACACCCCATAGGGCTGAGGGCAGCTCTGCAGGAAGGCAGTGCCTCCCAGCAGGAACAGCCATCAGCTGAAATCCTGCATGGTTTCTACATTCAATCTCTTTAGAGAAGCAAGTCTGGGGAGCTGGGCTGGCTGACCTTGTTGCAAGGCCTCATGAGGGTCTATTCCAAGTCTCTGCTTGGCCTCATTTCATCATTATCCCCATTTTCCTATCCTATCTGCATATCTGAAAAGGCATGGATTCCATGGAAGTCATTCCTTCCTTATTTACTCAACAGACTATGTCCATGTCTTTACTGACACATTTATAGAACAAGACAAAGAGATCAGAGTAGTTTTCTGACTGAGAATGAGATCCACTGAATTCAGTATCCAAAACTGAACAGTTTAGCCTGGCAGACCTAGCCTGAACATTTTGCATAAAACCAGGGTAAACCTCATTAACATCCAGAGTGTCTTCATCACCCAAGTCTGAGTGAAACTCTGCTGGCATAACCCTTCCAAACATATCACATCTCTGACATAAGCACAGAATCTACCTCTGAAACAGAAGCCATCTGAATTCAAACCTTCCTGTCAAGTAAAAAGTAACACGAATATAGGAATCAAGTTTCACTTTGTATGTACAATTGCACGTATCATCCAAACAGGAAAAGCATATTCCAGTTTTGGAAGTATAAATAGTATACCATATACTGTTTAAAAGAAAAAAAAAGAGAGAAGATGAGAAACTACCCCTAAAACTAAAACAACCTTTCAAAAAGTGATCTACACATCAACCTTGAATAGATGCAGTTGCTGGTACTGCAACTCTCTCCCACTTTCAACAGAATATTTTTTTAAGTAATTTTAGGCATAAATAAGGCATAACAAGAATCACCCCAAAGAAATTCCACGCTTTTGTCCAGAGCCCTTCAAGGAATATTCTCCTTGTCAGATATTCATTTACAGTGTTGTTTATGAATGAGTTATGACAGTAACACAAGACACTTATGGGACACTATGAACCAAATCTTCATTATGTGGAGAAACACAAGGAGGCAACATGAAGAGCTAATTCCTGCACACTCCGCAGTTCAGAATGGCTTCTCAATCTATGCTCCAAGATGCTGTCTTTTTGTCTGTTACTGTAAACCCTTCCAACATAATGAATAATTAAAAGCAGCTAGATTACACGGTATATCACGTTAATGACCAGAAAACAGGCGTTTATATCATCTGCCCACTTCTCACTTTTATTACCTATAGCACTGCTGACCCCAGTCACCTCCTGAGTGTTATTCCCATTGAACCTACTCTCTACAGCCTGGAGCCAAGAGGAGTAATGACACATATCTTAAAACATTAAAAAAAAAAAAAGAAAAAAAAAGAGAGAAGTCATCAGCAATGCCAGCAGTGCTCTCCAGAAATGCAGCAATACCACTTGTAACTGCACCTACCTCAATAACCACACGGGCTCTGAAAAGGCTGCTTCTCAGGTTCTTCACAATAGCATGCTCCTTGGCACAGAGGAGGGGTGGCAAAACTGAATCCCTGAGATAACAGATCTCACCAGTTTGAGGAAGTGTGGTAGGAACAGAAACTTGATTAGCAACCCTGCATGCCACCAACATTTAATGCAATCTGTCTTCTTTTCTGAAGAACAGCATCAGTCCTCACAGATTTGCCAGGAAAGAGAGGAGGCAAAAAAACAAAGTGGAGAGACTTTCAGTGGTAGGGCATATCTGAACTTAGATTTGCTGTGGAGTAGGATGCATAGTATTCATAGTAAAGAACTCAGACTAAAGTCAGGTACATCCTCAATTAGTTTATGCAGTATCCAAATATAATGCCAGTAAGAGAGGAATACGATATCAAGAGAAGAATTAGCAAGGCAATTAGCTCAAAAACTATTTATGAGAAGTAGCATTTCTCTCTAAAAATCATTTAATCTTGTTTCTATTGCATGCCAGCCTTTCCTCGAAGGCCCCTTCCCCATTTTCTCAGCTATGCAACAAGAAAAAAGAAAAAAACATCACAGATCATCATTTCAGCTATTTACAGCATAGTCAATCACACAAAACCCAGATGGGTGTCCAGCACATCTGCCACCATCCTGCAGGCAAACAAAAAAAAAGGATCCGAGATACGCAACAAGATTTTCAGCATGTGAGTTGCAATGATGTATTTGCAAGGCAGCATCACCTCTACAAACCGCCCTAGAGGGGCACGAGCAGATGGTTTGATATTATTCTCCAGACCTTGGATTGCCAAGTGGTAATAGGGCTGTAAATCACCACCTCAAAAAAATCAGACTGCAAGTGTAAATGTGTGGGTTTATTTCTCTATCAAAACGTGCATGGTGTATCTATATTGCTGCCCATTGTACAAATATTTTCTTCTTCAAGAAGCTCAACATGAAATGTTTTGGCTTAACAACTGGCCAGCCTCCAGTAGCCCAGAGAAGTAGTGCTTGCTTGCAGATATTAGTCAGAAATATAAGCCAGCATGGAGATGGATTCAGATTCTCTAAATGTTGAATGAAATACTTCAGATCACCTCAGCTCCCAAACTGTCAAAATCCTATCAGATATATATGAAATACAGTGGAGGAAATGTTACTTTCTATTTCTCAAAACAGTTAAATCTCTTCTTAACCCCTAAACTCTCCACTGCTTATACAAGAGTCTGGGCTATAACTCCAGACTCCCACCACCACCAAACCACACTGCACTCTGCTACCCTATCTCTGCCCACTACAAAGACCACAGAAGTCAGTAAAATGATTATCTGTTGAGAACAATGCCTGTGGATCAGGATTTGTAGACTCAAGGAAGTTTATCCAAGCTCTTATCTGGTATTTTTTTGGGTTTATTTTTTTCTCTAGATTAATTCAGACGAATGAATCTGAGACATTTTAAATAATATTGATGTTAATCTGGGAGTGGGGAGGGGCAGAGGTGACAGCACTGAATAGTTAGGCTTAAGTACCCTATTAAAGGATGAAAAATTTAATCCCTGTCTTGTTAGAAAACAGAGAATAAAAAGCAAAAGGATTGATTTCAATAGGTGCTGCTGGTAGTATTTCACAATTGAAAATTTGAAACTGAAGAAATAATTTTTTTTTCAAGTTGGCTATGGACCAAAAGTTGATGAAAAATTCTAATGTATGGAACAACAGCAAACCTAAAAAGGAAAACTTGATCACAAACTGAGCAAACTTTTGAAGTGGCAAAGGGAGAGAAAACACTACTTCTGCACAGCTAGAAAGACAATAATATTATTTAACACATGAAAAATGAGACCCAAATTCAGAGTTTCTATAACTGGTGATGTCCCAAAGATGTATTAGATTTCCTTTTTATCCTCACTGCCTCACCAAGAGGTATAAATGTCACCTTCACTTCCCTCTCCGTCTCCACAAGGTCAGGGAGCTTTACACCCTTCTTCCTGGGATGACTGTGACTGTGAAACTTGCCAGTTCAGCACATTGCCACAGAGACTATTGATCGCTGCAGTTGTACCAAAGGCAATGACAGCCCCCTAGGAAAGAGTGAGTTGGAGAATTCTGCCCAACTAGAGGAACACAGGCAGGAAAAATATCTGAAAATAAGTGTGATTATGGAAGGGGCTTCAAGAATCATTCTCTAGAAGAATTTTGAGAATGAATGATGAAAACCAAAAATGCATACTGTTTTGATGGTGACCAAATCCAAAGGAATGAGACTAACAAACAATTCAGTCAACATCCAGTTTGTCTCATCCAACAAGGATGAGAATGTCTGTATTTCAGAACTGTTATTTTAGCAAGCTTTAAGCATGAGCCCCTCAAAAATTGCCTAAATGTCTTCAAAGAACAGAGAGTGCTAATGCTGTAAGGCCAAATGATAAGCTTCTAATAGCCAGTACTGAAATCGGTTTCTTAATCACTCCTTAATAGCAAATTGGTTTTTGGAAGTCTAATAACTTAAAATGACCAAGATTTTACATACTAGCCCTGAACGAAAGATGTTGGAAGATATTCTTTGCTATTAAATTTATAAATAGACTCAAAATTTAGCCTAGTTTTTAATTCTCACTGATATGCCCAACATGACAATTAAAGTGTTTTTGCAGATAGAACAGTTTTCTTAATAAGCAGCTCAGACACCAAAATCTCCAGTCAGTTCATAACTGCTTCATTAGCACATTCAGCTTAGGAGTTAGGAACAATTGCTTCCCTGAATTACTTACCTAGCTTAGTCCTTCTTTTTTTCAGAAAAGTTAACGCTTAAAGATTAATCTAAATTAAATGCATTTATCCTCTTGTGTTATAAAGTTGGAGGAAAAATGAAGAGATCCTGAGATGTAAGAAGCACTGACATTTAGAATCACCAGCACCATCTATCACTGAAATCAATGTACGCACAAATCTGGGGGAATTATTCCATGAACCAGTGAGCAGACGGATAAATCTTCTCAGTAACACATTCAGGGTCTCCCTAACAATGCAGCACCCTGACTATCAGCTTAGGAAACAAAGGGACAGGCAAAACAATACAGCAACCTGATTATCAGTTTAGGAAACAAAGGGACAAAATTTAAGAACTACAGGTAAGCATAAAGGAAAAATGTAAGAGCTATAGGTAAGCATAAATTCAGGTCAGGAGTGAGAAGGAAATTTGAATTTTTCTCATTGTCACAATAAAAAGACACTCAAACCTGGCTTGCTCCTTGTGTTCTTGCATGGGTGACACCATGATATTGCCAAGTGTAGCATGTTGCACTTGGAATTGGGCCTACCCAACTGCATTAAAATTCTCATTCAGAACATTAAAGATAAGATTTATAGTCCATCCTATATTGACCACTGAAACACTGTCAAAGTAAAACCGGAGGCTTTGACATCACTCTATGAGTAAGAGCACAAGAGCAAGAGTAGTTCTGTGTCAGCCACGAACGTGATATTTTCAGGAGAAGGGAAGGGAATGAGTGGATGCATCCGCGCTCGCCTGAGCAGACAGGCAGCCACATACACAAAGACACAAATCCATCCTTGTGCCAGCACTCACTGCTCTGTCTTCCTGGGGAAGCTACACCCACTTAGGCTGATTTGCTCTGCAGATACTTTTAGAACCAGATCAACCTGTGCAAAACCACGGAACCATAAAATCCAGCGGAGCAGGGCCAGTGTGCAGCAGAGGAGAATCTGAATCTTGCTGTACCTTTGACTGAAGGGTTTTACGAGGGAGGGAATTCCTTCTCTTTCAGCTTATTTAAATGACCTGCAGTTACTATGGTTACTCTTAAGGCATGTGAAATCTGAGTGCATGATGCAATTGGAGAAATGACAAGGCACAAAAATTGATGTTCCTGTGAAACAGGCTGCTCACCCAGGACAGAAAACCAAAGACTGTAAATAGCTGAGGGTGAGGATCGAGTATTTAGCCCATTGGCTCCACCTCAAACACTTTTCAGTTCTATCAAATTAGCATTTCCACTGTAGCTCTCTTGGTGACATGGGGCACAAGTGCTTTTGTTTCAACAAAGCCCACTGTGTGAAGTTCACTCCACTGAGGCTTTAAGACAATAGAGAAATGCCATTCAAAGAGCAGGAAACAATGAGCTATTATCTCTCTCATTTATCTGGCCTATCCATCAGACAGAGAGCAAGAAAATCTTGTTGCTTTAACAAATTATGTCATAAACTGCAAAAGAGGCTGCAAACACTCTCCTTTCTCATCCTGCTATGGCTGCACTGGCTCAGTGTTAAGGAGACTTTCTCTGAGTGGTTCATGCATTTTCCCTCATAGGCTTTATGAAAATACTGCACCCAGCATTGTAACAAAAGCCACGTTAAGCTATAATGAGTTAATGAACAGAATATGGGAACACAGAAGCAGCCACTGATCTCTCTCGAGCACAGTTACTTATACAAATACCAGTGTAGACATTTGCAGCCTAATAAAACCTGTTATTTTAATAATGTAGAAAGTGTTGGTGTAACTTTTTTTATCCACATTCATTTTAATTCATTAACCTGCCCCAGGCTGACTACTCAATAGTTTACCTTTTCTTCTTCATCCTTAGCCTGGTATCATGTGACAACAAAACAAGGAAGAAGGCAGGGGGAAAAGGAATTGTTTGTTGAATGAAATCTAAATCATGGATTCAAACAGATGTTTTCCATTATTAAAAGGAACTGAAGTGTTCTTTTTCCAATACTCTTCTATTGTACAAGAGTACAATACTGATTTCAAAAAATACAAATCTAATGCTAAACAGAAAGATTGCCCTGCTTTTTTCATTCAGCAACTACGACGCAAGTTGAGGATGCTCAGTTTTGCCCAGTAGCAGAGGCTGCCATGATTACACCTCCAGTAAGGCATGGAATTGCCATTTCAGGCCCTCATCCTACATCACTGATGCCCCTGAGAGTTGGGCAACTGACTTCACTGGTCTAAGGATTAAACCTTTAGGTCTCAGTACAGCTGCCACATACCACAGGAGTAACATCAACTGAAGGCTTCTGGCATCAAGGGACACAAAAGTTCACGGTTAAAAGCTGTTCACTTGGCCTTCTGAAGCTTCCACTTTTGATACTGCCTCTCAAAAGCTGTGCCCTGGCACTAAATTTGTGATCAGTAAGGTGTCCAGCATCCCCTCAAAAATAAACCAAAATTCTAGAACCAAATCAAAGATCTTCGAGTGAAGTCTCAAGAGAGACAGGACTCAGTGTTAAGTTACATTTCAATAAAAATGTCATCTCTAGGACTCGCAAGCTGCACTCCAAATGACAGGTGATCCCTTTTGATTCATCCTCTCCAGTACATGTCCTTAGCTCACCAAACACCTTTTTAATCTGATGTCCTCAGCTTTAGGGCTTTTAACTGATGCCCTTAGTTAGTTTCTTGCTAACCCCACTTTAGTTACTCCCTCTAAAATTGTGTACTTATGTCAGCATTGTTTTAGAGCTTTGTTTTTAAAAACTCCTTCTAGATCACTGTGCTTGCAGGACTCAAGGCACCTGTTCCTTTTTTACAGCACTACATCAGCGGCACAAGCAAGGTCAGAATCCACAGATAAAGCTCCACCAGTTTCTGCAGTGCCAAGAAATACTTGTATTATTTAGTTTCATCAGATATCAACTGCTGCATAAAATGGAAAATAAAATGCACTCCAGCCAAGTCTCCGGACTGCAAGTTTGGGATGTAACTACACACTGAACTAAGCAGCAAAGCAACAACATGTCCTTAAACACACCTCCCACTTCTAATGGCCAGCAAGGCCCCAAACCCTTTGAATGTTTAATGTAGGGATCTTTACCTCTGCATATGCAGGTCATGTAAACACAGGAAGGAATGCTGAGTGAAGGGACCCTAAAGGCTTCTCCAAGTTTTCGGATAGCATTCTGTATTGTTAAGCAGCAGCAGGAGAATGAGAACCCTGGATGCACAGCATCTGTTTGTGTTTCAGCAGGCAGAAGATGGCTGGTCAGGCTACAAAATAAGCAGCAGGAGTCCTTGCTTTGCCAGTCCAGCCTTACCTTATAGAAAAGCAGATGAGGAGGAACTCTCTTCATTCCCTGTGCCCTCCAGGTTACTGCAGCTAAAGGTTGCACTCAGCACTGACTGATTCTACTCTGGAGGGCAGCTGACCAACTGACAACGCAAAAAGATAAAGAAATGTTCAGGGAAATCATCTCGGAATGAAATCCTGTTTCTAATAAAAAAAATAAATGGTAGATCAGCTAGTGTGACCTAAACTGTTAAGTCACACTAATGGCCTCATCATGATTCCTACCATTTGTATTTCCTCTGGAAGAGTTGAAGTCATTCTTTGGTGCTAAAATAGCAATTGTGCATCTCAGAGGATATGGTAAACGACCATCATAAACACAACAAGTATTTTTGATCACACAAGTTTTAGCTACATCATAATCTCTCACACATTCTAGTCTGTAAGTCTTGCCATCCAGTCCCACAGGCTCTTCATCAAAACTGTTATGTTAGAGCACTGGGAAAAAAATAGGAGTGAGGGCAGGGATGCAGACAGAAAAATTCCCATTAAAAATATACTCTGGAAGGCCATGACAGTATCCATCAAACAGCAAAATTAATAGAGTGTTGATTTAGAGGATATATTTCCAAAACACTAGAGCCAACATTTCCAGCTTTTCTAGGAACTACTGGGTAATTTAATAGCTTAAGATGCTACTTTTGCACCCCAGACCAGCAGTATTGATGCTACACTTTTGCTTCTTTGTTTCCTTCACAGTGGTTTTCCAGCTAGGGCTCCAGAATGCAATGGAAAGGCCACAGTAGCCACTAAAAAAACCCTGAACCTATCCATACAAGGTGCAGGAAATTAAATGATTAACCAGTCATCAAGCTGAATGCTTCAGAGGGGTTTGTACCAGTGAACCTGAATGTTGATGTTGCCGAACTGCTCTTTTACATCTGTATATGTGTCTCAGCCTATAGGAAGAGTGGATAATCCATCATATCAGGTATATTTTGGATAAAACATTAAAAAACCCCATAATTGTACACCACTGGAGTTATCATAACGGGAAAACAGAACAGCTTTGTGCTCCATTTGCTTCTTTCCTTGTAGTTGCTTTTAAAATTAAAGTCGTATTTCTCCCCACAGGCCAGATACTTTCATCTCACATTCCACAGTCTCTACTCGTGCTGCTTAGGTGTTCCTCACTTGGTTTGCTCTGGCAAAAGTCATGCTGGCACAACTGGAAGTTAAACTCATATAGTGACTGCAAGTTTAAGTTCAAGATTAGCAAGATCATTTCACTGATGTTACTTAAAAATAAAGGACCTAAGTGTGTCTGCAAATTCTTTAATTTTCATGGAGTTATGTCAGCAGGGAACATTTCAGTATTATTCTCAAAAAAAAAGAGCAAAGGACACAGACCCACTAAAAGGCAGGGCATGGATATAGCAGGCAACTAGCAAATCCACTCAATCAAAGAAATCAAGGTTTTGACAATTCCATCCCTCATTTATCTCATTTTGCCTAAAAGCCCCTTTCCAAATACAATCACATTGTGAGCATTTGCTTGTATTTCAATATCTCAATTTCTTAATAATGAGTATCCCATGAAGCTGGGACCTAACATGAAGACAGAGTACTGAGCATATTTCCATTCTAAAACATCTAACACTCCTAGATGTCATTAGAAACCTCAGAGCATCTGCATTTGGAACATTCTACAGCAGCAGTTCTGCAAAGACACTGAAAGCAAAGGTTCTTTTCATCCCTTTCTTAGAAAGCCTTGCAGTTAACTAAAATTCCTTGGATTAATACAAGCAATAGGACAGGAGGAAATGGCCTCAAGTTGCTCCAGGGTAGGTCTGGCTTGGATATTAGAAAAAATTTCAAGCCCTGGAGCAGGCTGACCACCATCCCTGGAGACATTTAAAAGATGTCTGGATGTGTCACTTAGGGACATGGTTTAATGGTGGACTTGGCAGCATTGGGTTAATGCTTGGACTCGATGATCTTAGAGATTTTTTCCAACCTAACTGAATGATTCTTCTATATCACAGGTATAGGTTAAATCAGGTATCTATTTGCATAATATATACAAAACAGATATCCATTAAGTTATCTATAATTACATGAGCTCCCTAATATTACACCACAGGTGCAGGAGAAATTACTATGCACACAGCACCAAAGGCTTTATGGAAATACATTAATTACAAATGAGAATCAGAGTATCACTTAGCATTTAATCTTTTCTTCTGATCCAGAATAAAAGGAATGAGAATCTATGCCTCCACATACATGTGTATAGGTGCATGCAGACACTTTTCCTTGCCTGTCGATAGAGGAGAGATATGTCTCAAGAAGGGCCCTTCAGTACCCTGACAGCTTTGACAACCATTGTCATTACAGCTTATCAAAAAGAGGACATAGCATGATACCAGTATGTAAAAATCCCTTCCCCACTTCCGCCCTTTCCTTGACATTTCTTATCGTTTGCTGCCAACACTCCTTTACATTGTAGGATTATCACTGACAGACATCATTTCAGAGTAAAATTTATAACAAATTAAAGACCTGGCTTTCTTCTGTCATCATTAATTCAGAGAACCATGAGTTTCATAAAAGCACAAAATTCACTAAAGGTCACACTCACTCTCCAAAGAAGTCAAAACTGTATTTCCAATGAATTAATATCTGATGAGTATGGATGAAAACCTGAAGTTATAATAGGAAACATATTTCATTAAGAGATCACTGAAGAAGATCATAATCCACTTCAAAGACTAATTTGAAAGGTCTTTATTTTAAAAGAAACTTTATGGTACAACCAGATTTACTAGTCAATTGTATGGTCCCTTTGAGAGACTTTGCCTTGCATCTTACCCAAGGGTAGAGCTGCAATGACAGCAGCTACAAAGAAATCACAAACTGGGTAGATTTATGTTTACAGAAACTAGAAAAGTGCTAACAAGGGAAAGGTTTCATAGGTTCAAAGCAGAACTCTTCTGGTTTTGGTTTTAAGTCAGGTTTGATCAGAATCAATCTTTTAATTCCCTCCTAATTCTTCCCCCCCAGTCCTGTCTTTTCTAGTCTGTCTGTAAATGAAGACCTAGAGAAGATCCACATTTGAGGACCTATGCCAACCTTTTGTGAAAATGAATAAACATGCATCAACACATAACACAATCTGCTTAATTTTGGGGCAGTGACTGTCTTCTATATCATCCCAGCAAATCCAGCTATTTGTGAGCTGGAACAAGCACCACCTTCTGCATCATCCCACAGGCTCTTTTGACAACACCATTTCTACCTCATCTCCAGCAAGGTCAGCTACCAAGATTTCAGTCTGAACCTGAAAATGAAGAATTGCTGATTTTTTTTTCAAATTGGGTTCAATGACAACACCAAAAGTCAAAATTTTAAAAATTTTTTATCTAAGGCTTCTAATTTATACTGCCACTAACTTTCTACTTTACCATGAACTTTTTCTAAACTTTGCTTTCTGTGATCTGATCAATGGGAAATAAATGGACATTTCACTAGACAGTCTGTGGCCATCTCAAGTTGTGCACTTAAAAAACCAATCAACCAACCAACCAACCAAAAGCTTATGGGAGATATTTCAAACATTTATTAGTATGCATGTTGAATTAAATGGGTTCTCTTCAACTGGCTCTAAGAGTCTTTGCTCACCTCACACGAAATTCTCTCAGACAGGTAAAATAGTTTTCAACACTGCCATGAGACCTATTTGCTCCAGCAATGAACACACTAAGATGCATTGGCAGACTAAGGTAGGAGGAACTCATACTGTGTTCACTATTTGCTATAAATCTCAAAAATACTTCTGGGCATTGAGTTCCACCACAATTTTATTTGCTAAGAAGGATTTAGGGAAAAAAAAAATCTACTTTTGAGTCTATGTGTGATACTAAAGCCAGTGTGAAACACAGATGCTCTAGGGCTGAGCATTTCCCTGGTAAAATAGCTGCAGGATCTGGTCATTAAAACACTGCACTGAGATGCAGAAATCTGGATTTCAACTCACAGCTGTGTCACAGAATTCCTCAGCAAGTCTGAGATGTTATTTAATCCCTTTGTGATCAACATATTCAATGAAGTTTATTATTTTCTTTATAATATCCATCATTCACTTACTGAATCCAGCAAAACAGGGTTTGAATCACATTTCAATCCCCACAGTGCCTCTGTAGTATTGAGTTCTGACACCAATTCCTCACCATGGGAAGCCGGCTGGCAAAGGAAGCTGTGGTTAAAAAATATGCCTGCAAGTGCCTTTCTACAAATCCAATTAAAAACTGGCTGCTCTATCTGTAAGAAAGGGACATACTCAGCTCTGTTGAACAACTCCCTGATAAAATCTTATTGACAAGGCAAAATTCTCAGGGCCAGCTCCACAGAGCTGGTGTAATTCACCAAGTGCTGCTAGAATGGCAGTTCTGTAAAACCCAAAGGCCCAGAGTCTGTCATGGGATACACCAGGCACCAAGTGACAGAGCCACAAACCAACAGCAGTAAGAAAAGCACATCGTTTCACCCAACTATCCAAAAAGGATTGTTTCCTCCCTGACATATCACAGTACATGAGAAGACACCAGTTCTCCAAACTGCCATACAGGCAAAACAAAGAGAATCCTCATGCTTTGACTAAGCATGAGCTTGGTTCCAAGGACGAGAGTTATATTAATGAAATGCCTCTGATATTTACATAGACACTGCACTAATTTCTACAGGGACAGCTCTTTTCCAGGGTTGCTAAACACTAGGCTGATGGTAAAACAAGCAGGACCACAAGAAAAGGAAATTATGAAGTCTGTTTTTCTACAGGTTTGTGTGACAGTTGGTTTCCAGTGAGGTGCAAACTTAATTTTAAAATTTTCTTTAGGCTACAATTCTCACAGCAAAGCTTCTTCACTTGCAGCTCTGGTGCCTACAAATGTGATGATCTATTCTCAGCAGAGCATTTGTGAACCCCCTCTCTTGCACTGTGGAGGCTGTTACCCTTCTGGTCAAATTTGGATTAAACTGGCCAACAGATCTACAGCTGGAGTAGGAAAAAGAGGGAGGACAAACAAGGATGATAAAATTGTTGATGATCACATAGGCCTTAATCCCTCATGCATCTAGTAAAATATCATGAAGTAGCCTGTAAAGCCCAGTAATCTTAACATTTCTCATAAAGCCTCCAAAGTTCTCACAGCTGGTTCAATAAACAAACAGAAATATTCAAAGTACAAGGGGAAAATGAACAACAGTGTAAGATGATAGGAGAGACTTCTATATATAAGTAGAGAATTAGTGCTTTGCACTATTTCTGCCTCAGTACGTTAACCTTTCTCTCTCTGCCCTCCCCTTCCCTTTAGTTACTCACCATGAAATAAGTCTTTTAATTGCTATGTAACTAAAGCTCTCCTTCTGGCAGATTGACTGAGAAGGCCAAGCTGGTGTCTGGGAACTACTGGCCCTTTGGTGACAGTTTTAATTCTGGTCAGAGCAGAAAAGTCAATAAATCATTCTTGCAGAAGTTGTTACTGACCCTGAGCAAGCCCTGGGAGGAGAGATGCAATCTCTATTCACTAAGAAATAAAGTCTTGTTCATTGTTTATTTTTTCTAACTTTCAGAGACAAAACAAAGAAGTAAAAGAGAAAAGAAAAAAAAAAAAAAAAAAAAAAAAAAAAAAGAGACAGGTTCAAGAAAGGTAGGAAGCACAAAGTCCAGCTCTGACCAACGGGAGGAGAACATTCTCTAAAGTTGCTTGATGGACCTTGTTCTGACTCATCTGAACTAGAGTTGCACTGCAAGTATTTCAGGACACTGACCCAAACCCCAAGAAGGCAGTAACATACAACCAATCTTCTTGCATTGTCCTCATGTGTTTTGGTTTTTTCTTGACAATATATGAGCTTCCATCAGTCAAACTAAATTTTCCTTCTTCCAGATTTAGGCAGATTTTTTTTCCTAGAGACACCAAAAATATTTTTAGGTAATCAGCGGAAATGCTTAAATTAATACTAGGTATGGCATCCTCTCAGAGACTGCAAATAAATACTAATTACTGACATGATTTTCCCCTCCCCTCCACTTCTCTTTGTGGTCTTTGGTGACAGTAGCTGTTACCCCTCCAGCCCGTTTATATCCACATTCACCCTGTAAAACTTCACCAGCCTCTGTGAGATTTACTTTTAACTGATAGAACACATATATTTCCAATTTTATTTTCTATTTTTAAGGATATTTTAAAGTTACAGCAAAACAGGGAACTTCTTTGGAATCCCCCAATCATCAAAAGAGCAGGAAATGAAGGATCAATGACCCTGGGTATACAAGTTTCCAATGCCAAGCAAATTACTGTCAAGATGCTGTCTTATTAATACCATAATGACAATTCAGAAATATCAGTAAGTAGGTAAACATTTTGTCACACATGTAAAGACTAGCATGCTCTAACATCGTTTCATGCTCACACTGCATTTATTTTATATGGTTGTGTCTGACCTTCTCTTTGACCCATATGGATTTTAGCACTGGCTTTGCTAGAAACAAGAATAAGCGAACGAAGATCCAAAACAACCTTGGTATGGTGTAAAATGAAAAACTGAAGTGATGAAGATTCTCAAAAAAAAAAAAGAGCTAGTTACAAAGGATAAATGTAGCAGGTATCAGAAGCTTCTGCTGTAATCCCACATTGTTTCACTTGAGAGAAAGATTAATTCTCCGCTGCACTTGGCATATCTAAAAAATTACAATGTCCTGTCTAAGTCACAGCAGAGGTAAAGAAAACAAACCCAGCACATCCATGCTTTATTATCGCTTCACTTCATCATCGACTAGAACACAAGAAAATCAATAAGAATCCTATAAGAACACATCTACCATAATAAAATATGTGCCTTACATACATCAAATCCTAACAAGTGTGCTTGCATGCTCAGTAGAGAAAATCACTTCATAAAACAATCCCAGGAGAGAACTAAAAAACAAAAAAGGTATCTAAGGAGGGGGCAAAACTGAATGATATATCCAGAGGACAAGGAGATAGCTATAAGAACTCATCATCAATATAGTGGACTTGACAGGCCAATGTTTCTATCCCTTATTCTAAACCCTAGATAGCTTCTTACCTCCAAAGAGCCATATGCATTTAGTTGGTCCATTGCCCTGTAGAACAGGAATTTCCACTTACCAAATCCAAGTATTTACTAGTGCTTTTAATCAAAAGCACTTCTCTGTTATTTGAAGATACATTTTTTACAGTGTTTCCTTATGTTAAAGACTAGTATTCTAACACAGGATCTATCTCAAGTGGTTACCTACAATCTCCTCCAGAATTAGCTTCTACTGACCTCCAGTATGCAAGCCAAGATACTAAAAAACAACAGCATTAATGTTTAAGTAATAGTACCCCTATTCCTGTAATTACTAAGGTTATTGACTAGGAGAGAGTAGATAAGATTTATCTTTCTTGTTTGTGGTTTTAAAATTCATTTTCCTGTCTTCTCCAGTTTGTTTGGCACGTTTAACAACTTCTTTATGTGTAGCCAACTACACCCTTTCCTTTGGCAGTGTGTGTCCTTTCGTAGTCATCAGAAAGTCATTTAGTGAAAAATACTACAAGTGTAACTGAGACATAAGACTTTTCAGCAAGAAAGACACAATGAGGAAAAATAAATACTAGGCCTGAGAACTGCCTTGGTATTGTGGCTTATGTACCTCTCCAAAAGACCTAGCTTAAAAGAAAAAAAAATTTGAAGAGTAAAGAATAAATAAATAATTTAAGTTGTACCGTTAAACTCTCCTTTACTATCGTGTTGTTTTCCTAATCAGTTAAAACACAAATTCAAAGTGAGAGTGCCCCTTGAATGTTCACCTATTTCAATTTCCTTGATCTTGGATATTGCCTCGTACTCCCAACTGCTTTTACAACATCCTTTATTGAGCTTTCTTTACACTGTAGTCCCATAAGGCTAGAGAGACTCCTCAAATCAATTCTCAGAGCACCTGAATCAATTTCTGAAGCTCACTATGTCAAGGGAGCAACCTTTTTTGAGACTAGAGCAGCCATATGAGTTTCTAATACAGTGCATTAAATTTCTTCTGTAATTCAGTGTCAGGCTTTAAACCCAGTGCAGACAGTAGACACAACATACACCTGTAAAAACAGAGTAGGGTATAAACTTGCATTACAGGTATTATAGCACACATTTGATACAATAGTTCCCTTCTACTGTGAAAATAATGGAATAGTTCCAATTTCTCAGCAAGATCCTGACATTTGGGCACAACTCCTCACAAAACATGAGCTTGTGAATTAGTTTTACATCACTAGAAACATGACTTGAGACTTTGATAAGGGTATTTAAAGATAAAGAACAAAACCCACTGCTTCTTTGGACTCAGGGCAAGATTCCAGAGGATTCACTAGCGTACCCAGGAAGATGACCTGGTTTCTGCCACTTAAAGAGGGGAAATGACATACAATGTATTAACAAAAGAAGTCTAGAGAAACTCACAAAGTGTGGCATCTCTGTGAAGATCTCCTAGGATCTGAGCTGGGTACACCAACGACTCATTCAGGAACTCTGCTCTCCAAGAAACAAACCAGCAGGTGCTATTAGTCCCACTCTCACAATTCTCATCTCTCCAATAAGAAGAGCAAATTACAATGATTTAGTTTGCTCTCAAAACAGTTCCTGAGTGTCTGCCCTGCCGATGTTTGCTCCTGAATATGCCATTATTCATTCTCTACTTTTCTCAGCAGAACCATATTTGTGCCGTATTTACTACAATACTCTCAAAGGACCAGAGAATGGATCATTTGCCTTTTTCCTCCAGCACCTAATTGTAAGACCTAGCAGTACTTCCCTGCTTCCTAACAACACAGAAGTGTCATGCCTGTACCCAATTAAGAAAGAAGGTACTCCAAACTCATGAAGAGAAACTTTAATTACACAGAGGCTTTGAAAGATCTCTCTATACAGATTAAATATTCTTAAATGTGCTCCTCATTAATAACTTAATCTGAACAAAACTGCACATTTTTATTACTTTAATGTTATTTAAAAAATAAATTGAAGGTCTGCAAACATAGCAAACTACTCCTGTTTTTGCTCAAATTTTGAATACTGTTGGTAAGTCACATGACTCAAAACAGTATTTAATTAAAAGCACTTAGGAACAGAAGACAACCTTAAGAAAAGAAGAAAAAACAAGGTGTTGCATTTGTCTATTGCTATTTTCCCCAGTTCAGTTTAGTTTAAGTAGAGTAGTTCTTCTTTTTCAGGAGCTCCAAATTCTTTCCCCATTAATAAACAAATAAAAATTTTTCAGCTTTTTATGTTAGGTGAACACGTTTAATTACATACCTGGATTTTGTGTATTTGTGTGCATTTAAATGTACATATATGTACACATGCACTTATGCTCTTATCTAAACAAAAGAGAGAGAAATGGGGAAAGAGGCACATGGATAAATACTTATTTCCTTCTTACACATTTTTGGCACCAGGTCCAAACACAATGAAAACTGATCTTCTAAGAAATGGCTGGGAGGAGTATTAGTGTAAAGTTCATGCTTGAAAAACAGAGCAGATGCAGATATGAACTGTGACCAGAAGGAAGCCATTTTCTCCCAAATTCCCAACCCAAAACCAGCTTCTGCTTCTTGTTGGAGGTGATACAAAAATCCCCAGTAACCTCTGGGGGATTCTTACCCTTCATCTTATTTGAAAAGTGTTGTCCATGGCAGGCCAGTCTGACTAAAGGATTCTGCTTTGGAATAAAAATCAAAGGATCCTTTCCTGGTTCTCCTCATTCAATGGCTCAGCTGGAGTTACATCATGATGGTTTTTAATCCCATCACAACACAATACCAAAACAGCAAGAGAGAACCCACGTACTCGGATAAGCCTTGCAGCCAAAAATCTGGCACTGTATGTAACGTGTCTTAAAACACATATTTGAATCCATTTTCAACTAATCACCCATTTTAACGGTAAGAGAGAATATACTGCTCTGATTCAAACACAGCAAAGCATAAAAGATCCCTTCTAGTCAAAATATGAGGGTACATTGTCACACTTTCATGGTTGAGCACAACCACTACTTCCTAACATTCATGTTTCCATAAGAAGATGGATCACTACCAGTCTCTGCTTCTCATTTCAAAAACTTCTCACACTCTGTAAGCAGCCAGAGAGGTGACATTTTATAATTTATCTGCTCTGAGTTTTTGTAATGATGTTTATGTGCATACCTTGTTTTACACAAAGTAATTATTACCTTCTGGAAAGCTTCACACTTCACTTGGCTCTCAGTAGATTAAGTCCCTTGAAGTGGGTTTATACACATAGGAAAACCCTTGATTCCCTCCACACAGAAGAGCTGTTCCATTGGCTTGTCCAGTGCCCCCCTAAAACCCTGAGGTTGTTTTCTAAGTTGGGTGGGGAGGTAATCTAGTACTGCAGAGTAAAAGGAGACTTTCTTCCTCCCACAGCAGCTTACACTGACACCAACGACTGGCTGTGGCTTTCTCCTTTCTCTGTGTTCGTGAAGTCCACACCCAAACAGGGTAAGATAACTGCAATGAAAGTGGGGATAATAGAATGGAGCTGAGAGTTTGACAGCCCATGCAGGCAGGGAAAGAAATTAAGAAGACATTCCTGGCCAGAAGTGACATGGGTACAGGGAAGAACAAGAACATCCATTTCTTCCCTCTTTGTCTTAACCAAGCAATTATTCAGCAAAATGGATGGGCAGCCACATTATAGTCTTTTTATTACTGTTAGCAACCTGAGTATTTGAACAAATCTTAGGGTAAACTCGAGTTAACAGGAAAGATTTTACTTCCAGGAACAGTTTTAGGTCCCATGTCGCCACCCTGCTCCTTCTATTTTTGCACCAAAAAGAAGGTGGGATGATGCATAAAGGAATAGAAAAAGTACATGGAGTGCTCTTGGCTTGTCCTTCTAGTGGTCTACATCATGATACCACAAATGCAAGGGGATGCAAATAGCAGGAAAACAGTGGCTAAGAAGGTGAATTGAGGAAAAAGAGTTGTATTTCTCACTCCAAGCACGCAGCCCTAATTCCATTTCATAGACGCTGGCTGGCTTAACTTCAAAACTCCTAACCTCCTTCCAAATCATGCCACATCCACTTCCCAGAACCTCTCTGTTTCAATGCTTACAAATACACTCATTTTAACTCATGCAGTCACTCAAACATTTCTGCAGGCACTAAGATGTCAGGCAGTGTCAACGTACACAGTATTGCAGCTACACTGATGTAGAAAACCAGGAGAGTCACTGCTGCACAGTATTACAGGTCCCTCTAATTTTTATATTTTATTTTAGAGCTCCCAGAACACCTGTGAGAATGAACTCTTATGAATTTTATCCATATTCAATATTCATTACACGCAAAATCTTGAAGACCTAGGCACCATACACACCAAGGACCCCAGAATCAGGCACAAGAGGATACACAAAGATAGCAACTTCCTTTTTCCACATCTAATTACAGTCTCAGGTGTTTCAAAAGAAGCAACCACAGCATGGAAGGAGATCTTTTTGTATGCAAAGAAAGTACACAGAGAGGTAAAAATATGCAATCCCAATCAGCCGTTACTGCAGATCTCCAGAATTATTTCTGAATATTTTACCCAGTAAACATAGCATTGAAAGCAACACAGGCATAACAATTTCACTGAAGGCAAACCCTGCAGCGCATTTCTTGCTATGGTCTTATAAGAACACAGAAATCCAGTAACCTGAATGGGCCTCTGAACACAACAGTGTTCTCCCACAACCAAAGGGGACCATGTAATTCAGACTAATTTTAGGACAAGCTGCATACAGCAAAGCAAGAGGTGGGAGATGACTGAAAATACACACCACAAAACTTAGCTTTCCTTTACAAAAGGGCATTTTACCTACAGTGCCATTAATGATTTACAAAAAGATTTTATAATTCCCATGTCACCAGAAGCTTATGTTCCAGGTTCAATAAGCTAATAATGTTCCTTGGAAACATTAAATTTACAACAGCTATTTTAAGAAGTAAAGAAACCTTAGAAAGAAAGACTACAGAACAGAACCTTGCAATGATTCAAAATATAATACCCCTTCAAGGCTACTTGGCACACCAGAAGACACTTATATTCCAGTAAAAATAAAAAATAGCTAGCACTTCACCAAATGTCTAAAAGCTCTTTAAAAATGCAATGCTGCATATGCAATAAGCATTGCAATTGTCACCCAGGACAGAAATGTTGTTGCATATGAAGCAGTACCTGACAGATATTTAATAACACTTGACATGATACAACAATGTGTTTTGCTTTGTTTGTTTAAGGACAGATTTGACAGATATTTGGTCATAACTGCAAAACCAAAATTAAGGGTTTTGAGTAAAAAAATCCATTGAAGGCTTTTGTCCACTGACATCCATAAACAGGGCTGTCAAGGTGAAACAATACATCAAAAACTGCCCAATAAGAAATAATTTAGAAGAAGGAACAGAAAAAGGAAAAGCAGATAGGTATTGAAGAGATATCAGAAACTCTATACTCACCTAAGGGAGACATTTATGTGCCACACTGCTAAATCTATAGGAGCCAGCCAAACACAAGCCAGACACAGGGCAGCAATGTTACTAATACAAGTAGTAACAAGTGTATTTTTTCTTGGAGTTTCTAAAGGCTAAGTAAAACATGGTTATAGCATCTGCCTATAGTGCTAGGCACTCTGCAAGTACTGAAGCATAGCTAGGATTGCTCCCCAAGTCTAAGAGAAGACAGTAAGCACAGCTGGGGAAAGTTGAGCACGGCAAGGGCTTGCAATCATCCAGACACTCTGAGGAACACGGAGCAGGGCCGTGCGGTGTGTCTGCTTCAAAGAGGAGTAACCGCAAAGCTAAGGGCAGGGAGGAGCCTGGATTAAGGTGATGTGACGAGGACCGAGGAGGATCGAGGAGCCAAGCTTTGAGCACACGAGCGGTGAGGGCAGGGCAGCAGCGCAGGCAGCTCTGGGCGAGGCCTCAGCCCGTCTGCAGGGCCGCTCCCAGCGTGTCTCTCCCGGTCGCTCCCCGCAGTTGTTTCCCCGGGCCAGAGCCAGGCTGTGGCAGGGGAAGCAGAGCCATGCTCCTACTGCTACCTACGGAGCCACGTCCTGGGCCGCGAGCCCCACAGGGAGACCGGCAACACACTTGAGCCCGTGTTTGATTCTGCCTTGAGCCTTTCATTTGATTCCGCTCACTCCGTTCTTAGAAGAGATATTGGTACAACATGAAGGTTTTCAATTACGGAAAATATTATCTGCCTGGAAGGACTGTTCTGTGGATATTTAAAATGAAACAAAACCGAAAAGACTGGATATTCACAGCTTGCCTAATAGTGAATGAAGAAAGAAAGAAGACTAAATGAAGAATACATAAATTAGAAATTGAAGAATATACATGCACCAATTGCTGTTGGAATTATTTACTGTGGTAAATGCAAGTATGAATGATGGCAGAAAAAAGAAAGATGTGGCAATGGAGACAACTATAACATCTACAAAAGAAATAGAAACTGCAAAATGTCTCCAGAGGAAAAGAACGAAGTTCCAATATTCAAAATTCTTCAAAGCAAGTGTAGGCAAATAAAATGTTTAAATGATGAGAAGAAATGTCTCCATTCTGTACAAAACATAAGAACTCTCCAGTGACAGAGGGCTGTCTGGATAACCCAAGGCAGCTTGTCGAACACCTATTTGCTGATTACAATTTGATTGAAAATAAGCGCATTGCAGACTACACAAATGCAACTGAACACCAGTATTTGCTAAGACCTTAGGTTAATCCCTCTTAAAATAATGCTGTTGAATAACCTCAGAACTTAAAATATCTACATACAGTAAACTAGAGCACTCAGAAATTCAAATACACTTACGCTGCATATTTCAAAGTTTAGAATACAACTCTTGAAGAGGAAAAATGTATTCTTACCATTATTATACGATTCAAAGTTCCTAATTTGATGTTTCTCACATCCAAAATACACTGGAAATTTATAATGTTCCTTTAAATGGGAATTTACAAAAAGAATTCATGGTATATATCAAATAACATAGTTCAACATCATTATTTCTTTTATAGAATAGCTTGATTAAATATCTGGAAGATTAAAAAAGAAAGAAAAATAAATCAAGCTCTGTAGTATAAAGGGTGATGCTAAGAAATTTTTTTTCTGACATAATGAGATCATACCATTAAGGCTCCACTGCTTGCAACTTACAAGTAATTTTCTTGCTTTATGGGATATTGTCCTTCATTCATATACACAATCCATTATGCATTATAGATAATGTATATAGGGGACTAAATGGAAGAAATTGCAATAAGCATTTCCACAAGATAATGGAACGGATATATGATACAAGGGAGACTCAGCATGGATGAAAAAATCCGCTTATCAGGCCCTGCACAGAATTCCAGCTATTTATGTAAAGTTTAAGCATTGTTATCTGGAGAAGGGGGGAAGAAGGGGGGACTCACAGAGGAACAAGGTTATTCACTTGCTTTAGTGAGCCTGTGTGATAAACCCTTACTCACATTCCCCACACCCATAACTTTCAAAGACTTGTTTTCACAGAGACTCCAGGCTCTCTTTTGAAGCTTTACTAATGGTAAGAAGGATGTTGCTGATGCCATTACTACATAATATTGTAAAGGTGCACGACTGAGTGGGATCAGAAATGGGAAATTTTTAAAGGATATATTTAAATAGAGGCAAAGATATTTTACCACTAAAAAATCCATAACCCTGTAAGAGTTCTCTTTATTGTCAGCTATCCACAACTCCAAATTCAAGTTCTCTTGCTGAGAAATAAATAAAGAAACCTCTCTGGAACAATACATACTACTCAGCTTTTCTTATCATGGGAGAGGTTTAATCCAAACCATTTTGGATCTCCATTCCCTCCACTGAATTTAATAATATCCGGAAAAGGCTTCTGGAATTTAACCTAATCTCTCAGGCTTAGCTAAGACAAGAATCACTAAAATTTAAAGACTGAACCTGCCTTTGAGCATGAGTGATTACACAAGGGATGTTTTCCTGGCAAATTAGGATTCTGGACTGGGTCTCTTTTCCACCAGATAGTCATTTCCACTCTAATTCCCAGTACTTCAGTCTATAAATTTCAAAGATCTCTTCAGTACTGAAACAATTTATGGGGATGAAGGGAATCTAGAAGTGAAGAACTAAACCCTAAAGATTTTATCTGTTTCACTTGACCAGAACAACTTCACCAGCAGGCAGCACAGCACACAGATGTTCCCTTCACTTTTCTCAGTAACATCTGGTAACTAAACTCCATAGGAAAATTTCAAAGCAATGGCAAAATGTGGCAGAATGCTTAGCAACTAAATTTAACAGGGCTTCACAACTTACAGAGAAGAGCATTTCTTAAACACTGACTGCCAGCATCTAAACTTTTAAGACCTGGTTTATGACCTTCACAGGCACTCTGACACACATACCAAAGAGCATGTGACCTTATTATGTCATCCAGTGTCCAAAACATGGGATTATCTTCTTCTTAGAACTTGTGTTCGCTGAGGAGTTTTGCTACTGATATCAACAGCTCTCCCTTACAAGCCTCTTGAATCAGCAGTCGCTCTCCATGGTTCTTTTTATAAAAGTTGTCAAGCACAGACGGTCTTATGAAAACTCCTTCTGTCAACACTGTCTCCGCTTTTCTCCATGCATGGGTTTTCAATTGCAATGAATTAACATCCCAACAATAACAAAACTTAATTAAAAATACAGGCATTGTCAACAATAGACACACATCCATCACTGACTTCCGAACCTTCCAAAGCCTCTGCCACTTTAAAATAATGTTAGGAGAAGAATTCAAAAGGACAAAAAAATTTATAGCATACCATGAAGCAAACGATCCAGAACAAATAACTCCTTCATTTTAAAAAACAAAACAAAACAAACAAAAAATCCCAACAAAATAAAATCAGCTCTTCCATTGGTTTCTCGATTGTTGGTGTGAGGTGTGGTGGCATTAGGGACCCTCAGGTAGCCAGACTAAATTCACATACAGAGTCACAGCCATGAATAACACTCAAAACCAACAAAAACTCTCAGAAGACGACTCCAGCTTCAAATTACATATATCTCCATTATAAACACTAACACAAACACAGGGAAAGAAGGAACCATAGATGAAAAAAAGATACCTCTATAAAGCCATAACAAGGTATACACAGAACAAATGAAAACCCTTGAAAAATACCATGATAATAACATACACTTGTACATAAAGCATTTGGAATAAGGAAATGCTGTACTTCACGAAAAGAAGTCTTTTAAAAGCAAAGAAATTGCCTTAAAGCTGCATGTTCCATGATTTTGAGTGTCCTTGGATCATAGTGTTTTACTCTCAGGGTCAGAAATCCTAAACAGAAGTAGTTACACAAAAGAGACAGAGAGCAATTGAGAAGACCTTTTTCATTTTCTTTCATCCATGCAAGACTTCCTTCTGGGAAAGCTACATCCCTACTGATGGCAACAAACCAACAGTTAGAAGTAGGTTAGGTAAACCCCAAGGGATTATAATTTGTCATTGTCTAAAAGAAGAAATAAATAAAATCTTAAATACAGGTGCAATCAGAAGTCTAAGCAATCGTAACCAAAACATTCAAAAACAGGTGCAGATACTTACTTAACTGTAATCTTTATTCCTGGAATCTGGGTCCCAACTTACCTATTGCCCATGGACACAATGTTTAAAAGCATTTCAACCCTCCTTTCAAAATCTTCACCTTACAGAAGATTCTGGTTTTCAAGTGGTTTTCAAGATTGGTTTTGTCACCAATCCAAAAAAACATTTGTGTATATCTCAAAGTAGCCCGGAGCTTTATTTTATGTAGTCAGAGTACTTGGAGATACTTGCCTGTAAATATTAAGCCTAGAGGAAAGTCACAATCTTGCATACACATGGCTCCATCAGTTTACAAACTGAAGACAATTCTGCTTTTCACACCCCCAAAATGCAGTACAGAGTTACTTGTATTTCCTCTCAGAGCAAGGTGATCAAAATATGGGACTGGTGGCGACAAGAATGATCAATTAACAAGACCAGAGAGATGCCCTTCAGGCTTCCCTAAATGAGTCTGCACTTCCAAGCTGAGAGGAAACATCACTCTGACCCTGCACTGAGTCGGGTGGTGGGAGGTGAAGCAACAGTTCCAACACGGAGCACAGCTGCCAACAGCAGAACCTGAAAGCCAAAATGCAACTCAGTTTGTGCAGGAAGAATGATATAAACAGCCTCAGATCTTCCTGTTGTGATATAAAAGAGCACTTAATAAACAAAAACATCACAGGCAAAAACATGCAGATTGGGCATCTCCCCTGCCAACACTTGATATATCCAACAGCAAGTATTGTTTTAATACCATACCACTCCAATAGTTCAGAAGAAAGTAGGACTGCAGAGAATAGAGACTGCACAAAGTAACCCAATGGACACACGGATCTTCTTTACCTCTTATCTAAGGATGAGAGACTTGGGGGGCAAATAAATTGTTTGCCCTGGCTTGAATGCTGTTCACTGAACAAGTCTGCACAGTCTGTGAGCCCTGAGAAGAAATCTGAATGTCCTGTTAATATATAAACTCAAAAACAGAAAGCTTCCCAAAAGAGCCAAGGAGAATGCCACTCAGCCTGAAGATGGCTACCACAAGCTCTATTTTTTTAATAGCTCCAGCATGAATTATTATGTTGGCCTCCTCAGAAAAAATCCACAAATTCAACAGATATACAACCATCTACAGCACTGACTGTATTTGTAGGAACACAGCAGAGATTACCTGCAAGCAAAAACTTATCCCTCCACCTCTATCCCTTCTCTCCATTACAAGGTAGAGTGAAACAACTCCATTCACAGCATTATCCTGGTAGAATCATAGAATGGCGTGGGTTGGAAGGGACCTGAAAGACCACCCAGTTCCAACCCCCCTGCCATAGGCAGAGATGTCTTCCACTAGACCAGGTTGCTCAGAGCCACATCCAACCTGGCCTTGAACACTCCCAGGGATGGAGCATCCACAGCTTCTCTGAGTAACCTGTTCCAGTGCCTCAACACCCTGACAGTAAAGAATTTCTTCCTAATATCTGATCTAAATCTGCCCCTTTCAGTTTGAAGCCATTCCCCCTTGTCCTGTCACTATATGTACTTGTAAATAGTCTCTCTGCAATTATTACCGACTATCAATTATTGTTAATACCAATAACAGGAAAGCAAAGAGAACAAGACCTGGTCAATGATACGAGGAAAAAAAATTGCTACAGACAGACTGAGTAATTCTGATACTATGCCAGAACTGTGAACAGGTCGACTTTGGTCATAACAAAAAGAAATCCTGTCCTACAGATTTGCATCCATTGGGAAACTGCTCCCTTGTCAAACAGCCTTCTACTACAAAGGATGATCTCATTCCTGAAGCAAGATCACTCCTACTTGACATAGCCTCTGAGGCTACCAAAATGAGCAAATCCAGGACGAAAATTCTGCTTCTGCACTAGCTGGTCTGTAATTAATCACATTCCAGTATCTCCACCATCTTCTTAAGTTCTGTTCACTTTAATTCTGTCTTTTTCGCAAATATTTCAAATATTTTCTCTCTCAATCTTTGTTTACCTCTTAAATACAGTAAAAAGCAAACCAAACCACTATAAATCTAGCAATAATAATATAAAAACTTTGTTAAAAGTCCTCTATACTTTATAATAGAAAGTATTTACCAGGTCTTTCAAAGACTGAATAATGCAGGATGTTAAGCCATCTGTGAAAGGTATGAAAATTTAAAATTGATTCACTAACATAGCAAGACAAGAGACAACATCAGATTTCCAAGCCTTTGTGTCTTTACATATTTCAAAATTTCATACATAAATAATTTCTTTGTTTTCCCATCACCAGGCACTGAAAGATTAGAGACGATGTATTTTGATTCAAGGCATGTCCCCTCACTTATCACTTACTACCTTCCTTACTTAAGAAAAAAAATTAAAATACAAAAAGCATACTGCTACTATTATACATGGCCAAATTAAAAATAAAAATTGTCTGTGTATTGAGAGATGAGGTACTGGGGGGCAGGGGGAGAAGGTTGAAGCACAAAAGCCCCAGACTACTCCAAGACACTATTTATAAAACCAGCAATGCAGAAAAAACCCATTAGAACAATCCCCAAAAATTGCACCAACTTCAGTGTGTGCCTCCTCACATTATCCAATAATATCCTGAGTTTGAAATATCTTGAAGCAAGTGAGGTATAGAACCTCCTATCATCCTTAAATTACATGGTATTTACTTCCTACAGCTTCCACACCAGCCACCATCAAGCCACAAATCCAATTCAAAATAATTTTTAACTGAGACCCCCACCTCATGTTTACAGCATTCCCTGAACAATTACCAGTTTGCATCTGCCCTTGGGTGTATTTCTGTGGATCACTCGCAGGTTATGAGTTTGGTCCCTCTCCTTTTGGGAGGGCTGGTAGATTCTTACTCGGCTGTACTGGGTTTGTGCAGTCAGGCTTTGGTAGCGAGGGGACGACAGGGGTGACTTCTGGGAGAAAGTGCCAGAAGCTTCCCCCATGTCCCACAGAGCCAATGCCAGCTGGCTCCAGGACAGATCCACTGCTGGCCAAGGCTGATCCCATCAGCCACGGTGGGAGCTGCTCTCTGTAACTCTGACCTACGTTGGAGCAGTTCACGAAGAACTGCAGCCCATAGGGAACATTCAAGTCAGAGAAGTTTGTGGAGGATTGTCAGCCATGACAGGGACCTACCTCATGCCGGGGCAGGGGGAGAGTGTGAGGAGTGCTCCCACTGAGGAGGAAGGAGCGGCAGAAACAACCTGGGATGAACTGACACAACCCTTATTCCCTGTCCTGCTGAGCTACTGGAGGGGAGAAGGTAGAGAATTCAAAGGGAGGGGTGTGGGAAAGGTATTTTTAAGACCTGTTTTTAATTTCCAATTCCCCTACTTTGATTTGATTGGCAATAAATTAAATTAATTTTCCCCAAGTCAAGTCTATTTTGCCCGTGACAGTAATGGGTGAGTGATCTCTCCCTGCTCTTATCTTGACCCATAAGCCTTTCATTATATTTTCTCTTCACTGACCAGCCGAGGAAAGGCAGAGAGAGCAGCTTTGGTGGGCACCTGGCATGCAGCCAGAATCAACCCATCACAAAACACCTTTGAAAATTGGGAAATATTTAAATCTGATATGCTACCTTAATGCATTTTAGAGAAAAGCAGCATGTTACAACAGCTGACCTGCTTGCCAGTAACACTGCAGTGTCATTCCTTTCTCAAGGAGAGAGGAAAAAAGCCACATTTGAAAAAAAATGGATACTTCATGTAGATACTAAGAGATATCTAACAGGCAGATTAGATAATGTACCTTTAATAGATTTTGGTTATGGTGGTGACATATACCACAAAGGGATAAAGAATTTTTAGGAGGATTAAAATATTCCCAAAATTACATACAGCAAGAGTTATCTGAAATAATACAGCAGATTATTCTTGCCTAAATACCATAAATACTTCTCTGCTATTTGGATAAACAGCTCTAGGGGTACTTTTCAAAACAATGATTTAACAGTCTGTATTTGTTTTGAATATCTAGGATTTAAAAATAGGGATATTTTAAAGAGAGTGAAATACAACTTCTGTGGTTATTCTCAAGCATTGTTTCAGGGATTGCTTTTAAAGAACTCAGTATTTACTGGGAATCATTTAATAAATACCAGTAAATCTCATTTCTCCTTGTTAGACATCAAAATCCCTATGGCATACATTACAGGTCTCAGAGTCTCAATGGCTTTCCAGAGTCACCTATAACTGCTGTAGGCAAGCTTTTACACCTAGGGCTGCAACTTCGAAATCCATCTCTAGAAAAATCAAAGGTTTTCCTTCATTTTCATTAAATTAAAAAAAAAATCTTTATATAAATAGAACATCAAAATAATCCTCCAGGAATCTCCTAAACATGACACTGCATATTATATTACACTTCCCCATCCCCCTTCAGGGAATTATTCTAGTAATGAAGGGATGTTACAGAGAATATCTAACTCCTGCACATTTACTTTTGATGGCAAGGCTTCACTAAAGAAAATGTGGACAAAGGAGAAAATCACAGCCAAATCCTCCAGAGCAGTACTTGGTCATAGAAAAGTCACCTTTATTTGTGTGAAATGCAATCATCAGAAGCTCACATGAAACCAGCTGTACTGGATAAATGCATCAGTTTTCAATTTAGTCACTGAAGTCTGTGTGACTGACAGAAATCTTTCTTAGCACACGAACAGGAAGACACAGCCAGGACTCCAGCACTCACATTTCACTGAGGGAAAGCACAGATCACAACAGGACACTGATTCAGGCAGTGGAGGCTTTATTCCTACAGTTACTCTGTGTGATGTGGGTCAGATTGAGCTGGACTTAGATTTGCAGGTAAATTGGTGCAACAGGAATAGTTCACCAGACTGAAGTAGTTAATGTCAAGCCCCTGATGCCCACACTATACAGACAATTAAGTCATTTTATTTCACTGTAGGTTGGCCAGTACCCAAAATGAAACTGTCACCAATACATAAATGGTTTGCAGCTCTCTGCAAGTTCAAACGCTGGTTCAGACCCTCTAAGACCCTATTAAGAGTTACAAAACAGTCCTAAGTAATATCTCATTTATGCCTGAGTATCTTGAGATTAGTGAAGAGAAAGTACTACTCAGTCCTGTGGTTGCATGTGCATGCTTACATTTAATACTGTTTTATCTTCTAGTGATGGTTAAGTGGTGGGTAGGAACAAATGTGAACATTTGTAGTAAGATCATGACTGTTCAAACATGTACACCCTCAGGACAAATCAACATGTATGTGTTCAGACTATTTACATACAAAAATTACATCAAAAGATTGGGTGGTTTTCTATTTCAGAGAAAAGCTTCAATTTGAAAAAGCTTTTGCATCCTCTCAATATACATAGATTCAAACAAATTACTCCCAAACAAAATCTCCATGCCAGGCAAAGTTTACAGTTCCAGAGGCTGATCTTGTAACTGTGAGCTTTCAACTAACTAATGAGAGTGATGCCAAATTTCAAAGAGCAGTTACAGGGAAATTCAAGAAATTTCACAGGTTTGTTCTGTAAACGAGGATCAAAGGGGCAGAGGGGTTTGGGGGGCTACTCATACACAGTGCTGATTTTTTTCTGCAATTGTTTTATGATGCAGCTGAAGGGAGTACAGAGCAAAATAACTTTGTGGTTGCAGAAAGCACACAGCACCTATGTGACTTCTTTGGGGACATTATAATTGCCACACTAAATTGAGCCAGTGGTCCAGTCTGACAACAGTCAGTCTACCAATCAGAACAAGGAGTGAGAATCAAGCATTCTCTGTACTGTTCTCAATCCTCCTGTATTTGACTTTGTCCCGTCACCCACTATTTCTGCATTTGAATACATTCCATCTCTTCTGTACATGCCAGCAACATAAATGTCTTGGAGACCAAGGATGCAACAGATGAAAGTGGTGTATGTGTATTTGACTAAAGAGGACAGAGTGCTAAGTGATACTGTGAACACTGTGACAGCAGTTTTATCAAAGTAGAGAGCTTTGGAAAAACTTCCTAAGAATTGTAACATCTCAGATTTGTATAATCTCCTCTATGAATCTGTACACAGCCACATATACAGCTGAAAAAATTTCTTTAGTATTTTATTCTGCATTTTGGCAACTGCAATTTGCCAGAGAATAGATATAGGCTGTTCTGTAAACCTTATCCTGTAACAGAGCAACAGAGATCTGTCCTGTTAATTACTGGGTCAGGGTCAAGATCTCGTAAACACAGTGAAGCACTGGAACACATCTCTGCAGCCTATGTGGTGGGGAGAGACAACATTGCTTTTCATCAGCAGGAATTTAAATAAAATTCACTCTCCTCAAACACAGCAGAAACTCCTGAGACTGAAAGACAAGAAGGCTCTAACAAATGAGGACATTTCTTGGGTGAAAAGCAAGCTTTCAGCTTGAAGGCAATTCCCCACCCCACCATCACAAATGTCACAGAAGTTGACTGCTCTGCCTGATTCCAGTGCAAATATCCACCCCTGTGATCACAAACATCCCTTGGCCATACCACATTATATTGTCAGTATTCTGTACTAAGGGAAGTGGTAACTGGCTTGGTAGGGATTTTTCATTTTGTTCAGCTTTTTTTCTTTTGCTTTGGTTTGCTGGTTTTTTGTTTTTTGGTTTGTTTTTTTTTTTTTTTTTAAGATGAACAAGCCAAATCACCACAGGGAGAACTTGCAGTGAAGATGCCAGGAAATAGATTTCATATTCCATATATTTCCTGCCAAAGTATATTTGCATACTATGCCTTCCACAGCTGACTTGGAACTGCAAAGATCTGTTTTCTTTGGCCCTTCAAAGTTTGATTGCTGCTTCCCATATGAAAGATCAACAGGAAGCCAAGCTCCTTGGTGTAGCTCTTGTAGACACTGGCAAACCTGCCCACCAAACCCCATCATCAGTGGGACACTCCTACAAGCCCCCAGGTACAATAGTAAAAATTGGTATCTAGAGGATCTTAATGGATAACTCCTTTTTCCTAATTTATATAGGGAACCACAGTGGAGTTTTTTTTAATTGTTTTTTTCTGCGGCCAGCCAAGAACAGAAATTGCAACCACTGAACCTCAAAGGATAAGTCAGAAATACTTAAGTGGGGAGACAATTTTTGCAAACTCACCACACTCATCTCCAAGCAGACGAGTTAGCCCTACAGCTCCTTGGGAGTGTCCAGAGGTTAACTATGTGTTTGAACACAGGAAGTGTCACAGCCAAGAACAACTGCTGACCTTCCTTCATCAAAAATCATGAATTACATTTGGGCGCTGTCCAACACGGATAACTCCCAACCTTCAGCAAGCAGAACAGAGCTTGCAAACACCACTTCTTACTGTGCTACAAAGAGTGGGCATTACTAAATAATCCCAACATCTTTTTTAAGGACCTCATTTTTCTTAGATTCAACATGATGCAATCAGGTAAATTATTCAGTTACTACCTTAGGAAACTCTGCCTGAATATTTGCTGAGGTGCATCAGACATTATGCTGGATCACATCAAACCACCATTGTCTCCCTGCTCTTGGTGTAGTTACATGGGCAGCACAACTAAATAAACCTGTTCTCCCACACGTATTCCGTTCACACTGGATTCTTTGGATTTTGAAAGGGGAAAGCTCACATCAGACTTTTCTGTAGTTCAGCCATGTGAAGCATCTCTCTTGTATTGATTCTCTGGTACCTAGAAAAAGCTGAGCTTCCAGTACAGTATTTTCCTTAGATGTGGAAAATGAAGGACTAACCTGGTTTCTTTCCTCTGACCAAGCATCTGTTTTCAACAAGCTTTTAGAAATTCAGTATTTTTGACACTACTACCTCTCTGTCGTTTGTGTAAGTAGCCAACATGTTTATAACTTAGAGGCAAGCAGAAATCTGTATTTCTTACACTGAATCACAGGGAAGTATTTCAGAGATGTCACAGACATTCTGGACCAAGTATTGATCCTAGACCAAGTGCTACAACTACACCAGTTGACAAATAGACTGAAAATGACAGGAACAGGATGACAGGAAGGGAAATTTAGTAACCCTCAAAATTTTACTAGGAAAAAGCAGCTGAAGTGCAACTTATACTAGGTAGCAATACACGTTTCCCAGGTGTCAATATCATTACAAGTTTGTGCTTACATGCCACTAGGAGACAAAAAATAAATTTTTATTAGAGGCACAATCACCTTGTTTCAGCAGCCCAAGAGATTCATTTGATCCCACACTGTAACACAGCTCAGGCTAAGGTGACAGCAATAATATGCAGCTATTCCATTCAATGGCAAGTAACACCCATGCCCTTACAGTGAGGTGCAAATCTTCAGCACTGACATGCCAAAATGTTACATTGACAGATAGAGTCTCTCAAATGCCAGTGCATAGAATAAACAACATAAATTGAACACTGTGCTATCAACAGAGCGGCACTAAATGGGCTGTGTAATTAAGCAGAGCTCAAGTGCACTAACACTAAAAGTATTCCTGGATTGTTCCCTTCCAATACTGACTTGTTCCATTTGTTAATAAAAATTCAAAGTAATCCTCCTGCTCTGTAAAATCATGAAGTTGGCTAACAGCCCTGGTTTTTTAAATACCTAAGAAAGCAGTGGCTCTGTAGAACACAGGCTGGCCCCATCTGACACCCAATGGGTAGGCAGCTACTAAGGGTCAACTCCAGTTTTCCATACCCTGCCATATATTCAAGCATCTTCCTATTGGCTTCTGTTTCTCCAGGTACCTATAGACTTAAAAACAGATGAGGGTTGGGTTTGGTGTTCGTGTTGTTGGCTTTTTTACTGATCTCCATACACTCTGCCAGAAGATGAAATAAAAACTCCTATGGTTGTGCTCTAATCTCAAAGCTGTTCCGGGAACTCTGGACTAACATCTGCACTAACTGCCATAAAAATTAATTGCAGAATTCTGCCCTCCATTTCTCTGGCTCTCAGTAACTTTACATCTTCAATAATATAGGAGAGACACTTTTTACAGAGAGAAATCTAAAAGACCCAGAATTGAAGAAAACCTGCTTTCTTCCAGCAAAGGCAGCACTGCTCAGTCAAAGGTGTGACTTGCATCATTTGCACTTGCATCAAAGGTGTGACTAGTGCAAGGTGCAAACTAAAAGCATGAAAGGACTCATTTTCCTCCATCTATTTCATTATTATTTGTGTTATACTATAAAACCTTCAGTCAAGATCAAGTTTTCTTTCCTCTAGTCACTAAGAAAACAGAAAAGCAAGAGAAAGGAAGCCTCACTTTCATTTCACAGAGTGAAAGCTAAGACACACAGAATGATGGACAAGCCCAGGCAAACGCAGCTGGTGGAAGAGACAGAAAGCTGACAGAAAGCTGACAGAAACACTTCTTTCCCACCTCATTTTGCAGTGGGCAGGAGAAAGAATTTTGAAAAAGCAAGAAACATTTTTGTCAGATTGGCCACAGATACCACCTGCACATTAGAAAGAAATTATTTCTTTGCTTGCAATTGATATTGCATTCAGGTAAAATGTTAAAAGACTCATTTTGGTCCACATGGTTACTTTTAGCTTATCGGGCAGTTTTTGGGAGATGCAGGGAACAAGTAAGGAGGAGAACAAAAACTAAATCAGTATCAGTTCAGAAAATGGAGAATTCAGTCCTTTGTGAATGGGGATTGCAAATGGAGACTTTTCTCCTGTCCCAATCTATCTCTGCTTCTGCAAAGCTGAGCGACTGCAGTTCAGACAGAACTATAATTTTCTTAAGTGCAATGTTCAAGATCGCTTTAATTGCAAATAAAGTTCAAATAAAATGAGAAATAAGTGCATTAGGGGAAGGAAAAAAAGCAACAAGATGCCTCCATTTCCTACCACTTCCTGTATAAGCGTAACTGAGAACTCAATCGATGAGATTGCACAAAGGGCACCAGCTTCAAGCAATGCAGCTGCTTTCTGAGAAGCTCTCTGAGAAAGGGCTTGGTTTGTCTGCACAGCTGGAACAAATACACAAAATGTTCAGATGATTACCTGTCCTCTTTCCCTTCCCACGAGGATATTCTCCAACATCAAGTGACTTTTGAAACATAAAAAGCTGTAACCATGAAACACGACTGTTTCAAAAATCCTGTAGGTAGTCAAAAGATTGGGTAAAACAGAAACTTCATGGAAAAACTGAATTTTTATTCAAGGTGGCCTGATCACTGAAGGATGCTTAGTTTTGTGGCTACAAAACTGCAAAAGAACCAGTAATCAGTGACACAATCCAAACACTTTCAATAGGTTTTACATCATACCTCCAAATAATGCTCTTAATTCCATCAACAATTTCTGTATGTCTTTCAGTAACTCAATCGGTCCAATTCAGTTTTCTCACTTGCAAAATATGAATAATCATATGCACTTTATCTGAGTGGTATCATGAAACTGGCATTCCTAAAGTGCTTTGAGATCCCTGTTGTAGAAACACACCTGGTGTATTATTAATTTTGATTAAGAAAATATAATGACTAAGTGTTCATGCACAAAGCAGGAAATCCTTATCTGAACTCGGGAACAATATAGAAATTAATCTCATATACACTTGTCTTCATGTAAGATATATGTGATCCATATATAGTACATTAAAGTGGTACATTAAACAGTGAGTCTGTAGCAGTAAACTAAATCCAGTAAACTACTGTACTTAGGTTACCTGCAGAACATTAAAGTTCTAGTAACCTGCCTTTTACTCAAAAAAGCCCTGCCAGACACCTCCTACATCTCACTCCTTTGCTTTTTAATCAAAGTGGCCATAACTAAGAACCATTTTAAGTTCCAATTATGGTTGACATTTCTCTACAGAAAATTGATCACTGTAAAACAGGGTTACTCCTTTCATTTCAGTACATGGATGAACCCAAGAATGCAGTTGTCAATGCTCAGAACTCCTTGTGCTGTGCTGAAGAGCTGAAAATAAAAACATCTCCATTGCCACTAATAGCTGCCAGTTTATTCACAGGATGAAAAGTCTCAGATTGTAACAGCATGGATACAGTGACATTCAAATGTATCTGGCAGTGAACTCAAAGAGCAAGAGAAGCAAAGAGGAAAAACAAAGACATGATTCAAAGTGGATTCCGTCATTCTAGTAAGTACTGGGCACCTCTATTCTGAAGACTGCTGAGCATTTTTCAATTCCCACTTTAGCATCCAACATACGGGTAAAATAGATGAGTACAACTTTCTCATACATATGGAAAATAGATACTGAGACACATCAGGCACAATTTTCAAGGTCTATTATTTTCATTTATTTAATTCTATGTACAAGTACTTCAAAGACAATCAAATGAATGTTAATGGGATATGATATGAACTTCTGTGCCTGAAGCTTTTAGAACGTTAAAGCAACTTAAAAGCAGAGAGAAGAATAAAACCTGAGTTTAACTTTCTGAATCTTTATTCCAGTTGTTATCTTCACTGCGTCCTTGAGTTGAAGGCTGAAGTCAAAACTAGACTGTGATCACTGGAATGGCTAAACAGACAACAAACTTAACAACTGGTTAAATGCAGCTTCGTATTATGGTTCCTCCCTACCAGCTCAAATAGAGCAGATCACAATGAAGAACTATCCACACCAAACTAGTAATAGATCATCCAAAAGAGAAAAATTAGAATGGACACAGTTCTGCTCTTAACAAAGTGCCAGCAACAAAACAGGCCACTTAATTCCAGAAGAACACAAAATTACCAAATAATCACACAATTTATGTTCACCATATTGGTTTAGATATTTTTGGCTAACCTTTCCTGGCTTAAAACCAGTTTCTTTTCTCCCAGTTCCAAAACTGTATATTTTAATACCCCTTAGACATAGATCCTTTGTTTCAAAAAAAGCAAACCCATCAGACTTGCAAAATGACCTGGCAATGCCAGATCCCAGAAGTGACAGGTTCAATTGACAATGAGAATTTTTTGATAAATAGGCTTCTGTTTCAATTTTCATGGCTAAATATGGATTTGAGAGCCTAGGATGCTACACACAGTGGAAGAGCCTAGGTGCTATTAATACATTCACAAGGAAATCTCCAGCCTTCTCCCAGGTATCTGTGTCCCTTTATATTAAGTAAACATGGTACATCTCAATCCTAACGGCATTTATTATACGGCTACAACTGAACCTCACACCTCATTTTTATCATTATTTTATAATAACTACATAATTAGAAATTAATAATTAAATTAAATATTAAATTAGAAATGAAATAAATTTTTAACAGGCTTTCATATTTAAATTTTTTTTAAAATCCCAATGCTACTGCAGTAATTTTAGAGAAAAACTTGGTTGCTGTTGAGGCAGCCACAACACACATGAACCCCAGGAACAGTTTTAAGCAAAAGGTTCTCTTTATTGCAAAAGTCAGTGCCATTTATACTCTTTTATATGTTTATCATTTATGTTACTCATCCATTGGTTGCTTAACTACTACAATAGATTCATTGGCTATTATTTAACTGCAATTTATTATTATTGGTCACTTATAGCATAAGTATTCAGGCATTTAGAAAAATAACAGGTGCAGATACTTTGCTGTTTTTCTCCATTCATTGTTTAACTTTCTTGCTTTTGGTTGATACTCCATTCTCATGGGTAAAACTAATGGTTTTTCTTCTCACAGACTTTTCTCACAGTCCTTCTCAAGCCAAAGTAACAGGTCCAAGCTAGGATTTTACAAAGGCAACAAAGCTTTCATTTTATAAGTTTTTTATCTAAATGCCACAAAACTTGAAACAATCTAATATTTTTTTTCTCTTTATTTGGAGGTAACTTCTAAGAACATGTATTGAAAATCTGCATCTAATCAAAATGGAGTTTTCCCTAAGTTTTTATGAGCCCTGACAATGGGATAGAAGTTTTGTAGAAAGATAGAGTCATAGATTATCTGATCCCAGAGACTGACAACAAAACTTCTTGCACTTCTGGTTCAGCCACTGTTATCAGCATAAAAATCAAAAAGTCAATCTTCAACACATTGCAGCTATAGGTGTTCTACTACTATCTAACAGTAGAATGGGCTTCCACAAAACTAGAGAAGCAATGGTAATTAGCAAAATGCTTTTTTTGGTTCACTAATTAAAATAACAGTTCTAAAAGATGGTGTCCCATATGGAACTGCAAAAGGTTTTCCAAGCAGTGAAAAGAAAACTGGCATTAGCACACTCAGCACCTTTCCAGAAAGAGTTTAAATGTTTTTGGCAGTTTTCTTTGTTTTGATTGTTCTTTAGTTTTTATTTGGTTTGCTTGGTGGGGCTTTTGGTGAGGGTTTATTTTTTTACTATTTGTTGGGGTTTTTTAGAAGGGTGTGTTTTCTGTTTGTTTTTGTGGAGGGCTTTGGGTTGCTTTGCTTTTTAAATTCTTTTAAGGCTTTCATTACATATGTACGAATATCAACATTTTACATTTTCTAGCTGCACTTTTTGTGTAGCAAAGACCCCCTAAAGTCTTTGTATTGTTGTGACCAAAACCAGGCAGAATGCAATCTCAGCTAACCCACTCCTCCAGGCAATAGGCTACATCTATAAATCAGCTTTCTGCCTCCACCCACCACAGATCAATGTCACAAGCAGCTATCTAGGGAGCAGCAGGGAAGCCAAGCTGGTGACCGTGTTCAAACACTCCAATAGGTTATTGAGCTGTGGTGTTAGGTGCTGCAGTCCAACAAATGTGTTATGTTCCCCCTCCCTACGTAAACCAGACTGCTTCAGAGTGGTTCACCACAAAAACAACAGGATGAGGCTGCTTTTGTATCACCTTCAAAAAGAACTACTCAACAAAGGCCAGCAAGTCACACAGGCAAAAGCCAAAATAAAACAGAGAGAGGAAAAAGAAAATAAAGTTACTGGTATATGGGAAAGAGTATCAAACCCCTCTCAAATAATTGCTAAGTCTCTTACCAGTTTTTTAGACAGTCAGATGCTGTCTAAATAACTCACACAAACAAAATAATGAAAATTCCCTCCTCCTTTTTTGTGCAATGCAAGTATCAATTGTTCTAGCTGCTCATTTACTGAGGTTCCACAAGAACAAAGTAAGAAAAAAAGAAGAAAATGGGACAAACGTTGCAACTTACGCTGCTGAGCCAGAGAGGGCAGCAGGGAAAGATTTGATAGCTGTTATCAATAACTGATAGAAGCATACTTCAGATTCGTTGCTAAGACAAATCCACACCCTAATACAGTTAAGTGGGAATTTTTTTACAGAATTCAACAAGCTCCAGATAAGGCTCAGGGTGATGTAATCAAGGATGCGTTCCCTATTGACACAGCATGCTGAGCAGCACCTGCAAATCACTGGCTAGACTGAACTTGCAGTGACTTTGGGGCATACAGCAGACAACCAGAACCCAATAAAGCCATTCTTTATACATGAAGCTGATGAAAAAGTCTAGCAGAATGAAAGGAAAACACACCTCTGGCAAATGTGCTGCTAAATGAACCTTCCTTCTTTCCTACCAATAAAAGTAAGCTGAGCTAAGGAAACAGCAAAGCTTTCCAGTCTTTCACTGTTTCAAGCACCTCTGCAGGAGCCTGGTGAACCTCACTGGCCTTACAGCAGTTACAGGTTTGTGCTCGAGCTTTCTCTGGTTTGGCTCAGTCCAATGCACAGGCGGTGCTGCTTAATGCTCTGCGAGAGGCTTTCGGTTCTTGCTTAACAAAGCTTTCCTCCCACATGTCATATGTATTCAGGCTACAGTCTGTTTATCTAATATCTCCCTCTTTCTCTCTCCCCCTCCCCCTCCTTTCCACCCCCTTGTCCCCAGAAGAGAATAACCATAATGTGCCTATCGCTTGCAGAAACAGACAGCTCAGCTCCCCCTTGCCATCTGGTCATACTCTGGTCTCTCAGCTGTCGTCAACATATGAATCCCGTTGTTTTGACTAGTGGGGTCCCAAGGAACAAGCAACAGTGCAGATTGCAGGGAATCAGGATGCCCTTTTCTCTCTTCCTTAAACCAAAAAGCAACCCACATAATTAGAAAGTGAAAGGGTGTTTGTGAAATGCAATAGGAAGGCACAATCCCTTTACCTTTGCTCATGTGATGGAGATCCTGCCAGCCACCCCAGGCTATTCTGCAACTCAACAAATTAATATATTTACATAGTGACTTAACTTCCAAGACATATTTTCTGCCTTCATCACCATCACAAGAACATCCTGTCCTGCTTACTCCCCAACCTTTTACCTCTTTAAAAACAATAAGTAAAAATCAAGCTCCCACAAAAGCCAAAGGTAAATATCTAAGCCCTTGGTCCAGAAGAATTTATTTTACTAAGATAGAGTATTTTAAAAGACAACTCAAAGTTTGTACTAATTGGTAGAACAGGTGGGAAAGAGATTAAAAAAAAAAAAAACAGAAAAAAAAGAAATGGGTGACAACTTATAAATTTCTACAAAAGGCAAATGGTTAATATTATTTCTAGGCTAGAACAGTATTACAAGTCTATAAAGTATGCCAAGGATAAAATTAAATGCTGCTTTTTTTATAAGCACAAAGAACCAAAGTTGGTTCATCACCCTGTGTGCTTGAAACACAGCAGAAGCAGCTGTCTCCAAACCAGTCAGCAGCATTATGGAATATGACTGCACCAAAGTCTCAGCAAAATGCCCAGCTTGCACACCTTCTCCTGCCAAGATACTGAAACTTCCAACAGGAATCTGAATCTTTCCATGACAATTTTTCAGTGGGTTCAGAATCCAGCAACTGACTACTGCAACAAGGAAGCACAAAATGTATCTCTATGCTTGGACTGGGAAGAAGGCATAACTTAAAAATACACATTAAAAACTCACATCACTGCCTTAGTAGTAAGTTTGAAAAACTGCTTTGTTTTGCTATAAGTCATCTGGAACAACGCTATGAAAGCTTTCTAAAGTCTGTTTCTGAATCAGATACTTTTCAAAATTCAGGTTTTATGTAAACAAAGTTGCTATTCTCCCACGATACTACTAAAATTATTCACCTTGTGATGTTTTATTCAATCAGGAGTGCATCTTGTGCTCCAACAGTTCCACACATCCAGGTTCATTAATCTGGCAACTGCTATATAGTGAAATCTTTATCTGTGAGTATGTGAAAAAGTATTATATCACAAAACATACGCAAATAGAGAAATAAAACAAAACATAATTTGAAATTATACTCACATAAACCAATCCCTTTTCCCTCATGTAGCACACAGACAGAAAAACAGCATGAAGCTCTGCCAGAACAGCAGCTGGATGGCATAATGGGTCTCCCTCCAAAGATGCAAAGATGCCCTCACCATTTGGGCCCTTTGTAAGTTATATCTATGACTATACAAAGGTATCATCACAAGTAGCTCCTTGTCAGTTTTCACGATTCAAAATGTCGTCAAAGTTCAACTTTTAACAAGTTACACCATAAGACTTGCATTCTGCATCTTATTGAGCCAGGTATGTGCCTACCTGAGCACAATTACAAGAGCAGCATATCAAGAGCAGCACAGGCCTCAGTACTGGCTGGGTGGTTTTTGATCCAAGTACTTACAGCTCTGGGCAAGTTTACTCAGCCTGGGCCTGTCAGGACACTGCTTCGTTCTATAGGTTGTTGACCTTGTCAGATCAAAGTCAGTTTAAGGATGCCTGCAGATTGCAGCCATAGCTCCTATGGCATGGGAGGTGTTCTGTACATTACAGAAAATGCACTAAACTTTGCAAGAATGAAAAGGCCATGGAGACTTCAGCAAGGGAAACAAGCCTAAAAATTTTTGGGGGGTTTTTTGAGGGGAGTTGGTTTTGCCTGGGGTTTTTTTTTTCAGATTGCTCAAATATATTAGAAGGGTAGCAGACAAAGCAATTACACTGCTACTGCCCATATGGTACCTGTTTTAGAACACGGGTGAATTCACTGAACAACTGTCACAACCACTAGGAGTTAAAACATGAAAATTTAAAAACCCTATCAACCATTATAATTTCCTTCACTAAGTGCAACAAACAACATGTAGAGCAAAAATATTTATCTTCTGAATTCCAAATACTGCCCAGGGCTGCCTGAGGTCTGGTGTAATTTAGAGCAACCCACAGTTCTGGCGAGTTCCTACCACAGAGCAGGCTGGCACTAAAAGAAGTCCTGCCACCAAACATGCTGCCCATGCAGGGGCCAGCTCTACAGCCACAGGGCATGCCCTGCTCCATATTCAGCAAGATTTCCTAGCATACCTACATTTGATTTCCTACAATAAACACCTACAATGCCCTTCACTTGTATAGCAGAGTGACCTATAATTCACATAAAATATGTATTTATGTATATTTGCTTACATCCATTTATATATAACACATTATATCTCACTAATATTTTTCAGAGGATTTTTCTTAATCGATGCTGGTTTATGATTAGCTGTAAATCCCCTAGGATTTTTTGATCTAAATTAAATACGCCACAAGTCTGAGAGGAACACTACCTCTCCTTACAGATAAACCAGCTTGTAACCCCACTTCTTATCTGCCCAGTGCAGCAGTTTCTCCCAACCTTCCACACAATCAGAAAATATATTTCTTATCTGTACAAAGTCAAGGCTCTGACAAGGCTCTTCCCCTTTCAAATGTCGCCATCATTCCAGTCACCTTTTTCTCTCTCCCTCCCCCTGCCTCTTGTCATTCACTAAGGAAATATTCGCTGAGAACTATCAAGAACTGTTGTGACCCAAAATTATACCTGTGGGTAGCACTGCCCTCTGCCTTTCGTGATTCCCCACTTTATCAGCAGTGCCAAAGGGCAATGCACAATAAAAAACCTCAGTCATTCTGGCTACTGGACTCATTTGTGGGTGGCAGCAGTAATGCAGTTGGCTTTCCTCACTGACTTTACTTGTACTATTCATAGTATTTAGGTTCTCAACTCTTCATTAACTTCACTGAGGAGTCTTCTTTTTCCTTAAATAAGCAGACATTGTGCCTCACAGACTGCTTTGGTATAAATAAATATTTCTTGTTATAAACCAAATTTTTAGAAAGGAGACAAAGGTAGACTTGGGGAACTACGGGCTGGTCAGTCTTGCCTCTGGGCTCAAAAAGATCATGGAGCAGATGTTCCAGGAGACTGTGCTAAGGCACATGGAAAATAAGGAGGTGATTGGAGACAGCCAACATGGTTTAACTAAGGGCAAATCATGACAAACCTGGTGGCCTTCTATGAGAGCTACATTGTGGTAGGTAAGGGAAGAGTGACTGATGTCATCTACCTGGATATGTGCAAAGTATTTCGCACTGTCCCACACAACATCCTCATCTCTAAACTGGAAAGACACGGACCATACAGTGGATAAACAATTGGCTCCATGTCCACAAAGAGACCAGTGATGACTGGTGTTCCTTGGGGGTCCATATTGGGCACCTTCAGTGGCATGGACAGTGGGTTCGAGGGCACTCTCAGCAAGTTTGGTGATGACACCAAGCTGTGTGGTCCAGTCAAACGTGCTGAAGGGTGTGGATGCCATCCAGAGGGGCCTTGAAAGGCTGGAGAGACAGGACCACAAGACTCTCCTTAAGTTCAACAAGGCCAACTGCAATGTCCTGGACAAGGGCTGGGGCAATCCCAGGCACAGATACAGGATGGGTGGGAATGGACTGAGAGCAGCACTGTAGACCCCAAAGTCTTGGGGGTGTTGGCAGACAGGTAACTCAGTATGACCCATCAACGCATCCCTGCACCCCTGAAAGCCAAAGGTATTCTGGGCTGCACTGAGGTGTGGCCAGCAGGGTGAGAGAAGTGATTCTCTCCCTCTACGCCACTCTGGAGAGACCCCACCTGCAGTACTGCATCCAGCTTGGTGGCCTCCTAAATATGGAGAACATGGGTGGATCTGCTGGAGCCTTCTAGTACCTAAAGGAGGCCTATAAGAAAGCTGGGGAGGGACTTCAGAAAAAGGCATATGGTGATAGGACAAGGGAGAATGGCTTTAAGCTAAAATACAACAGGTTTAGATTAAATATGTAATTCTGTACTGTGAGGTGATGACGCACCGGAACAGTTTTCCCAGAGAAGTTTTGGATTCCCCATCCCTGAAAGTGTTCAAGGTCAGGTTGGATAGGGCTTTGAGTAACCTGGTCTAGTGAAAGGTGTCCCTGCTCATGGCAGGGGATTGGAACTAGATGACATTTAAGGTCCCTTTCAACCCAAAACATTCTATGGTTCGCATGACTTGCTGTGGAGTGTAGAAAACACATTTCTTTCCAATGGAACTCATATAATGAAAACTTATTACCAAAGCAACAAATGCAATTCAGAATGACTGGAAGGCTGTTCTCAAAACACACCAAGAATCCAAATGTGTAAACCAAGGTACTTGTCAGTCCTAAAAATATGAGAAGCAAAAAATGGGCTCATCCTGCTTCAGAGAATGTGGTGCATTTGGCAGAGCACTAATGGAAACTGCTTTTCCAGCTGGCTGCATGACACCTGGCTCAGACAAGGTAAGTGGGAAGGGGAAGAAGATTCATTTCCAAAACTGTTTTAAACCATTTGAGATGACAACTCATCACATGCTGGTGAGCACTCAAAAGACCTTTTTCTCACCCAGCTGTAACTTACTGAAAGTGAACATAATTTGCATGTAGCACACAGTAACTACAATACCTAACTTCCCTGCAATATGGCTCCCAGTCTTTTTAACCCTATTTCTTTCATCCCTTATTCCCTACAGCAGCTATTAAAAAATGACAGTGATGAAAAATTAGGTATCATAATGACTAATATGACTAATACTGGAAGACAGTGGGGCAGTTTGGGACACTAAAAGCTAGATAGTGTTGAGAAATATTTTCGAGTAAAAACAAGTTTTTCAGGAGCAATATACTACATTACAGCCTGCATACCCAAAGTCACAAAATAGATTTGCCAGAAAGTACTGTTCCACAGTGGGGACATCTGTATCCGTTTTTAGTCAACAAAATGACATTAAATGTAGAGATCAAATCATAAAGGCTGTCGGCAGAAACCACAACTTTGTTGGTGATAAACTTATCACCCTCACTGCTACACAAGTCAACACAGAGCTCAGCCGACCCCTGTGGAGGCCTATCTGCCCAAGTTACATTATTCAGACGCTGTTGCTTTAAAGCAAATTGCAGGGTGAGGATGTTTCTGTCACGCAACTCAGATCCAGGTTTGATGATAGCCCAATGCACTGCAGCAACGGGCAGCTCTGAGACCTTTAGGAGACTGTCAGAAAGAAGTCAGTGGAGCTTTAAGGACTATTTTGCAGAGTCATTCTGAGCTAACAGCATAATGGTATGCTCCATTCTCCTGTGATAGCTCTTGTATAAGTAACTGATGAGAATCAGCTGCAAAGGAGGGAGATTTTATGTCTCATTAATTTTGAAATTTTTAAGATTTTTTAATACCAAGGAAATCAATAATCTGAATATTATGCCCCATTTCTCCTTTGTTTTCATCTCTGCTGATATTCTCAGCTGTGTCATAATTTAGACACCATTCTTTTATCATTTCGTCTGAATACCTACATGCATCATAGTTTACCACTGCTGTTAAAACCAAATTTGTTCAATTTGTATTTCACAAATGCAGAAGTTTGTGGAGGTTTCAGAAGAAATCTAGTAGTTAAAGCTTGCACCACTTTTGAACAGCAAGTGCTACAATCAAGCTACAAACAGTACTTGTCCTTGTGATTAGCCACAGTTCTCTCAAGTCAGAGAGATATACAGATGCATAACCACACGTATCCTATGTACCAAAAAAACTGCATAGATGAAAGGCTTTTGTAGGATGAAAAGACAACATTCAATGTCACTTCAAGTTTATCAGTGTTTCAATACATTCAGCTAGGAAAATGCTGGACAGTTCCTTCTGTTTGCCAGAAACAATTATTTACCTCTGTGACACAGTTTTCTTGCAGCAAAAAATGATATAGATGGGTAAATTCCTCAGGATCAAGAACATCACTGGAGAACTGGGAGTGGGAACATGCAGTGCAACCAATCACCATGTTACGAATCCATAAATTTTATGTATAGTGTCACCCATATATACAATTGTACAGTGAGCCTTTAGACTAGTTTAAAAAAAAACCCACAAGTATACAACTGGTATTAATGGTCTTCATGTATTCAACATGGACTCACATAGAGAAGGATACATCACCTGTGACAAATGGTGAAAAACTTTTCTATTCTTCTGGGCACTCAGAATAGCTGCTGCCATTCAAAAACAATTAATACTGAATAATGCCTTACAATAAAAATCTTATGACGATATCTGTAGATTGACAAAGGCACAAAAAAGGATTTAGCATACACAAGGAACGTTAACACATTTCTCAGAGTTCTGACACCCCTGTTCAAATTACATGAGGTGAGATAGTGAAGAAAGTTAGTTTAAACTTGTCAGTTATTTATATTATGGAAATATTTAGTAGAGGAGAGCATCAATAAACAAGGGTGTGAGTTTTTTTAATAAATACATGTTTTGCAAGAATAAAAAATACATTTCTTTTTAAATTACTTTTTTTTTCTTTTGCTTCTGGCAGTACTTAATATCTGTGAAGTTTAATATTCAGAATGTGGGTTTCTCTGGGTAGCAACTGCTCAGCCAGCATGAAGCTCCCTAAGAGGATGGCTCCCAAGGTATTTATATAATATGAAAACAGTAACAATAATAATCAGATGTTTATCTCAGCTTACTGAATTGTTTCTAGATCTCTGCTGCTTGAATAGTTGAGAAAATAGGAAGTGTTCAAGAATGATGAAGGAAGAAGTAATGACTTACACTATCAGCCTGTGGCAGAGACCACTCTTTACCACAAAAATCAGGTATCCATGTTACAATATGATTTGCTATGACCTTTCTATAGGTTGCCTAAAGTCGATAGGAATTTTACTATAATCACCTTACAGAGCAGTATTCTAGCCATGATAAAAACAGATGTCCAATTGTTTCATTTCTGATATTTACAGAATACCAAATAACTCCCACTTCAGAAAGACTTGTATGTATTCAGTGAACAGAATGGGCCCCAGGGCGGTAATACACTTCACTCTTATCATTTCAACATGACTTGCTCCTGTCTACAGAGGTGCAAAGATAAAGTTGCCCAGAATGGCAAAAATACAAGCTAGTTCACACCTACCACAGGAAGCAGAGCTTCCTGGCCTCTCATCACTTTTCTCCACCTATTTGCTTTGTTTTCAAGGCAGCTATTGCTCCTGATCCACGACATATAAAAAAAAGCAACGTCTCTCCCCTGACTATCCAAAACTAGAGCATGACTTGATTTCTAGGAATCTTCACAGACTTCCTTCATCACCTAAACTGAAGCAAAAAAGAAACTCAACTACAACAGTCAAGCCATGATAACTGAAATAAAAGCTACCACTGATGGAAGTGATGAAGGTCTTAATTCAAGAACTAGATGTAATTACAAGTTTTGCAGTTACTCCAATGCAGTTCAGAAAATGCAGCCAACATGAGGAGCAAGCCTGTGTTTTGTCCTACAGTATTTCTAAAGAAAGAAGGCAGACCAATGATCCCTCATAGAGACTTAAGTGTCAGAATGAAGGGGCATTCTGATGGCTCCATCAGATTCACAATTCCATAAAGTAAGAAGGAAGACTACAGGAATCTGAGGATTATTTATGCAATAAAAAGAGAATTAACTAGAAAGAGTAAATAAAGTCCCTGTTGTATTATAAAACATCAAGAAAAAATATTTAGATGCAACTGAAGACTCCAAAGTTATTTAGCAGCTATAAGACTTTAAAAACTGGGGTAAGGAAACTGGAGAGCAGAACTATCCTTCTCAGGAAGTTCTTTCTGTATTAACTCTCCTCTGTGTAAGGAGCACCTACTCCAGCACAAAGTGAATTCTGTACTGACAGAAGTCAGTTTGACAGAATATAATAATAATAATAATCTTCCAGAAAAATTTAAAACACTGAAGCAGATTCTCACCTATCAGCATTTGTACATGGGAATTGGCGAGTTCTGAAATCTACCCTCTCTCTTATGTTGCTGTGAACCCCAAACCCAAAGAAGCCAAGCAACAGGAAGTATTCTACTTTGTCAGTATGGCTTCTGACCTAATTCTAAGAAAATCTACAGAGAAGCCAAAACCATAATTTCTCTATCTGAGAGAATTTCTCACATTAAGAGTTAGAGATTTAAAGGGCAATACCTAGCATTTGTTAACTTGACTCTGTGTATTTTTTATCACTGTAAAATAATAGTTGTCATAGCCACATTCAACTTCAGATTGTGATGCTAAACAATAGCAAAGCACATTGCAGAATGGTAAGAACAAGTGCTACAGCTGATGAGAGCACCAGCCATCTTACATCAATCCTAACCTCAACAGAGATACACTGAATTTACATCAGATAAATCTATGGCTTATGGTTTCCCTACTGGTTAGACCTTTTTGTGAAACTAAATCCTTACTTTCCTTCTGACTTCAGGAGGGGGGAGGAGAAGAATTTCCCAACACATGACTCAGTACAGAAGAGAATAGAAAGGAAAGTTCTAGAAAAAAGTATTTCCCATTTTGCATCATCATATACAAATTGTTTGCAAGAGTAAACAATTCTTGCATGAAATGAATGGTTCAGCCAACTTTCCATACTAGACAAGGTGTCAGCTGAGATTTCTTGGAAAAACAGATCATCCTCATCATCAAAACTACACAAGTGTCTGTTTTGAAGGTCAACTTCTCTGTTGTGGATTATCCCTACTCAGAGAGGAAAACAAGCCACAGGGAGAAGCCAGTTACAGCTCCCTTTCTATGATCATGTAGGAATTGTTCTCACACATGTCACTGAATATCTCAGAGGCCTTGTATTAGTGAACGACTGGCATGGTAGAGCTCTGCTTCAAGCACACTTTTTTATTCTGCAACATATAATACTGGAGCAATGCAAATAGCAAGGACTGCTCAGGAGCCGCCTCCAGTAGTGAGACACCAACACTGGAAGCAACAGGGAATTTTCCTGTTGATCAAAAAGAACTGAAAGCAGACTCCTTCACACCAAACCCAGCAAAGAACGATGCTTTAGACCCCTCACTTACCCTTATCAAGGAAGAAAAGGAAGTGGCAAAACTCTGAGGGTCTTCCTGCTTATGGCTTCAGCAAGTCCTTGGGGCAGAACATGTAGGCCCAACATGAAATGCAGGAAAGGTTTCATTAATAATGGCTGCACTTCAGATAAGATTAAAAGAAAAATAAGTAAATAAAATCAGGTTTGGGTGTTCCCTTCCTGCTTCTTTTCCTGAGATCATTTGTTGTATGTAGCCCTTCCACTGGCCTTGTGTTTCCATGGAAATTTCAGTCAATGTGCTAACTGCAAGAGCGTGGCTTCACGCCTCTGATAAGGAGTTCACATTGGTGGGAACTCACTTCAAAGCTGAAGCACGATCAGGGCAAAGCTTCAAACAGCGACATTGGGAAATAACTCCAATAAGTTGTATAAGAATCTCATTTTAAGCAAATGTATCATTTGAAGTACCAGGCCAGCTACATCTTCTTTTTCCAACCTTAAATCTCTAGATAAAAAATAGTATTCCTGAGCAGTTGCACAAAATCCAGATGTTGCTCTTCTCCACTGCTGAATCTACATCAAGATCCTCAGTTCTGATGACACAACCATTCTCCCTGAACAACTGATTGCAATGTTGGCACAAATGAGCACGACCTGTTTTAAATAAGCTGGAGAAGTTAGTTCTAGAAACCAAAATCCACCTTTCATTTGGCTTCCTGTCTAGTGCCATAAATAAAAGTTAATATAAAAAGGTAATTATAAGTAATAGAAATTTATTGTAATTAGAATAGCTTAAGACACCAGTGATTTACTGTATCCAGTTTTTTTGCAAGGTTCTGAACAGGCTTCCTATCAGCTTTCTTGCAGTTCTGTTTCCATATACTGCCCAAAACTGAGCCAAGTTCCAGCATAGCCTGTGGACTGTTCTAAGCAGTACACACATAAAGATATTTCCTTTCAGCAACATTTTTTCCTCATTCTCTAGAAAGATGCAACCATTTTCATTTTCTTCCTAAGGTAACTAGGGGATCAAGAGGCTGCAGGAGCCTCAGACACAGCACTTTGGTTTTGTGCTGCTTCACCAAGATGTTTAACTCATTATGACATGCAGGATAGACAAAGACCTTCTGATATGCAAGGTCATTCCTGAACCACAAATATTATTATCAGGAGTCTCAAAGTCCCTAAAATGTCACGTCAGAAGGCATCTGTCACTAGTTCAGAGGAGTTGTGGGTTGTCATTTAAAGGTCCTGTTTCTTTCCTCCTTCCCTACAAATATTTCACAGATTAAAAAAATAAAGGCTAATAAATAAATCAAATCAACACACACAATACCCAGGGTGGGCAGCAGGTACACAGACTAAGCCATGACTTACATAGACCCTGAAGCCAGCACTTCTGGGGGTTAGGGATCAAAACAAATGGGAGAGAAAGAGGGAGCTTGCTCATTAAATAATTATGGGGGTTAGTCTGAATTGCTAAGTAAAAGAGTCACTGCATGTTTCGCAGATGCTACTGTGTAAAACCAAATCCACTAAGATACCAGCATGTTCCACTCTTTTTCCCCCTGCTCTACTTCATAAGCAGGATTTCCATGATCAGACAAGCATCCACTGAACAGCTGGAGAGTTTGCCAATTTTACAGCAATTGGTGATCACTGAACACAATAAGTTCTCTTTCCAAACCAGAAGCACCAAAATAATAACAATAATAATAACAATAATAATAATAATAATCTTGAAGGGATGAAAAAATTCTTCCATCAATTCACATTTTAATACCCTTTATACTGCAGTTTTCTTTTGTTTGGATCCTTTGGGGAAGCAGGAAGAATCATCTTCAGATTGTTTCCTCCCTCATTTAGGGGATACGGAGGAGAAATGCTTTATTTGGTCTGTCAGTTTCTTGTTATTTTCAGTGAACAACAGAAAACCAAACCAGACATCAGCAGACCCTGTTATACATTATGAAACACTATACTTAAAAAAACCCCAACCCTTAGCTTCTATAGTACACTCAGTCTTCAACTTTCAAAGTAGTTTGTGTGAGGCACATTATCAACACTATAAGTGACAAAACAGAAGTGTCAAGAAATGACTCTCAAAATCAGAGGTAACTAAAGAAATCAAACCTGCTCATGTCCAGCCATTTTCTCACCTACTTAGAAACTCTTCCATGAAACAGTAAAGAAGAAATGGATTTTCCTTTTAATAAAAGCAAAAGGATAGATGGGCATAAATGAGTACCTTCAGACTTAATGTTTTAGCTGGGGCAACCTTTATGGACCTGTTTTGACAAAGACCTATTTTACAAATAGAGGAAGCAACAGAAGAAAATGCTACAAATCTCTCAACACCTGGATACACCAGTTGGGACCTTTTCAACCTCAGGATATTTCGAGTATCCAGCAGATTGATACTCCTGAAGTTTCCTCTATGTTCATACTAAGATAGATCACCAGAATTACAGATCATGACACATCAAGTTTGTGGAACACATTCTAGATCTGGCATCAACATTTAATTCAGTTCTGAAGGGGTTAATTGGGAAATTTGATCCTTTATATTGCCCTAGGAAATCCACAGTACATCCCTGATTAATGTGACAGGATGCATCAGTTCATAAAGGGTGAAATTTACCCTTGCACAGTAGGATAGCACTAGACCAATACTTAAGTCTCACTTAAGTACTTAAAACAATGAAATATCAAAGCTTGGTGGAAAGACAGCATAACTGTAGATTAAATTCAGTGTCAATAAATGCAGAATAGAAAGACTAATGTGAAGTAGTAATATACATTTCTGACTCCCAAGTTAACTGGAGTCATTCAAGAAAAGACTTACCATTACTTTGAACAGCATAATAAAAATATCAACTCAATGTGCAGAGGTAATCAAAACTGACAACAAAATGTTGAACAATCAAACCTAAAATTGTATTTGAGAATTAGATAATGCCAATGTGTAAATCAATGATACATCCCTGACTGGAATACTGACCTCAAAGATGCATAGTAGAAATAGGTAACATTAAGAGACCAGTAGCAAAAACACTGAGTGCATGAGGATCACACCACGATAAAATGAAAATATCCAGACTGCCAGTTTTGATGATCAGACTAAAAAGAGCCAGACTAGATAACATTAGACAAACACAGGATGATGAAAGATAGAGATAATACATTAAGAATGCCCCCTTAATACCAGGACGTGTGTTATCTGTACAAAATAAAAGGGAACAAAGTTTAAACAGAGAAGGAAGGAAATGGAGAAAAGGATTTTGATGCTTCTTTTCATTCATTTGGGGCATAAAATCACATCCATCCAAAGTACAGACTGATATTGGGAGGAGATTCATATCCCTCTACTAGAATAAAAATCAGCTAGTAATCTTTGACACATTCAGATAAAAGGCAATTACTAACCAAGACACCAGAGGAAAAAAAAAAAAAAAAAAAAAGGAATCCTACTACTGGTGATTCTGAAGTCAGCTGCTGCAGCATTTCTACACCTGACCACTGAACAAATCTACTGCATCATACTGTAATAAGAGGGAACACTGGTCTGACACTAAAAAACCTTGTTTTATCACAACATTCCTGTTGTGCTCATCAAGAACTAGACTGTCTAAAATTGACAGCAGTGCAGAACAGAGACAACCAAGACCCTTTTAAATTAGCAAATCCAGGTATCATCCTGACCCACCAAAGCAGTCTAGGAGCTTTCTTCTTGCCTGGTTAGAAACTGCAGCAGTCATACACAAGTAGAACTAAGCTGATGGTGTGAAATGGCATGAGATTTTGGATAATATCCAAGACAGATCTAAAAGGCAGGCCCATTTACAGTTTTGCACCTCATTCAGAGAAGTAGTATGTGGTTATGTACAGTTGTAGAGAAAAAAACATTTTTCCTATATTCCCTCTCCTGAAATTCAAAGATGGTTAAGCCTCAGACTAAAAACCTTACCTGTAGGCAAAAGTACCCCTGTTCAACTATGTGTGTTTCACCACATGACTCCTTATCAATGGATATTAATGCAATTAACAACTGATAGGCCTTCTAATGAAAATGAAGCATAAAAATTATGAAGTCTGATGCAAGCAAACTAAGTACTGGGAAGGCACTGAGCAAACCTCAAATAAAGGACAGTCCTTATTTCCTCAAGGATTTAATTCCAGCAAGGAATTGAACTACTGATTTCCCTTTCCTTACCACCTCCTGCTTCTAACAGTCAGACAAAATAAACCTCATCATACAGATTTTCATCAAGATCTCTTGAGAGAAAAAGAAGTAATTTCTGGACTAGAGATCAAGTGTAAGAATTCTAGGCCCAAAGGTCAATTGTCTAAGAGAATTGTAGACATTTGTGGGGAGCTCAGAACAGAGGCAATATCCAAGCTGTGGCTATTGTATCTACATAGAAATACAGCTGCTAGAAACTCAGAGATCACTTAAAAAGTTAAAAAAAAAAACAGTCAAGGTTACAGAAAGGCCTTTTCCAAGACTGAAACACCTCTTTGCAGAAAAGGTGCAATATCTAAAACTTCAGACAGCAAAACCTTTCATAATGCATGTAGTTTTGTACTTTTGTCAAGCAGCAGTGTTTGAAACAAGAAAATCCAGCATCTAGACCCTTTCCCAAATTTAAAAAGTTTAGTCTCTGCCCTTACATGGAAGGTCAAATCCATAACTAGAGTCAGTCCAGCAGCATGGAATCCAAATAAATGGATCGAAGCTGAGGATCTAGCCCACAGTCACCAAATCTGATCTTTCAGTTACACTGTATAAAATAAATAATCAACTCCAATTAAGATTATGGGATACAAACTCAGGCTGTTCCTGCAGTAACACATGGTAAAACTGTATTTCCTGTGAAGCAATGGAAAACTAAAGTAAGACTCAATAGCCTCAGAGCTATCAAGCCATTTTAACAACAGCATAAGCAAAGCATCACTTTGCCTGTGGAGAGAGACAGACTCTAGGTTTCTTCATGATCTCACATATCCCACTTTTCCAGCCTGTTATTACACTAAATACCCTTCAGTGTTTCATAATATGAGTGAGCTTACAGTCAATCACACTCGTGGTGCTGAGCTTGCAAAAGCAGCATGGATCAAGATCTTTCCATTCCCTTTGAAATCCAAGTCTGGATTGCTCCAGCTTGTTTTTCAATAGAGCAGTATTTTCAAATGCTACAGTTCGATTTTACAATGCTGCTGGCAAGGCTGGGAATCAAGCTAAATCCACATGCATCCAGCAGGGAAAGTTGCCACAGGGAAAGAGTGAAAAATCAAAGGGTGAGCAGTAAGATGATCCTATACCACTGACTTGCTGAATGCAAAAGAATAAAGGTTTAATATAACACCAGAGAAATAAGAAAGCCAAAAAAGTTACTTCCAATACTGTCAATAGTTCCTACTATGACAGAGATGGAAACACAAAACTGGAGCTGCTTCATATGTATTGTTTCTTTGTCACCCACTTACATTTCAATTACTAAAAGCTTCTCTTCAGCAGTATATGTCATTTTAAACAAGCTTCACAGCTGACAAGAGAAAGCATCATGGGTGGGGGTTCCTGATATAGTTTATAACCAAATCATATTTGACTAGTATTTCTATCTATACCCTTCAGTGCTTATGGCCTAGTCTTTGCTGAAGTTGTTTACGTGTAATTCAGGAGAGCAATTATCAAATATCCTCACTTGAAACAGCTTTCCAGTAGAACCCATTTGCTGACTTCAGTATGGTGACTCCTATAAGGACATATGAAAGACTACAAGGTCCATAGCAGGATATCATAATACTCTGCTGGGTAAAATTGCTGTAAATCCAGAGAAATGTCAATGAAGCACCAGAGTTGCAACAAGAAACAAAAAAAAGCATAGCAAGAACATAAATTTAACCCATCATTATGTGAGAGTTTTCTCGTAAAAACACAATCTCTGAACAAAATACAAATGGTACAAATCTGATGACCAGGGAAAATTTGGGAATCTCATGTAAAACAGCCTGTTATGACCAGAACAACCCAAAATCTACAGGACAGTGTTGGTTTAAGTTGATATTTAAATACTACTTTGCATATTAATTGCCTTGCCTTACACAACTTCCAAAATGTGGAGAAACAGCACATTTGTGCAACTTCACAGCCGGACAAATATTAGAATGGCAAGAATTGCACTGCAAAGGTCACAGTACCAGGTGACAAAACCAGAAAAAAACAGCCACAAAACCAGAACCAGTAAGAAGGCAAATGAGTTTTAAACTATTTCCTTTCAAATTTCAGCATTTTTGCAAGTTAAGAGACAACAGGAAACCAAAGAAATTGCACATTTGAGCCAGACCACTGACAGGATAATCACAGCTGCTTCCCTGTTCAGGTTAGGGAATAAAGTCTTGGTGATTAACTTGCTCCTAGGATGCATGTACAGCTGTGTTGGGATCAACACAGAAGTCTACCATGTTCAACACCCTACCTCTAGCAATGGCCATAAACCATTTGAATTCATTTTTAGGCTGAAAACAAACATATTTTGAGATGTTAATTAGTAAAAAGTATTTAAAATAATTAATGGGGGTGGAGAAGGACAACTTTGCTTTTTGAATTGAAATATGACTTGCTTTCACCTCATCCACAGCCTAGTAATCCAATTTTTAACTTTTTATTTTAAACCTTGGAATTACCATAAGCTTGTGGCAAAACAGGGAAAATTCAGTTTTTTTATAAAGTTCATTTCCTTACTGAAGCTTTTGCATTGTTATTCTTTTTATGCATTTAGTTTAAAAACTTGTATCCCTCTTCACTGGATGGCAGAAAGCTGTTCCCTTTAGGCCTCTCACTGCCAAATTAACAAGCACACTGAGGAAAAAGAAAATGAAGGGGCCAAGATCTTTTTTTTTCCCTTTTCTTTTTTTAAAACATGCCTGAGTAGGCAAGAACCAATTTTTATTCTGCCTCCAAAAAATGACCAATAACCTAGTGCAGCAGGTGTTACAGTGTTATGTTTTAAATCACAAACAGGAATCTAAATAAGCAAAAATAAAATCATGTTTTGGAGATCATGGCTTAGGGAAGAACTAGTGATGCTTTAATCTCTCCTATTCTCCCATGGTAACTGCAAGAATTAAAGGTCATAAATTGGCACTGCCCCTCTAATATATAAGCTACGTGCGCTGAGAGTTCTTTGCATGGGTCAGACTCTGCCCCCAAACTGGGCACTAGGCTGGACCTTTGCTTCCTGACCAAGGCAAACCCAGCAAAAAGAACCAAGATTTACACACCCAAAAGCATCATGGGTGAAGCAACACTTTTGCATCACATACCTTAGCTGGCACAAATGTCTCTTGATAATTTTCAGCAATTATATCACAAGTGACCTAAAGCATTATCAAGTAAGGCCTCAAATTTGTATTACCTGCTGTCCACAGCAGTTCAACCAAATACTGGCAAGGGCTCATACACCACAACCACTATCCATCATTTAAAATAACAGAAGTTACTCTGTATATTAATGCTTTTTATTTACTGATCCCATTTTACTTTAAAATGAACCAAAAAAAAAAAACCAAAAAAAACCACACAAATAAAACAAAGAACACAGAAACTTAAGCACAAACTTTGGTTTCACTTTACAGACATGCAAGTAGGTTTCAAACACCACAGTCAAAAATCAGTACATTTTAAAACAACTAATCTTAACTGGAATTATTTGCCCTAAACCCTTCAGCATTCAATTGTTAACAAAACTGCATGTCTTCCTACAGAGTATTTACGCAGTAGCACAGTCGCAGATACAGCATGATTTTGACATTTACTGTAGTCCTGGAAAGGAAACAAGCCAAATGCATCCCTGGCACAGCTTTAATAATTTCAAAATTCATTTGCACAAAATTCTGCTTATTATCTCGAAAAGAGTAAGGAGTAAGATTTTTTTTAATCTGTTTTATGAACTCCCATTTTTACCTCCCAGAACACAACTTAGTACTTCAAAATAAGTCTTAAGTGGGACTTAAGTTATAGCTATGTCTCATACTAGCAAAAGGGTAAATTTCACTCCTAGGGGGCTAATGAAAAGATTCTCCTTCCCTATTAGCCCAAACATTTTTTCCAGACAGTAACTCACAATATGACTATCTTTAACACTCATGTAACAGACTTCTAAGGTCATCCCTAAAAAAATTCTTTGATATTTCAATTTTCAAGTTCATCAGCAGCCTCCTCAGAAATGCCAGCATTCCTAACAGTCTAGTCTTCAGAATAACCCGGGAGCTGAGCCACCCACTTCACACAGACCTATACCCTTTCCAGGCAGTAGTTCTGGGAGCTGAAACTTATGGAAATAGTATTTGGTAAATATCAGTTTGCCAAATAAGACTGTTAGTATTATCCACGGGGTTCATTTTTTAACCTTTCTTTGTCTTTTACATTCCACTTGCAAATTTAGGTGGGGGTGGTGATGAGGTGAGGACTAGAAAGGAAAAGAGAGGAGATATAGGACTATGTAGCAGCTTAATTTGAGGCACTTTTAAAGGCTTCTCTATTAGTCAATCCAAACCTCCAAAGATGACTTAAAAGGAAAAGGGAAAAAAAAAAAAAAGGAGGAAAAAAAAGAAAAAAAAAAGCACACCACCAGAGGGCTGCTGCCTGCAGGAAAATGAAACTGCTGCATTTTAACACTGCGGTAGAATTCCACCAGCTCCACAGAGGCATAAATAAAAATGACCAAGTTATAAATCTTTTGTAAGTAGAACACACAGCATCATACATAGTTCTACTCAGTGACATTTTGTTTGAGAGATCAGGGACAATTGCCCCTAAGGAAAGAAGCAACAAAAGTCAGCATAGTCACATATTGTCAAAATGGGAACATCAAAGCAATTTTTCTATTTTATTAGATAGTTAGAACAACTTCAGTTTTAAATGCAGACACGGGAATTTCTGCATTTATATATCAGTATTTCAATAATCAAAAGGAGAAGCTATGGAAGACAAATACAGCATAAACAGATATTATCACCTAGAGAGACCAGGCTGATGTACAATCCATCCTCAGGAGGTCAAAAAAAAAAAAAAATATATATATATATTACTAGACCTACATAGTAGGGTGATCCCAGGCCTTTTCATGATGTTTTTTATTTCTGAAAAAGTTTTCTATGCTAGCTGACTAACCCTGTCAGTCCCAAAGGGAAGTCAAAAATTATCTTAGTTTTACAGCAGGGCACCATAAAAAAAAAGGAATTTTTTAGTTGCCAAAGGCTCCACTCCAAGTCAGTGACTGAGCCTGTTAAGGCCAGTAAAGACTACATAGTTATTGTTTCTGAATAATCTGCCTTACAACTGCACAATGACATGAACAGACCCTGTATTGTACACATCTCTACTACTCTTGAAGCCAAGAAATGTCCCAGCTAGGACTCTGTAGCATTTTAGAAATCACAAGAGTACAAATAGTGACCCAATCCTTTGAGAAGTTTAGTACCTTTAATCCAAGGAGCCTTGAGAGTAGAGAATAATCTTGCACAAGAGAATTAGAACTCTACAGGATCAAGCAGGAGGTTGGTATTTTGTGTACACACATGAAAAAAAAAACCAAAGCAGCCCTGAAATGAAGTCTCACATATACAAAGTGTAAAATGCATTATGTATAAAAATGCTCAGCTTATCCATATCTGACACACCATACTGATTTGTAGCTGATGCTGAGTTTATCAAGAGACCAAAACAAAGGCACAACTGCTACAAGTAAATAATAAGGTAAAAGATGGGGAAGATGAGACTTCTACACAGGGCAAGGTTCTCAGGTGCTCTGGTTCACTTCTCCAGCCTTCGCTGCCCTGTATTCACTGCTCTTTGTGCCTGAAGAGAACAGCACTACCCACCAGTGCTGGAATTCCAGCTCTGACTACAAGTTACACATACCCTTTGATCTGGATCCTTGGCCTTGCCTTGTTTTCAATCTCCACCATTTCAATGAGAAGAAAAAGACCTACAGCATACGAGTTTCTCCCCTCTGATGAACTCTTCAGAAATATGCAGTAGAGCAGACACTTGAACAGTAAATATGATATTAATTTTGCTCTTCTGATCAAGGTTGCTAAGAATTCTTGTGAAGTAGTCCGCAGCCCACCTGGTTCCACAGAGCCACAGGCACCAAAGCACTGAGAATAAATTAGAAATGGTGGACCTAAAGAGGCTTCATAGCCATAACTCATCTAATTCAGCGGTGATAAGAGTAATGGTGATGACAGCATTAAGGACACATATCCAGAAACCTTGTCTATTTTGTTTGAGCAGGACAAGCCTCCTGTTAATAAAGATGGCAACTGTCCCAACCATGCTGGTAGTCTGGTTGTTCCTTTCCCTAGCAAAGATGCAGAAATGATAAATGTAAGGACATTTTCTCCATCCTGAAACTTAATGCAGACTGGTTGGGTAGTTTCAGTACATGTATGTACGGAATACTAGAGAAGAATTACTACTAAAAGTATCAAAACATTTCTGTGTTAGCTGAGACTTCTCCTTTAAGGATGAAATATAGTAATTTGTAAAATGCTGGGCCTGTATTTTCAGTTTGAATTGAATTTGCTTACAGTATCATTCCACTTAGTGCTCTAATTTGCTTGAATATTCACTGCAGAGATGTATTCCTAGGCTGCTCTTAACTAGAACACTGCCAGAGGTCTGCCTGTGCTGCCATCAATGAGAAGCTTGCTCATGAGTCAAACTCCCCCCTCAGATAAACTTGAGCAAGGCCTTGAAGTCACTGAGACAGCACAGATGTAACTGAGTGGGGAATTTGCCTAAGTAACATCTTCATCGCAATCAGGAAACAACCAGAAGTAAAAGAGATGTAATTTCATAAATATGAGCAATGAAATAAAACACAGACCCAGAAGAAAAGCAGCATGGGACAAAACCCAGAAACTCCAGGACAGATCGTTCTTTATTGTCAATGATTACTGATTTTAATCAAGCTTTACTGATTTACAGGAGCAGGAAGTTTGGGGGGAAAAGCGTAGATTTAATTAGTTTCAAAGGCTAATGACAAACTTGAAGGCTGGTGCTCCCAAAGTGTAAGGAATCTTAAAAGCTGTGCCACTCATAGCCGTGTCTTTACAAAAAAACAAATGCTTGCATTTAATAGGGCGATAGTGCCTGTGCCATTGCCAAGTCCTCATATAATACTTGGCTTTGTCTTTGGTGACGATTTTGTACAGACAGGCATTGCAAACACACAAACAGCTCTCAGTCTTCCTCTCAGCTTTCTGCAGGAAAGGACTACTTCAAATACTGCCACTGTACCAAAATGGATACATGGAGGAAATACAGAGAGGGCTCCCTTCTTCCCACACTCCCCAAGCACTGAGCTCAGCTTGCAAACAGAAATGACCAAGTTCAACTCCATTCCCCTTGCTTTGCACTGCTCCAGCAGCAGAAAGTAGGCAGGAATCCAGCCTGTCAAGCTGTCTGGGGATTCCCACAGCATTAGGGAATCATAATGTGTTTTTAGAACCACTTTTTCCTTCTTACTTTGGTCTAAGAATCTTAACCAAGATGAGGGCAATATCTGAGGAGCAGCTGTATTGCAGCAATCTCGATCTGCCATAGCAGCATCTCCTGGTCCTCAAAACCAAACGAAGATTAGAGAAGCTGTGCAGTTTAGGCCAGCTTTCTGTTAACCTGATTTTTTAAACGAAATAAAATACAAATGTTCAGGTCGTCTGTCTGCAATTCCCCCATAACACAGGAATCCGTTATCAAGTTTCAACCAAGTCTGAAAGAACAAGGGAAACCTCTAAGATTCTACAAATTTAACGGAAAGTGCTGAAATGTCTGTGGAAAAAAAAAAACCACTAGAGATTCAGACTATCACTCCCAATACAGAAAGCTCAATTGTGATTTAATCCTTAATAGATTTCAAGAGAAAGAAAAAAGATGGACAAGCAGCAGACACAGCTCCAAATGAGCCACAAACATTGTCCTCACCTAGTCCAAGAGACAAGGGACAGAGAAGAAGCAGGAGCAGCAGGGCTGGAGAATACAGAGTTCCTCAGTTTTACTGTTCACTGTAAGTTATGGTTTAGCTGCACAGGATAACACAGAATAGCACAAGAGTTGAGGTTGGAAGTGATCTCTGGAGATCATCTAGATCAACCTTGGTCAAAGCACAGTAAACTGGAGTGGCTGCTCAAGGCTTTGTCTAGTCTGGATTTGAACAGATGCAAGGAAGGAGACTTCCCAACATCTCTAGGCAACTGGTGCCAGGTGCAACCCACTCTCACAGTGGAGGAGCTTCTTCCTATATTTAAATGAACTTCCTATTCACACACAAAGACCTTACTAGGATTAGTGCCTAAGCATGAAAGGGATTACATGCAGATAATGTAACACAAATTATCCTTCCCCTCAGTTCACGAGCTAGGCAAAACACATGAAATGTGAAAGAAAAAAAAGTACACCTAAGAGAAAATAATTCTCCAATACAGTGCATCAGTATTAATTTCCTAAAGACAAGGCATCTTGGGTAAGTAGGAGATAACTAAAAAAGTACCTTATTTTTCAGTCTACCATGACCATACAGTTAAAAAAAAAAAAAATTCTGACCATAATATACACTTACTTAGATATAGGCTATGTTCTTGAGTATGTCTACCAGCTCTGCTAGCAGTATCCATGACGCTATTTAAACAGGGCCTAAACAATTAAGGGTCTCAGCCTTGGAACTGTAACATCCCAAAAATTTTCTGAGGATATCTTCCTAGCATCTTAATTAATTTTCTCTAAGAGATTGCAGCTGTAGAAAGAATCAAATATCTTGGTTCTGTCTAGTATCTGTCTAGGAGCCTCAAAATTAGGATGACAATCCTTGGACCAGTTTCCATTTTGAAAAGGCAAGTAACACTGAAGTTTAAAACAAAGATAAACAAACAAAACTGCAAAAGCAACAAAAAGAAAAACCAACCAATCAAAAAAAACCAAAAAACAAAAAAACAAACAAAAAACCCCAAAAAAAACAAAAGAGCAAGGAACAACAAGGACTTCAAAAAGAAAACTGTAGACCAAACCTGTACCTGCTGCCAGCAGGTTGTCTCAACATGACAGCCAAGCTACCCATCAATTAGAACCTGAAAATATGATGAGAACTTTGTAATAGAATACTAGGAGAGATTAAGAGATTCCAGTATGGTAGAAGTCTTAGAGTCAAATTCATTCCTTAATCTTAGGGACAGGTCACAGTTATTAAAAGGAATTCACACAATCACTGAATGAAACTCACCCAGGGCAAATGGCTGGCACAGTAAGTAAACCAATCCTCTGCTGACAAACAGTCAGCAAAAGACATCAGAAAATTTTTAGCATCCAACGCAGTGCATTTAACACCACAAGGATTTGGTATATGAAGACTTATTTTCCCACTTAAACATGTGCTTTAACTCAAATGCAATGAAACAGCAGTCTTAGCAAAGTCTTATGCTAGATGAGCCCAGACTTCATCAGAGCAGGACATTTATTTTTTTTAGTAGAAATTTTAAAAAGGAAATTGTACATCTCCTGCTCATGTTTAGCTGCAAATACGATCTTGCAGGTCCCTGTTCCTCATAAATGATATTCCCATAAGGCAGATGAGCCAACACTATGAACCTGGACTTTGGCGTGCCTCATCCTGGACCAAAGCAACAAAACAATCACTTTTCCAATAGGAGTATCTGTGTAGAAGTCTAGTGTCTACATTGCTAGCCACACATAAAATAATTAAGAAAAAGAATGAAAGAAGATAAAGAGCCAAGCACTTTCATCATCATTCCCTGCTGGGTCATTATGAAGACCTGGTACATTCTCATTTGCAGCTGCTGTTCCACTTTGGCAGACTGACACTTAACAGTTCTAAGAGCAGGCTTTAGACAAAGAGTAAAAAATTAACATATTTTTGGTCCAGTCCAGTTTGCTTCTTCCAGAAACCAGATCCTCCATTACTTCTGTTGCAGCCAACAGAGCTTTTACTAGGTAAAACACAAGGGGAGTCAGTTTATGGCATTTAAAGCTGAACACACAGAGGAATGACACTGCAAAAACAGAGTGCATTAATACATAGGTAATGTAGACATCAAAAAATATATACATTACCACACTGATTTGTTTGCTCCCATATTAAGCATATAGTGAAAAGATAGCAAATCAAAATTGCAAAAGCCTCAGGATATAAAGACAGCATGTTATTTTGTAAGTAGAAGCAGAGAGCCAGAAAAGAGAGCAGAAGCAGAGAGCCTCTTACTAAATGGATGCCTGAAAACAGTTTTCCTTTAAAAAAAAATATAGAAAAATTACAGGTAAGTACTCCACTGGAAATATTATCATGCCTGTAATTCCCACGTGTATAAAAAGAAAGAAAAACAGACAGTACTTATACCCCACCCTAAGCCACCCGATGATGATTTCTCTCCTCAACATCCCCCTGCATTAACCCATCTGCTGTCAGTTGATTTGCAAATCTCAGTGCAAAGTGTTCACCAGCAATAATCTCCTTTTGTCAGTAGTTGGCAAGTTATCTGCTTTCTTCCAAACTCCTTAACTATCAAATTACTGATTATCAATGGGTAGATATTAGATAAGAAACTGAAAAGCAGCTTGTTATCTGTGGTGAGCTACTCAAAGAACTTTCCCTTCCAGTCTAACCTTACCCCATCCCAAATTAAAAATGTTTATGTGGAAAAAAAAAAATTTAAAAGTAATTCTTGTCCTTCCAAGCAGGTAATAACCTTTATCAAAGAAGCCAAAGCAGGTACAACAAAAGTCTAAAAGGCAGAAACTGCTTGGCACAGCCATGGGGTGCAAAACAGTAAGCCTGGCCATTAGAACTCCATGGAAGAGTTATTTAGGGCTACTTTATATCAGCCGACACATCTCTGTGGTCTACAGGAAATAATAAAATCACTTCCTCAAAACAAAACCAAGAGCACTAACAATTCAAGGAAAGCATCCTACTCCACCAACTCCAGCACTGAGTATGCATCAGCCACCTGCACCAGCCTGAAGGTTATTCTGCCCTCTATGAAGGCAACAGTACCACTTGCAAGAGAATGTACCTGCATGTGCTTAAACACACACCATCATTTACCTTCTTTGTCCATACTGCTTCCTATCTTTAGTCTCACGACACACTTGCATTTAATGGCCTTTAAAAAGTTTATCCCAAGGTCACTGCAAAAGAAACAGTGTATTCCTGTTTATGCAGTCCACAGGACAATTGCATCCTCATAGGCATCTCTGCCACAAATGACACATCCAAGAACAAAATGCTTGCAGCTACATCAATAGCCAGTAATGCACTTCTGTGAAAGGAATCAAAACAAATTCTGCTGTTCCACCTAAACTCCACTGAAACCCAACTTTCAAAAGCTATGAAGCAATGGAAAAAAATTTGGGTAATTTTTTGTGTGTGGTTTTTAACATATTTTTATTGGTAATGTTTCTAGTCTGTAAACATAATTAATAAATAAAAATTTTATATCCCTATTCAAAATTAAATGTAGAATAAGTAAAAGGAAACTGGATGAATGATATTATTATGCTCTAAAAGTAGGCATTTTAAATTAAGTTTAATTTGGTCACATTACTGTACCTTTTAAAAAGACTTTCTGGAATACTTACAGCTACCAAGCATGGGTGCTCATAGTAATCACATCCAAACTGTCCAGGAAAACTGAATTTTTGGTTTGAAATTGCAAACATCTGTGTTGGAAGTGCATACACAATAATCCAAGTAGAATGCAACTCTCTTATGCAATATACCCAACCGACTACATTCAAGAGCACAATTCAAATCTTTGAACACTGCATAAGTGCACCAATCCATAAGTGAGGTAAAGACAGTTGGGGAAAGGAGATATAAATAGCTGTTTGCCAGAAAATCTGAAACAAATAAGGATTTAAAGGAAATCACTCTGCATTTACAGACACTGCAGATGAAGATGGTTCAAGTTCATTAAGAACACTATTTACAACAAATTATTCATGTTATTCTACAGATCATTAAGGCTGTTTTGTAGAAAAACATAATGTTTATGCATGAACTGGAAATGGAACAATCTCCTCGTATTCCATAAGCAGAATGAACAGCATTATTGACTAGGATTGCTAAACATCTTGGGTTTGTTTAAAACAAAACCAGAAAATTCCTTTGGGATATTTCTTAATAGGACAATCCACAACAAACAAAAAAAATCCACCCTCATCTATTTATCATGGACTTGATGATCTTTCTACTGAAGTCAGCTCAACTTAAAATACGGACTGACTTCACAAGTGCAAATTACAACATCTTAGTGTTTGAAGAGGACCACTACTGGAGCATTCATTTATGTCTCTGCCTTTACTGTACCTTCACAGAAATCTACATCAAGGCTTCCACCTCATCTTATTATGACTGTTCTCCTATGTGCATAATACAGTCCTCATGCAATGTCTTTTACTTCAGAAGGCATTACTTCCAAACTTCTCATTTCCTTTCAAATTTTTTCTGAAAGCTGGAATTCTTCCCCCACCTACATTTGTTCTATATTACCTACCTGCTAATTTTTAGGTGTGTATCGCATTTATTATTGTCATCGCAATTACGGTTTAAGTCTCTAAAGCACATAATATTAAAGACTTCTCAAAATGTAATGCTTGGAGTAAACTCATGATAAACTGAAAAACACTGCAATGCTGGAGAACCCAAAACATACACTGCCTGCTCCACTGAGTTTACAAAAGGAATTGTAAGAACCCACCTAAAACACTACACTTGGTCTTTTCACAGAATCACAGATTTTCTAGAGATTAAAATAATTCCTCTCAAGATGTAAATTCTAACAAGAAGCTTTTTTTCCTTTGTTCAACCTCTCTCCTCACCCTAATTCAGTCTTTCTCACTGTAGCAGAACAGAATGGCATTACAACAGTGGCAAAAACTAGAAAAGTGCTTAAACAGCACAAGAACCCTATTTGTGAAATCAGTGCTTCCACAGTTCTTGCTGGCATCTGAAATGGAAGTATATAGTCATTGAGTCCTACTCATTTGACTGTATCCAAATTTTAACAACTCTTGGGTGAGAAAGCTTAGTGTGTTTTACAAAGAAAAGCAGTAATTCAGAGCCTGCTGCTGTTTCCACAAGTTTATAGTTGTGCTTCTGATACTGAGGTAGAAGACTAATGGCATGCCCCTACAAAGTTTGAAGAAGGATGGAAGTTAAAAATCATTTTCACTGCATTTAACGAACAGGAATTTGCTAATTCAAACAATAAACAAAACAAAACAAATACAAAGAGTGAAAGTCATAAAAGGGATAGCTGAACTTTCCAGTTCCAACAAGTAGCAAGGTAATACTAATTCACTTTGGTCAGTAAAGCAGCAAACAGTCAGATCAAAGGTATATAAAGTTAAGAAAGACCAAATCTCTCAAAATTCATAACCAGTACTTGATAATCCATTAAATAAAAGTCACTATGACATGACCTTTCTTCGGAAAATTTCATTCTTAAGACCTCTGCTACCTACAGTATTACTTGCAGTATTTATTTCTATGATGACTAATTCAACATTTAAGTCCTCACAGACTATCGTGAGGAAGAGTATGGATTCCTACTGCTTTGAAAGAAGCTTTCATAAGGAAAGCAAAGTATATGTATGAAAATAATATTAGGATATATACTGGTTTGTTGTTTGCTTGTGCATTTAAAAAGGCCATGAGGAAAACTGCAATGATTTACACCTCTTACAATGATATATCCATCTAGACAGCTAAATGGAAGAAAGCTGTACTCCTCAGATTCTCTCTAGATCCAATACGTTGGGTCAGAGGAAAAATTACAGCAGTATGAATGAAGAGGATATACTTTGTTTAGCCTACTTACCTAAGGAAACCAGGCTTCTGAGACCACACTGACTACCCAACATTCCTTGAATAGAGCTGAAGCTTTCAACCAAATGTGACAGAGACAAAAAAATTAGCAAATTTCACTTTCTGCCCGTGTCATGGAAACAGATGGTTAAGGCTGTAAAGAAATGTCCTGTTTAAGCTCTGGCTGAATAAAAGGCTATTAAATTCACTAAGACCCAAATTTGATGATTTCTGTTCTTACATAACCCAACAGCATACTGCTGAACACCTCACTCGTGGCTCATATATAATTAACACGTTATACACCAAAATAGCTGTAAGCTATATGGGATGCAATGCAGAAAAGGGAACCCCTACACTTTTTGTGAAGGTCAAAGGGCTGTGAGTTTCAAGCACGACTCTTTGTACCAGGCTTAAAACAGAATAGAAGGAACAGGACAAAATGGATAAGCAACACTAAATTTCCCATGAAGTTTATCTCAATGTGAATAGAGTAACTCCCACTTAGAACCAACTTGTCTATTGCTTGTAGACAAATCAGCATTTTAGGAATTTCAACTAGGCATTGAATTGGTGCTACAGCAAACGATGCCAAAGCCAATACAGTGACTGTCAAATGAAAATACAAGAAAACCCTCCAAAATGTTAAAGACCTTCACAAGAAATACTTCAGTTCCTCATCTTTGCACTCATTAATAAATATTCACTACAGTCAGTTTGAATTACTGTTAAGAGTTTCAAGGGCGAAATAGGGGTTAATGAGGTCAAAAGAAACACATGAACAGAGATAACTGTGGAATTCTTAAAGAAAAAAAAAAGAGCAAGGAACACACAAGAAGCTGGTTTAATGTAAAATTAGTGGCAAATGGAGAAAAGCCTCTTTTACCTAAACCTACAGCACTGCTTCATGATGAGGTATGACTGGGGCTTCTCAAGGCATAGTGTTCCATGTGTGTTACTGTAACAGGACACACATCCTTTGCTCATTACTGTTAATTTCAATGAAAACATCCTATAATTAACTGTAAAAGAATGTACCAATGAAACTGAGATAAACCAGCCTTTCCCCATACACCCATAGAGATACACAGCAGTGATTTTTTTACACCAGTAGCTCTGTAAAATAATGTTTTGAGTACAACAATCGAGATTATGATACCTCTTGTGTTCTTGCAAGACATTTTAACAAAGATTCCACACGGTATTCCTCCAGATGACGTCAAGAAGAGGTGCTCTAAATTCAACCTATTACAAATGCAAACCATTTTGCTACGGTACTCAAATGATAAGTTAAATTCATATGCTACATTATTAAAAATAATTTTTGTCCCACTAGCAGCAAAGACGTAAGCCCAACCATTTTTCAGCACTGCCCCGTGTAGCCCCCTCCCAATTTCTCTGCCTAAGAGGCCCTAATCCTCTCTTTGTGGCATCAGTCACCCTCGGCAAGTGTGACGCACCAGCCCAGAAGGCTGCTCAGGACAAATTTTGCATCTCTGATCAATCAATACTTCCAGTTGTTGCCCACCAATTTGAACAGAAGGCTCTTCCCTGGCAGTTTTGCCAGCCCACAGCCAGACGTCACCAGGTCCCACTAATGTCCCAGACACCACAAATGGACCTCTTTGCAGGGACCAGTAGGTCCTGCTCCTTGCTGCTGGTAAACATTTTTTTCAGCTTTTAAGGTGGCAATCAGCAAGAACTTCAAAGAGAGAAAGACAGTGAGAGGTCTACCTACCATTAGGTTCTCCCTCCATGGCACCCTCTCTAAGTCTGCTCTGAACTATGAATGAACCCTCACTCCTCCCCAAAACCCCTTCTGATGTCAGAAAAAGCAGGTAAGAGTCATTAATACATTTGCCTAATGCCAGTGTATCTGGGAGCAAAGCTTGACTTTCCTATCAGAAATAACTTTATAGAGAAGATAATCTTTTCTTCCAAATAAAAATGATGGATATGAAAATCACTGCAAAATGGACAGGACTTTGCAACACAACTTACACTTTCTTTCTATTCATCATTACATTTGGTCAGATTTTCTCTCTCACTCTTCCTCATCCCCTTGGGAAAAAAAAAAATTCCAAGACATTACCTCCTAATCTTCCAAGCTTTAAAGTCAAGCTCTGAAGGAATGATTACAACCACTACTTCCTTCGTCTGCATGTCACTGCAACCCAAATGCAAAGATACACAATATACTATGGTGAATTGGGCCCTCATACTGCACTGCTTGCCCTCTTCCTAAAATGCTGCAGGTTGCCTGCTTACCCTCCAAAACAAGCAGGATGAGGATGAGCTACATGCCACACACTGCTCATGCCATTCTGCATGCTCCCAAATGTGATTAGCACAGAAAATGCGAGAAGACCAGAAGGCATCTTTCCACATTTAGCCACATATGTTTAATACTGAGTTAGATTTCAGTGCATTATGCCATTAATCAAGGGTGGGTATAACAAGAGAAACAGACTGACATCAGCTACTTTCAAGATCTCTCTTCCTCCTTCCCCCACCTCCAGCTTCTATGACACCATGCATTGTGCATTTCATGTGCATTCATGTGTGCAAACAGCAGAGACTTATCTATAAAGATCAGTTATACGCAAAACTGCAAAAGAAAACTTTCACCCTTGTCCAGCTGGTTGAATAACTGCAGAGGCCAACAGCAGCAAGCCTCTAAATACATCCTGTTCTTCTCTCTCCACCCCCACGTCTCTAATCACTTAGGAGGAAGATAGGAAGATTAGCAGAGAGGAAAAAAAAATAACCAAAGCTGCAGATAACCCTTTAGGACCACAACGTCAGGCTATAAGAACATGGAGCAAAAGGTTAATGCAGCTGTATTTTCAGGAATCTCAGGCACAATTGCATTTAAAGGGGAGGGAGGGGTACTGAGAAGGTGAGAGAGAGAGAAAAAAGGAAACGGTGATGAAGACAAAAATGAATTTGTCATCTACAGCTGGCTTTTTGATCACCTGGAGTATTCAGGAAAGGATTATCAGCAGAAATAGGGCAGTTTTATTAACAATACATCACAATTTTTCTTGTAGAATATTTTCATTACCATCATCGGAACAGATTTTAGTAAGAACACAGCTGCAGAAGACTCACTGAGCTATGCAAAGGATAAAGGTGGTAACCAAAACAGTGACAGAGGACTACCTTTAGCAGCTGATAAACTGAAGAGATTTGGAAAAAAAAGAAATATAAATAAAAGTCACTTCCACTAGAAGACAATGTCATCTTCATCCATGTCTCTGAACGGTTGCTATGGGGTTGTGAAGAGGAGGGGAAGGATGGGGGGGAGGTTATAATCAATCATCTCAGAAGAGCATTGCTTCTTACAGAGAAAGATCTGGATTTTGACTGTGTCCCTAAGAAAATTGCGGACTGCAGAGCTGCTGCCACGCAGGGCAGTGAGGAAGCAGGCAGAGCAGAGGCAGCAGCTGGGGATGGAAACGCCTATTAAATCCTTTAGACAACAGATGGGCAAAGCTCGGCTGGGTTATAAAAAAAAAATACACCACAATGCATCATGTTTTATTGTCCCACCATAATGAACAACACTTAACACCCACATGCCCAAAGAAGCACCCCTATGGCTGATCTTACCCCTTCCCTAAATTATAATCTCAAGTCTCAATCCACTTTTGGGGGGATCCCGACCCAATGAATTTGCCAGATGCCATTGCTTATTGCACCTGTTACTAAAAATAAAGAAAATTTTAGAAGGAAGACATTTGGGCTTCTTTTTAAGGGTTTTTCTTCCAATTAATACTCCCCTGCCCTTGAAGTGAATATGCTATCCAAGCAAGCAACAGTAAGTCCAGATCCTGAACGCATTTAGGGGATCTAATTATGTCATGTAAGGCAGAAGCACCTGCTCTCTGCTAATTCCCTCTACTCGCTTTCCTCTTTTTAATATTTCTTACCATTGTTCCATTCAGGAAAATCTGCTGGGGGTGAGTTTCATAAACAAGCTTTAAGAAAAATAATTAAATAACCTCCCTTCCCCCCTCCCAACCCCTCCTACAAAAACACAGCATAACCAGAATGAATTCTGCTACCGATCCTCTATTTTTCTTTTATTTCAGACCCTACCCACAAAAACCACCAGCCCATCCATCCATATTTGCTAAATACCCACAGCAGTCAGTGCCAGAGACATACTGTACATATTTCCACCACCCCCCCCAACTGCACCTTAAGGACTACACCCTTTTCAATCATGATGTCATGAAATACTGCTGGTGACTCCCCCACTACCACCACCACCACCTCCTCGGTACTACAGGCTGTGAACCTTTAATTTCAGTATAATTTGATTAAAACGAAAAATGCTCCTAAGTAGGGCAGTGAAGAAACGGATGTGAAAATTCACCACCAGCAGATCATCTATTTTTCCCTCTGCATGCACTCTGGCTGTCATCAGAACAACACCCATTAGCAAGGGTAATGAACATAAAGCATCCTGGGCTTTTATCCTCTTTCTTTTCTTTTTAAGAAAAGGAGAAAAGAAAAAAAGGAAGAAAAGAAGGAATTAAAATGAAAACTAAAAATAAATAAAGGCCAAAATCCCCTATGAATATTATCTTCACTGAAACAGCAAATGGGAAAACCTGAACCCTCAAACACCCCATCCCCAACACCTCACTGGCTGCTACAGCACCTTCCCTCTAGCACCGGTGCTGCTGCAAAAGAACCAACCTGTCTGTCCTTTTCCTAGGGTTTTCTCCAAACGATAGGGTCCAACATATTGTGCATGTTGAGCTCCGCTGCCTTCTTTCCCTGTTGATGTCATTTCTACCTGGATCTGTAATTCTGCAATGTGTCTGTGCTGATGAGCTGGAATTTCTCTCTCTGCAGCTCTTTAAATTCCCACTTTGCAGCTGTGCAAGCAAAGCACTCTTTTTCTTTGCTTTAGTCCCCTTGGTTGCAGATTTTCGTCTTCCTCCTCTTTCTTTCCTCTCTCTCTCTCACGTGCTTGTTTTCTCGCTGGGTCTGCTTGGGACGCTGAAAGACGAAGGAGTTATTTTAATGTTCAAAGAGGGGGATCTACGATCCAAGCCCAAGGAGCATGATGCTGGTGATCCGAGCTCCGCACGCCTTGTTCTCTCTAGGAGCTGTTCAAGGGAGAGCCAGAGCTGGAGCAGCGGAAGAGCCGGGGCCCGCAGCTCTGAATGACATTAAAAGCAGCCAATCCCTTCGTCTCCCACCTTCTTCTCCCCTCCTCCTTCCACTACCTTTTCTTTTCCATCAGCAGCAGTTGCTGCCTCTGCCTGCTACAGAGCATCATGACCAATGGCAGCAGCAAACACCTAAGTTCATCAGCCTATTGATAAGGCACAATTAAATATAATTTAATGTGTATATTAATTTAAGACCCAAACATGCACTTCTTTTTTTTTTTCCCCCCTAACCTCTGAATTCTACTCTGCTATGCAGCTGCAGTTTCAGATTGTTAAAGAAAAGGCAAGATTGTGGTAGGAAATAGGAAAGGGGAAAAAAAGCTACTTCTGAAAATGAGCTTGGGAAATTATTTGATTCTGTGTGATTCTGGTGGACTTGTATTTCCTGGGGGTTTTTACCCTTTTAAGAGAACCTTGGGGAAAGAGGGGGGCCGTGGGGGAGAAGAGAAAAATAACAGGGACAGTCCTGTAACCTGAAAATCAGTGAACTCAGTGACAAACCTGCTTTTGAATTTGATGGGAGCAAATAAACTTCGGGTCCTTAGATGAACAGATGAAAAATCGAATGGCCACTCTCTTAATTAAAATTGCAACCGAAAATCCAGGGATTAGATGGTAATAGGAACAGATTGCCTCATCCACAGGCACTGTACTAGCAGTGTAAGAAAACTTTTACTGTTTCTGTCCAAGTACTTATGGCTGTTTTTAACTTTCAAAGATTAAGGGGCTGGATAAAAGAAGAGATTCTGCAGAGATGCTTCAAGTTCAGCAGAAGCCCATGTACTTTCTGGATTCAGGACCATAAACAGTTTCAGCCAGACTCCAGGGATATCAAGCTGAAGCTGTTCCCACACCCAAGTTCCATTTTTACCTTCTCTTCCCTACTTCAGACAGAAAACTGGTCAAGATATTGCTATTCAAATTCACACTGAAACACAGAGAGAGCAAGAATTCCTGAGTCAGGGAAGGTAGCCTTGACAAGCCCATAAAAGAGAGTAAAGAGAGGGCAAAACTTGAACAAGCCTTATCGTTATCTGTTGCTCATAGAAAGAAGACTATTTGGGGTTTATTTGGGGTTTTTTTTAAGAGGGAAATTTACCTTTTTTTTAATATCTATATCTAGATATAACAGATGCTCTTGTAAATTGGAATAAAACTAGAAACTGGCTGTCTACCTGTATCACAGACAACATGACTATCGAACAGGTTGCAGAGGAGTTAGTAAGATGAGGAGGTGGGAGGAAATCAGGCCAGTAGACTGAAACCTTAGACAATACCAAGGTTTCCTCAGGAAACAAAACCCTAACACTTGCTTAGGAAAAAAAACAACCCTGCGTTGCTTTTTATGCTTCACCTTTCCTCACTTCCAGACCGTGTCAGTGCAGCAACCTGTAAGCAAACTCCAAACCACCATCCCCATTGCTCAGCTTCGCCCTTCACACCACAGCCTGTATGAATACCGACCAAAAGCCAGAAGTCCTTCCCTGCCAAGGACTGCTTCTGTGCCTGGAATGGCAACCTCTGCCCCCCACCCCGACCCCTACAGGTGTTTACTTTGCCCTTACTACTAAACTCAAGTCCGAACTGCCATTTCTCCAAGCTCCCCAGACCTTTCCTTGCGGATTGTTCTCCCACCGCACCCTCTGCTCCCCTTTCATCCTCGCCGCCTCACGCGTTCTTCCCTCAGAGCACCTGTGTGTCACTTCACGCACCTGAGCCCGCAGCCCCTCACCAGGGAGGGGCGAAAGCTGGGGAAAACAACACCAACAACCAGGGTGGCACGTCCCCATGCTGTGCTCCACTCCCCTCTGCCCTGCAGCCCCCGGCAGAGCCGCCGGGGCACAGGAGGGGACTGGAGGGGAGGCAGTGGCACCGCTGGCAGCCACAGTGCCATGGCGGCTTTTCCCTCCCTGAGCGGTGAGCGCGGTGCAGAGGGCCGGCGGGCAGGGGCACGGCTGTGTGGGCCGTCCCTGCGGAGAGGCGCAGGGCAAAGGGCTGCGTGGCTAACGGGAGGCTGGCAGGCCTGCGGGACCTGCTGTCCTGTGGCCGAGGGGCGAGGCACCGCCTGGCCGTGGTACAGAGCAAACCTGCCCCGAGCTGTGCCGCAGCACTCGGACCTTGCAGCACTGACAGGCCCGAGGGCTCAAACACCCAGCCACGAGGCCCACAGGCATCAGGATGGATTCAGCAGGACAGCCTGGTCCGTCTTGCGACACGATTGATAAAATGTCTCTGACGCTTGAGGCACACACCACATCCCTCAGAAGATCTCCTTTCCCTGCGGCTTACGAGCCAGGATGGGGCTGTTCCAGGTGAGGCACCACGGTGGGAGAAGCACTCTGCCTGATGGGCTCTTGGCTACAGAAATCAAGTGTTTGGGGCAATCGAAATGTGTTGTGGTTTCAGATGTTTCATTCCTCCCTAAACGTGTGCCTTTCCCCTCCTCCCCCGGTCAGAAAGTCCCTACAGACAGTAAGGGACAATGCTGAATTATGGCAATGTGTGCATAGCTTTCAGAAAAAGGAAGATCTTGTTTGTTTGTATAAACTAGCAAAGTATACACACCACCATATTAATAATGCAGGGGGTGAGTATCAGTATAGATCGACATCTTTTCCAAGATTTGTATCTTAAAAGGTATTTAATAGGAGACTATGATGTCTCTATGTAGATGAAGCATATGTCTGTCATGATATTAATAGAAAGATGAGAAATCAGACAATATTGTCCATGCAGGAACAGACTTGTGTATATCTCAGTTTGTTTCTGCTGGGCATTGAGGAAAGTGGGTTAAGAGACATGGATGTTACAAATACTCACCTTCTGCCACAAAATATGTGTCAGTGTCATGGCCGGAAAAAGGTCAGAAACTTGGTGAAGTTCATATGATCCTGACTGGAAGATAGAACAAAACATTACAAACAAACACACGCATACATGCACAACACTCCACACCCCAACCCACCCTGAAAACTCCCCTATCTTTTTGGTCTCATTTAGTTGCGTTATTTTGATTCTATTGGAATGTCCTTCTGTATAGCCTATTGCAACAATTTCAACCTTTTGTCCTAAACTCTTTTTGAAAAAACGTTTGGAAATTCCTTGATTACTGAATAGTCAAATGTTGGTTTGCTTTTTTTTGTATTATTATTTATTTGTTCATATAGAGCCAAATCCCATTTATCTGTAGCCCTTTGATCTGAAACTCAGTCCTTTGAATCTAGGTTATGTCCCCCTGGTGTGAACTACTTATACAATAACTCCCTCAATTATTTGAAGCCCTGTTTATCCAAATGTTTTGATGTTCCAAAACTATTTTGAATAAACAGGACTCTGCTGTCATTGGATATATCAGATATCTTTGGGGATGCATATGGGATGATTTCCACTGACCTTATTCTGTATAATCTTGTGCTTAAATTAACAAGCAGTGTAAACTTAAGTGTATAGTTAGCGTATTGGCATAATCTTCAGTACTTTTACCATTTTCTCCATTATTTTTCTTCTGTTATTTTTGTTTAAGGACTAAATTTCTCACAGAAAGGACTCAACAGTGATCTCAGCAAAAATTTTGCTTGAATATGGAGTGAACAAAAAATAAATTATTTAAAATTTTGCTAAGATTTTTCATACTTCTGAAAAAAAAAAGGCAGAGCAAATGTTTTGCTTTTTTTGCAATTTTTTACCCACTCCCTTTGACACTAGATTGTGTTTAATGGATGTCTTCATGATAATTTGTTTTCTTAGATGCTTTTTCTTAGATGTCATTGCCTTTCCCCTCTGTACCATGGAAATCTTAAGGATCAGGATGGATCATGAGATGATGCCAGAAGCTACAGGAAAAAAGAGGTCCATGAGGAAGATTTTTTTCAATGTTTTTCACTTGTTCAGTCAAGTATATGTGCGAAGTTAGTACTGAAAAATAATTAAAAAAAAGGAATTATAAGGCTTCCAAGAAAAGTCACCAATAAACTTGTGTAATTATCATGGAATAATAAATCAAAAGTCTTCTTGTGGTAAGAAGGATTCAGATAAGCTAGGACTTTGTCTCCAATTAGAATAACCTAATAGCTAATGGTAATGATAAGGACATACTAAAGTTAAAGAGGACAAAAATATTCAGCATTTGCAATGTCAGGATCCATTATCACATCCTGAATTGTGTGTTTCATCCACAAATGTATGGACACATGACACCCCTTTAACAAGGGGTATTGGGATTTAGATATTTTGAGAATTAACTTCATTGTATAGACATTTCATAAGAAACTGAGCCAGGTGTTTGGGGGACATTTAGTCATCAATACTGTTGACAAACTGATGATACTTTTATTGAAGATAATTATATCAATCTGCAATATCTCCAAACAGATGTTAACAGTCTAAAATGGAACATTTTCCCCCTTTGTATTAGGTATCTACTGTCTTTGTAAGAAGCCAAGGTAGACTGCAAGAAAAGAAAGGATTGGATTTTAGTAAGTGAGTGGTGTTTCAAATTCTTAGAACACCCTCAGAGTTCAGACACTTTTCCTACTGTAGCAAGTGTTGAGGAACTTAATTAGTTAACATCAGTTACTGGAAGGTGCTTCCACGCAGACTCCCACTGGGACAGCTCCTAAAAACTGGTCTGTATTGCTCAGCAAAGCTATATCATGACAGTAGTTAGGCAGACTCTTTGGAGATTTTGCTGTCATTGTTGCTATTATTACTATTGTTAATAATAATTTAGCTATTGTTATTATTAGGATTCTTGACATTCTACATATTCTAGTACCTCGTTTTTAATATTCACCCAGAAAAAATGAACTGTTAGCTTATTATCTACGTATTATCTTTGTTTCAAGCTGAATTAAGGTAAAGGCTTGTAAAATGCTTGATAACAAAATAGATAACTACTTTCCCAGTATCATTTTCTCTGGACCGTGGACTCTCTTTATTCTCTTTATCTCTTTATTATATTTGGAAATATTACTGTCATTTTCTGAATCCTGCTGCTGTCATTACCTGTGCCTCACAGAATTTTTAAACTATTAAGAAACAAAAATCTATTTCCAGCTTAATATAGCAATGTAAAACCTCTGTATGAAGTTTATTTTTCATACACTGGGCTTTGTGTTTCATAATAATACGAATATGCAGGCACATTCACTTAGTTCACTAAGTGGAGCTGTGATTGACTCTTGACAGAAATCAAACTTGAAAGCAAACAGACACTTCAGCATGAGGATGGATATGTGGTAACTGACCTGTCTTGGAGGTACAAGAGACCAAAAGAATATCTGTCTTCAGCTCTCAGATCAAGTCTCCACCTACCCTAATCCTGTATCTCCTATGGTGCCTGTAAATACAAACTTAAAGAGTAAGTCCAAGGCAAGTGTATGTGATTCTTGCCTGCAGTACTCTCTCAGGATCCAATTGTTTTCAGCTCAGGGACTTTCTGAGCCAGATGTTGTGTCTGTGTGTGCCGTACTCCTCACATTTCTTTTTCCACTCGCTTGTTTTTGTCTTCCCTTAAAAACTTGACACCATGACAGATGGCCAGATATCCCTTCAGATTATGTGCATACTTGTCAGAAGACAGTGAATCCTTGAGACAAGTAACATCCATTGATCAATGCTCAAGAACCACAAGAAGGAAAGAAAGAAAATGATGTGTGAGGCACCATTCTTGAAATCCTGCAACTGTACGGAGCAATTCCAGCTGCAAGGTGACTGCTCAGGAAGCCTAGAAACAGTAGAGCTGAGAGTTCAGGGCAGTTGATGTTTAAGATGTAGAGAAATAGGTACGTGAAAACAGAAACACAATTTGTATTTTTTCTGGTTTTAGAACAATTCCATTCATTCAGTTTTTGCTGCAAAATGCATGTGCACCCTCATCACTGACAGGATCTTTATGATGATATCATATAGAAGAGACTGTAAGGTACATTATTAGCAGCTATCATGGATGTTTTATGGGCACTTTAACAATATGCTCTCAAGTTGTATGATGTAAAATATACTGAATAAAACAAATTCTCTAGATTTTACCAAAGGTGGTTCTGTGAAACATTCAGTCAGCAGCCTCGAATATTCCTGCATTTCTCTGCTGTGATTTCAAGTAGGCTAAAAAGTATTGATCAGGATGAACAAGGAAAAATGTTAATTGTCTAGACCACAGAGTCAGTCTGCCCAGTAGCTGGAACCTGGGTCCCAAACCTCTCAGTTGCTGGCACCTGCTCACACAAGCCAGTGAGTCTGACCCCCCCCAATCCCCTCTGCCTCCCCTGTGCTCTTGTCGGTAGAGATTCGGGGGTGCTCTCCCACCTGGGGCTGGCCCTTAGAGACCCCCTCACCCCACTTGCTCCCAGACCACTTCCCCTACTCAGCTGATTTGGCTTGATCTGTGCTAGGGATCACACCCACTCACACACCCACAGTGGTCAGTCACTGCACCACAGACACACAGGCCCTCCAACCTATAGTGTGCCTCCAGTTGCTGGGTTCACACCCCCATACACGTGTGCACACACACCCCTCACCCAGGAATGAATTAGAAAATAATTTAATAAGAACACAGGTCAGACTGCACTGATCAGGCACAGAGCATAACCAGACAGGCATTATGACTAGCCAAATGTGGAAACTTGCCTTATTATTTGCTTACCCCTCTGTTTTCTCACTCCTGTCCCTCCCCAGGTCACCTAACTGACTCCCTTTCCCCACCTTTGGCTCCTCCCCTACACATCCCATAATTATCCTGTGCAATCCGGAACTGCTTTTCCCTTACCTCCCATAACGGGTCCCACTCCTCAGCAGTGAGCCCTGTAGTCTGAAAGCCGAGTGGAGAGTCCTTGATTCGTGTTCCTGCCAGCCCTTGTGCCCCTGTGCTCATCCAGATGTGCTGACAGCCCCTGGGAATAGGCCAGCAGGGTCTTATTCAGGCACCTCACTCCTCTTAGTGTCTCTCTGATCTCCTTTGTGGGGTTTTGTCACACGACATTTTATGCACTATGCTGTTGGATAACTTGTCTCCTAACTACATGAAGCACTTGGTTTCTTGCTTGCAATCACTTTCCATTCCTTCTGCAGGGAGAATTAAAGAAATGACCCTCAGACAAGAATGGTGATCTGGAGTTGTGCTATGTCCCTTGGAAGGTAAGGCATTAGTGGCATCTGCCACATAGTGGGAAATAACAAAGTTCACAGATATGTAGTGATTTACTCCCCACTGGGAATTTGAGAAGACATCCAGCCCGAAGTTCTCACAAAATGCTGGAAGAAAAAGTTAAAGACAGGCCAGCAATGATGGCAATTGCAAAATGAGAAGAGATCCCTTGCTCCATAAAAATACACTGTCCCAGGTTATTTGGTAAAAGATGAGCAAAGAGATTGATGAGGTGAAAAAGTGGGACTTTTTTCTTTGCATTCACATCAGTCTCACAGAAAACAAAAGGCATTATTGAAAACAATCAAAAGGAGTGCCAAGATAAGCGGTAGGCAAATAGAACAAAGGAGCCAAGAACCTGAGGCCACTATGCACCACTGAACAGAACTGATCTATTCATCAAATTGCTACATATAACAGTGGCAAGTGCAAAAGATAAGCTTTTAAGGAAGATAGATCAGATGAGGTTGTTGCTAACTTAGGACAGGAGTTGGAATGAAGGCTGCAAGGCAGGTGTAGGTTAGCAACAGCCAACATTCCTGACAGCAGAATCAAGGATAAAGCACTAGGAAGGGTTTTATCTGATGAAAGAAAGTGAGGAACTGAAGAACAATTTAAGGGGTCAAAGGATATTGTTCATCAAAAGAAAGCTACAGGATTTTTTCTCTGCCAGTTGCACAGGCAAGAAGGGAGAGGCTGTTTGGAAGATTTGCATGCTGAGGTCTCTGAACTGCTGAAAATGGTTGCTTATACTGGACAAAATACTGATTTTATGTCACAAAGGAAAAGCAATATAATTTCCCTTAAAATGTATTTCTTAATTGCACCAAGAATTAGTTCATTCAAAAACAAGCCCAACAAAAGCAACAAAAGCCATACGTAACACATCCCTGATTTTTTTCAGAGCCTTTCTCAGGGGCAAAAACACATTCAGAGTGGGAGCTCTGGATACTCCAAGAAAGTTATTAGATATTAGAAAATGTTACTAGATAGTAGAACAATATTTAGACAATTGAGCTGTGCTAATGCTGCCAAGATAAAAGTGCAATTCCTATTCATCAAAAACTGAATAAAACAGCTCCAAAGTCCATGAGGGCAGTCCAGAATACTAGAGGCTGAAGCACTTTCTCTGCCTCCCCAACGAGCAAAGAATTGTAGGAGGGTGTTTCAGACTCTCTGAAACCTGAATTTTAATGACTTCTTTTTAAAGAAAAAGTAAGGGATATTCTGAAGTTTCCACAGAACCTTTCAAGCACTAGAAGGTCACAGTTCCTAGCTCCATAGGTGATGCAGCTTTTTAGAGAAAATGCCAGTCTGTTGGGAAAGCCTCCAGCAAAATAAAACAATATGCGGATGAAAGTTACGAGGATGACCGAAAGGTGAGCAGCAAAGAGCTTTTTAAATCCCCACCTGCTGGCAATGTAAAAAGCTGAAACAAACTCTAGCATTGTAACGATTAAATGATTCAGCTGGAAGAGGGAGAAAGTATTATGGACTGGATGAATAAACAAACTTTGGAAAATAGGGTGTTGTCCTGCTATATGGCTTTTGCTTTTGATTTACTGTATGAACTGGGGAAATCACTCTGACCAAGAGCTGCCAAACCAGCTGGCAAGTTTATGTGTCAGAGATATTTGCAACTTCACTGGCAGAAGCCCAGTTACAAAAAAGGGCAAATTCTCACCCTCCTAAACATTGGTCCCACTAAGATTAGCTAAAAGTAGGCAGCTCAAAGTTGAGATGTCTAAGATCTCATTATTGCCCTTAGCTTCCTTTTCTTTGTTTCAGTCCTCTTCAGAAAATATTTCCACCTCATCTGCTCTTTATGATACACTTGGTCATCCTTGAGGATTCTTGAAACATCTGAGATTCTTGTATTGGAAAGGTATTCTTTGCATATTAGTGTTTTTTTCACCTGCCTTGAAATGAGAAAAACAAATACTCCAACCACAGGACTGAAGGATTGTCTTTTTTGGATGTGTGAATGATCTTTTGCACTGACCTTTTCAACAGTGCTGAAAAGCTGGGACACAAAAGCTCTGAGGAATGGTCTGTGAACCCCATGGGAGCAGCACACATTAGCATGAGTAACTTCTTCAATTTTCCCTACCAAGGCAAAAGTTATTCCCTGAGAAGAGTGGTAAATCAGATCACCTGCTCTTTTTTTCACTGTGGTTAGTAGGTCACATACACTTAAGGATAGATTGTGGCCTCTAGGCATGGGCTTGCCTGGAATACAGTACAGCACATTCTATAAAAGGAGAGTCACAGAAGGCTTTTCTTTTTTTCTCCGCCTTTTCCACCATGATATTTTTATGTTTTTCCTCTAAGTCATCCTTTTTTTGAGAGTCCAGAGTTTGAGGAAATCGTAAGAAAATGGCCTCAGTAGATATCCTGTTGTTTCTTTGAGGACCTTATAAGAGCAAAACTCAAAATGCCACCTTTACTCTTTATACATTTAATGTAAGAAAATGTCTATCCAGTGATTTTTTATTAAAATATCAGATAAAAACCTATGGAATTTCCACAGTTTGTCATCATCTGGACAACCTTCTTTATTTTCCCAGGAATGGCAACTCAGTAAAATACAAAATGAAAAAATTATATTGTGGAGAAATCCTGAAATCTTGCTTGCTAGATCTACCATGTTTTGTTATAGCAAGGTAGAAAAAAGCTCTCAAGGGCTTCTTTCAGGACAGGATTTGCATAAAGGAAAAAAGAATTTTTACTTCAATGTATGCCTTCATTAACTTATACACATAGATGCCATTGATGTTGATGAAGATTACATGGATGCACCAATGAGACAATAGACCTCTGGTCAAGTTAAAAGTGTCTGCAGGAAAAGAGTAGCAAAACAAAGTGTCTGTACAATGTCTTTCCCCCCAATGCTCCAAAAGATGTTTTTAAATACTCAGCAGTAGTTTTGTGCCTTTTTACTGATGTGAATTTTCAAACCTTGAGTTATTTCATTAGATAATACCACCACTATTTAAAATGTCAGACTCAAACTGCAATTCCCATTGTGGATGCTGAGCACCAGTGCCTGAAGGAAAGCTTTATGACATCGATTAACTACAACTGTTTGTAGAACTGACAAAGAGCTGCATAAAAGGTTTATTCTGACTTTTAGATGTGAGTATTGTGCATCATTTTTATAACATGCAAGCCAACAATGATGTACTTTGTTATGGCAGGTCAGAACAACTTCACCCCAAGAGATAAATCACAGAAACTGACATTAGCAATCCCAGAACTTGCAAGACACAGGATAAGAGAGGCCATAGAAGAGATATTTCATTGGGTTTTCAATTGATCTCACTTGCTATTAAGAAAAACAAAATATACCTAAAATGAAGAACACATAATTCACATGGAAAGAAATACTAGTGAAACAGGCCTGACCTGGAATCGTAGAAGTAGGCAAAATACATGTAAGGAATTTAGATGGGAACTGTGTCATATATCTCTCAAAAGTCCAAAGAACAGACCCTGAGCAGGTGTAAATAGATTTTTTAAAAATGTACCAAGTAAACAAACATGAGCGGTAGTGAAATGGAGACCTGGCCTTAACACTGTTTCCATTCTGGTAGACAATTTTAGAAAAATGAACACATTTTTTAGAAGGGGAATATGCTGCACATATGCTGTTCATGTCAGCATTTACAGATTATTAGATTTCATGTTACAATTTGATGTAGCAGTCTGAACCCAAGTAAAACCTGTCTCTTACAAAGTACTTGTCATACATAAGAATGTGACAGTCCCTCTCCCAGTGATGGCTCTCCCCAGGTAACCAAGACAGACGTGGTACAGAGAGATAAAATAATTTACTCAGCATCATTTGAGAGGTCTACACTTAAACAGGGTTATAAACAGTTAACAGAAACAGATTTTGGTATCCCATTTCAGCAGTCACCATACAGCTTTTTTTTTCTCTATTTCTTGCCAGAAGTCCGATTCTTTGGACACTCAAAAGTAAAAAAAACCCCAAACCCTCAACTTAAATACTTTATTCCAAAGTTTAGATGCTTAATATATGTCATGAGATCCCTCTGATTATCGATGACGTGAAATCAAGCTGTCTCAATGGAGACAAGCAGAAAGAGTTTTGCTTGAGAAACAAAATCACGAAGAGTTGAAAACTCGAAGGGTTTGGATAGAGCTCAAGGTGGAATAACAGCAACAGGGACATGCAGAGTAAGATAGATGAGAATAAGCTATATAAAGACAGGAGAAGATTGAGGTGGACAAATTGTACTGAATCCTACTGTTTGAGAAGTCCTTCTGCAAAATGTACTTGTTTATAAGGAGTGAACTTCTGGCTAGTTTTTTCACAGTAAGTCAGCTCTGTGTCGGTCTCAGTTAGATGTCTGAGTATCGAGATCACGTCAAAAAATTTCAACCTCACCTGTAATGATTTGGATAATTACAAGTCCAAACCGTCATGCCCACTCAGGCAGAAACCGTGCTGGTAGTTCTGCCAGCATTAGTGACACTACAATGCATTTAAGCTATCCCCAGCAACCCATACAACTGCAGCAGATAATGTAGCATGTTACCTTTGTGTTCTCTATTGTCCATGGCAAAACAAATATACACATGACCAACTTCAAACATTGGATTTCGTAAGTGGTTCTCCTAGCTGGCCAATAATTCTTGATCTGACCAATTCGCAGCAGTGAATGATTGTCTATACAGTGACACCTCTATGGAGGGCACAACGCAAGGTCTGTCACCTCCTTCCTGTGCTAGAAATTCCCTTTTTATCGTGCTCACCTTTACCACTCTCCCATACCGAAGGCACCGAGTGCAAATGTGCATTAGTGCCCTCTCGTGGTCAACGTGGCAAAGTTAAAAGTCCCTCTACTGAAGACCCCACTAGGGCAGGGGGTCCTCCTGTCAGGTTTTGCAGTTAATACCGTCGAGATCCATCCCACAAATGCATTTTCCTGACAGAATTGAATCCTCTACACATGGGAACAGATCTGTTACACACATGTGGGTTCCCCTAACCTGCAGGCATGGGTTGGGTACAATGGAGTTACAGGTAATAGTTCTAATGCTAAACCAGGCCACAGGTGATGCACTTTGCTTACATCTATGGCTCCTCAGAAAATGGAGCACCTGTGAACAGCATCTTCAAAATTCTTGTTGGTCTTCTCTGCTGACTGCTTAGGTGTTAGCACAGCAGATCCCTATGGATGTATCTAAACATAAATCACTGTCAATCACTTTTCAGCCTTGGCAGCAGTCATTTTCTACTATTAGTTCTAACTCCTGTAAGTATTAATATAATATATAGCATGTCGTGAATACTGTAAGGGTCTGGAAACAGAAAAAGAGAAGCTCAGAACTTCAGCTAGTGTAAATTAGCATGAGTACCACAGACCTCATGGATTGTGAAATTTGAAGTGAAATCTTATTAAGCTTTCTGTGCCTTTTCCCTCAAAGAAATTCCCCTCTGCAATGAACTTATAGCTTTCTATTTGAGCAAAGCTGCCAGTAAATTGACACACACTTGTTTCTTAGTTTTTAAAAATTCTGATGACTGTTACCTGTTGTTCCCCAAAATATTTAAACAACATATTTAAGCCTCCTTTGAATGTGAATTGGTTAACCATGTGAAAACACAGTACAAAAGACTTGAATAGAGCTCTCTTGACTGGACTAATGCCAAAGCTATAAACCAATATCTTGGTGCTGAAAGCTATAAACAGCTACGTGAGTGGCTTAGGATTGCATCTTAAGAACAATTTGTATGCATTCTTCTGCATAACTGTACATCTGGTGACAATAGAAAACATGGTGCATAAACAGGCCCAGCCACAGTTACACACAATAAATTCAGGTAATCACTGCCCTTTTCTGTGTTGAAGCTTTTGTGGTTCTCTCTAAGATCCAGACTATGCTAGTACAAAAAACACTAACACAGCTTTCTAGGGCAGGCAAAGAGTCAAAAACCACTTACAAACTGGCTTTACTACTTTGGGGAGGAATTGATAAAGACCATGGGACAGAATATAATCTGTGAGCTCTCTTACTTCCTTTTAACTTCTATTATCTGTAAGTAACAAGATTGTAGCTTTCTCTGTCACTGTCACCACGGAGACCATGGTTCTCTCAACTGTACAATGAAGCCCTGCACCCACCTTTGTGAAACTAAGGGGGAAGTATCCCTTTCAGCCTGTCAAAGACATGTTTGGAAGCATTGGACAAAGAACCAAAATAAGGAATAATTATTGGAGTGAAAAATTATTGGAGTAATATGATTTTTATGCTGTGGTATGCATTTTTAGTAGGAGAAAAAGAAGTCTCTAAAGCATACACCTCATGAGTTCCCATTGCTGACAAAGGTATATTTTTTCCATAGAAATACAGAAACACCAATTTCTCAGGAACTTCGATTGCTCTGGAACTAAAATGTTCTGCTTACAAGGCAGAAAGATATTTCATGGTGATTCCTGGAATGCAGAAGTCAAAATGCAGGATGAAGACATAGAGAATGATCTTTCTTTTAAACAAGGTGCATTGTAGAGTTACATTGAGGTGTTTGTTTCTTTTGCTATTTTTTTTTTCAAACCAAACTCTATTTTGGATAATAAGAATTAAAGTGATACTGCATATTTACAAAAGAAGTAATCTGTTACTCTTAGATCTGATAAAGCTTTTAGCTCAGGACAGAGAGAGGTGCAATTAGCATATGGCGAAGAGTTTGATGTTTGAGCTGTAGGTGGTGGTGTTGCTTTATGGGAATTTAAGTTCAATGAGGGTGGACTACTTGAAAGGACATGAGTAGAGGTAAATTGGGGTTGCTAATAAATCAGTTGCTTTCAGTTGCCTGACAGTAGTCAACTTTCCTTCATCCTCAGTTTCTCACACTACACTTTTTAGAAATATAAATAAGCATAGAAGTCTTAATTTAGCCATGATTTAGGAACAGAGGTAGAATAGCAATGCAAGCAGAAGTGCACAGATGGCAGACAAATCATGGGAGAGGTTATCTTTATCAATACAGTGCTTACTGACAACTGGTTTTGTCGTTTTGCCATTTTGATGTAAGCTCACTCTTCAAGTATGTGTTGTATTAGATTTCAAAGTACATTTCACAGTAGCCTTGGTTTTGGTTTCAGTAAACGTTTGTGCAATTTGTCTTGCAGGCAGACTCTAATCTAACACCTAATAGAAATAATCGACTTGAGTAAATTTTGCATACACAGGAATCCCATTGATTTAGTGTTTATATACAGATTGGGGAAATAATCTGTACACCTCTATGAACCAATGCATCCACTGTTCCCATTTACAGGAACTTTTACTTACATTGTGGATTAGAACTTTTCTGTAAAAATATCTATCTCACTTCATTTGTAACTTGTTCTGAGTTACATCACTATCTTCCCACTGATTTCCCCAAGGCCTGTGTTTTTCCTACGTGAAAAAATGATACTTTCATCTCCAGTCTGCAAACTGGTACCAAAGTGACTTCTTTATGGGGAGCCAAACTGATGGACATACAGGGATATTGTAATTCTCTTCAATGTAGCTGCTGGCAGGTACCTGTAGCAAAGCTCTCATATTCGACATCCCTTTTGGGCAGACCTGTGGCCAACAAGTCAGTGATGACTGGAGGAATACCCCCCTTCCCTACAGCTGTGTGCTGCTTTTGGCTGGGGTAAAGTTAATTTTCTTCACAGTGGCTGCTCTGGGGCTGTGTTTTGGCTTTGTGCTGAAAACTGTGTGGATAATATTGAGAAGTTTTTGTTGTTGCTGAGCCGGGTTGCAAAGAGCCAAGGCCTTTTCTGCATCTCATACTGCCACACTGGTAAGGGGGCTGGGGGGTGCATGGGACGTCTGGGAGGAGATGCAGCCAGGACAGCTGACCCCAATTGATAAAAGGAACGTTCCATACCATATGACATCATGCTCAGCATATAAAGGGGTGGGAAAAGGAAGAAAGGGGACTTTTGGAGTTAAGGTCTTTGCCTTCCCATGTAATGGCTGCACATGGTGAGGCCCTGCTCTCCTGCAGATGGCTGAAGACCTGCCTGAGCTTGGTAGCAGTGAATTAATTCCTTGTTTTGCTTTGCTTGCGTGCTCTGCTTTTTCTTTCCCTATCAAACTGCCTTTATCTCAACCCAAAAATTTTCCAGCTTACACCCTTCCAATTTTCCCCCGATCCTGCTGGTGGGGAGTGAGTAAATGGCTGCTTGGTTGCTGGCTGTGGTTAAACCACGACAAGCTGTCAATAATAAGCCATCATGAGTTCATGTTATGCATAAAAACCCCAAAAAATGGAAAGCATTATTTGGGACACCCAGCATGTGAACAAAACATTTTTTCTACAGCATGTGAGATTTGGCAATGAGCTGGTGTCTCCCTGCAGTGGCCACTGAGGCACAGTCCACCTCTCTGCTCAACACAGCAGCTTAGGCACAAGGGCATGAGTGTAGTGAGTGTAGTCTTTCCAAAGATTTACAGCTGGAAGATGCACCATGGACATAGAGAAGAAAAAGCAGAGAATATATAAATCAAACTAGAGCCCCTTGGTTTTTCTAAAAAGGATGTAACTTCACTGTGTATTTGTCTAAAGGCACCTTAATGAGCAACTGCCTGAGAAGGGCAAAGTTGGACAAAAATTTTCAGGATGAGGAAGTGCTCAGGATCCAGGGAGGCACAAGCACAAATTCAGTCACACATGTAAGTGTAAGCTTAGCATTAAGTAGTCAGAGTGCTTACCTAGAGCAATTTCCAGACACGAACACTATTTAGATGTCACTCTTGGGATATTCAATTCAGACGCAGTGCATAACTTAGGTTTTTCCCACTTCGCTGTGCTCTGAGGAAGCCTGTACTGCTCCAAAGTCTTCTGGGGATATAGAAAAAAAAATATGAGGATATTGGGATGAGGAGCTGTCAGTCTCTTAGGCTGTGGTTTTGGTTTTCTTCCCTAGTGACAGAGCTTTTGTGTCCTCCTGGCAGACACTATTCAGCTTAATCATCATTTAAACTGCCAGTTCATTACTCTCCTGAGTCTTCATGCCAGCTAACAGTTTTAGAGTTGCTTTTCCCTGATCAGACTAAGACATTCAGACCCCTATTTAATTTTTCTCTGCTTGATCTCCACAAATGCTGACACAAGCTAATTTGACTCAGGCTTGTCGCTAACCTAAATAATTATAACAATTGCTAACCTCCATTGAATGTCTTCAAAGAGCGGATTTATGGTAGTTTTCTGCTATCTGAAAAGTTGGATGTATCTATGTTATTTGTCTGGAAGGTCATTCATGTCCAAATCAAATGTGTCACAGATGACAGATCTCTGGTAGGACACTGTTTTTAATTAATTTAACTTAATCTACTTAATGGATTTACTTGTAAATTATCAGAAAATTCACTCAGAGCTTATATGCTGTAAGTTTGGGGATGATCCATGGAGCCTTTACATATTACACAGAGGCTGTGTCCTTAATTTGTTTATTTAAAAATAAATTTTTTGAAATTATATTCAGCCATGGGTTTGCTGTTTATCATATGAATAACACCAGTTTCATCCCTAAGGTTAACAGACAGCTTTAAAGTTGAGAAGTTCCTGAGTTTAAAGTGTTGTAATGCAACACAATCTCATGCCAGGATTTTTTTTTTCAGGTAACCACACCTCTGTCAGTGAAAGGGAGACGAATTTTAGCCAACAATAAAAATAATTTCAGTATCATTTCTCTTTACTTCGCAGATCTTACTTATTTGCTAAATATGGATCAAATCCTTATAAAGAGATGATTGTTAATTTCCCTGTGGGTTTTCCCATGGCAGTCATCACTGTAGTATGCCAGTTCTTCACACTTTTTTCCCCCCAACAGTCTTGTTAATTTAATTATTTTTGTTCACATTTTCCAGATGGAAATTGAGACAGAGTGATTGAGTGCAAATTGTTTCCTCACTTTGTGTTGGGCATTATAAATGAAATAGTTCTCATTGACAATAATTTTAACTGCAAATTCTTAGCTCGTCTGATCAGATACTTAAGGCGTAGGAAGAAATTAATGAATGAATGTAAAATATGTGACTTCTTCTCTTGCAGCATGTTTTCTGAAGACTGCCACAGTGGCAAGGAACAAATACAGTTTCCCGGGGTATCAATGATTACCTTGAGGATGAGCCCATCCTGTCCTGCTCTAAACATCCACAGCTCCCTTTGCTACTCACCTGTCAGCCTTGGCAATGACTGGGGAATGTCATGTGGAACTAAGAAACAGACATGAAATTCAAGCTGGCATATATAAGGAGAATGGGGAAATTGGTATTTAGCTGTAAAAGACCCAGAGGGATTACGTATTAAAGTTTTAAAAACAGACAGACTCTTTAAGTCCCCAATTACTTCATCTACTATCTAAAAGAAAATCTATTTGGGTCTATCTAGGAAACATCTAACATAATAAAATAAACATAAAGTTAACCGAAAAAAAAAAAAAAACCCACAAGCAAAGACTGTAATGGTGGAGGGGTGGGCACTGCTTGTTTTCTACTTTTCCTGTGAACTCACCAAAAAAAAGAACTCATGAAGAAATGAAGTGTGGCAAAAGCAACTGGGCATAAAAAACATGGGACTGTGTATACTTCTCTGAATGATCATGGTTTACATCAAAATCAAATGTTGTTTATACTCAAGGGGGATGTGTCTTACTATTCCATGCATTTTTGGTATGACTGTCTTTGTATTTACTTGTTTAATGAAATACAGATCTTGAGATCTTTGTAGTGTTCCATCTTCTGACAAAACTCTTTGAAGTGACAAGTGAATATCTTCAACCATGTAATGGGACAATTTACTTTTGGCTTTAAGTAATTTTTTTTTCTTTCATTTTTAAAAATCAGAAGTATATTACATGCTAAACATTATATAAAAGACAACATTTGGAGGTGCAAGTAGTCATAACAAAAGGCTCTTTAAATGAAATTAATAGAAAATATTGAAAAAGCATGCAAAGCATTCAAGTTTTATCTGATTTATTGCATGGACATCATACTTTTGTAACTTTGCTTTATGAAAATATTATTATTCTATACAGAAGTTAACATTTAACTAGCTTGGATTTCTTTTAAGTGCTTTTGCTATGCCTGTTCCCTTTAACAGGTCTCTAGAGCCACTGAATCTAAACAGGAATTTTTCAGGTGACAGTGCTTTGCATCAGATCATTACTGAGTCTCTTGCCCCAAAAGCACTAAGTACAGAGGAGTAATTAAATGGATATAAGTTCATAAAAGTCCCTGTGCAGAGGAGACTTATATCCTGCTCTTCACTCATACCCTCTGCAAATACATGAAAGTCATAGTAAAATTGCACAAACCTATTCCTTTCACTTTTACCAAATACAAATTTCATCCCAAGTATCTCCTGCCCTTAACCTATCCCTGTGAAAAGCATTCTGACTGTGACCCTTTTGATTTGTAGTTGGAGAATTCCCACTGAAGCGTTCTCAGAAATCTCAGCCAGGAAAGGAATCAAGCCAGTTGCAAAGGAATCAAGAGGCACTCCCTATGGTAACTATATCCCATAAATTTAGGGATTTACAGGTTGATCCTAGCATTTAAAACTCCATTTAGAAACCTAGTAGCAGCTGCTACAGACCCAGAAATATTGGTGTAATAATAATTTTGTCCTGATGCTGCTTTGAAAATTGGTCATAGAATTGTTCCTCAGTTTGAGTTTCCCAGGGGCATTGAGATAAAGTGCAATGCAGCTAAGCAATCTTGAAGTGATAGGAGTAGGGATTACTCTGGCAGGGATTACCTCTGGAAGAGAAAGTCACACTCTTCTCACCAGATACAGATCAGAATGTTGATAATAAATCTGACTGAGCAAAGCTTTAGCATTCTTCTGTTTTATCTAAGCAGCAGAATTCAGCTGAGATCTTTCCAAGCTAATGAGGCCATCATAGAGGACACTTCTGTTTTGGCTGTACAGCACTAGAGAATGTAGCCCAGTCTTTAGCTGTAGTAAATCAGCTCTGTTATCTCGTCACTAAATTGACAAGTACTGTCATTCCCAAAGCCTCCAATAGCTTCAGGAATCAAGCTGCCATCCCAACTTTATATGTCTGCTTCAGGACGAAATGAAAGTACTCCTCTTAATGCCAAGAAATCCTCTGTCCTCACCCTGTTCATTATTACAATGTCTTGAAATTCAGACAGAATCACTTAAGTAACTGAAAAATAATCTCCAGAGATTAAGAGATCTGCAACAAAAACAATAAGCAAGTGATCCCTAGAGTAGGGGCTCTGTATCTTCTTTTGCTTATACAAGACCATAGCAGCTTCACAGAAGCTACGGCAGCAGAAGAATCAAATGACAAGAGCACAAAGCCCTACAATTATTGCTAATTACATCTTTAAAAATGAAGATTTTCCAAGGTAAAAGGGAAATTTGAAGTGGATGGGAAGGCTTGCATGAGTTTTCTCATAAAAGGCGTCTTCGTGTTAGCTGTTGATCTGCTTTAGCAACAGTTTTTGTGTGGTTTTTCTTTTTCATGCTTTAGTGACCTATTCTCATCCCATAAGGGCAGAAGATTTTTTGTGGCAGGGCTTTTTACTGGACATCTCTAAAACCCAGAAAAGATGGGCACATATTTATATACTCCATAGTGGACATGGACTTTTCTTCCCTACAGACTGAGAGAGTCTTTACCTGTTTAAGTTTCATCGAGAGCTTCATGCACAGCTCCAGAGGTATCTGCACTGTCGCTATAGAGAGACAATTGGTTTCCCCTTTCTTGGCAGTCACTCATTTCATTGTTGTGCTGGGCTGAGCAGATACAGAGGTCTTGAATTTGCCCAGGCCAGAGATTAGATCACATTTAAGTCGAACTGCAATGATAATGTTTCCTTCTCTTCCCCTTCTCACCTTTCAGGTTTGCTTCCTACATGGTCTTCAGCTTCCCAAGTCTGCCAATTCCTTGCTTCTGTCTCAAGCAGCCCAGCTAAAAGCATCCTCCTTTCCATAACCTGTTTCTTTTCTAAATGGACAGGTATTTTTTCCCCTCTGGATCTTTTTCTGTCTTCATTTTCTGTCTATCATGGCTTTCAGTCAGTCTGCCTGATAAATCCTCTCTCACTCTGCTCCCAAAACCCTGGCTTTTGATCCAGTGTTCAGCCATTTCACCTCTGGGCTTCCAGTCCTGTAACTTGGAAGATATAGCAATAAAGCAAGCACAAGTAAGACTAATCTCTGAAATAGACTGGGTAATTCTCCTTCCTATTCTCCCCCAAGGCAAACACATTGACATTTTGAGTTAAGTTAAATTCTGGCTATATAAAAAGAAACCAAAGCTTACCTATAAAGTTTCTAATGGCTAATGCTGGGAGTCTCTCAGAGGGCAAAAACTGGGGCAGAACTTGCTGCAATAAAAAGTAAATTTCTCTGGGTAATGGCAGGGAAATCATTCTTCCTCTATAAAAGCAAATCTTACTGTGTTAAGACATTCTAAGGAAAGCTATTAATTCTGGGCCTGATGCATCTTACACTAATGTAAATCAAAAAGAAACCCCTTGAAATCAGAGGAATTACAAACATACATTAAAAATCTTTAATTATTATTAAGGCCAGGAGCCCTGTTGTGAAAATAGGGACTTAGCCTCTTCCTCTCCACAGATTTGACATTTCTAAACTTGCTAACAGGAGGAGCAATGTGATCTAGCATCAGAGCACAGAAATAAGAGCTGAGAGGCCTTGACTCTGACAGTGACATATTAGGTGACAATGAGCAGATCATTTCACTTTTGTAAGCCAACACTTCCCCTCTCACCCTTGGTCTTGCTGACCTGTAAATACTTAACAGGACCTTCAAAATGTTGTTGTAATGTAACAAACTGACCCTTACAAAGACTAGTTCTGAAAGAAAATTAAGTGGGATTTAGATACACTGAAGTTACTTAAGAATCATGGAAAACACATATCAAGGTTTTGTTTATTAGCACTGGTTATTAGCACTGGGATTACGTAACTCCAGAGCAATGAGGCTGTTTTGTTACTCAGACTCATTTGTTATCGTCACAATGTTTTCTTAAGATGACAAGAAATCAGTCTAACTTGCAATTAGGGATTAAAAAAAAACTTGACAAAAAGATTTGACCTTAATTTAAAAAATTAACACTCTGACAAAAGCAAACGAAGTGCATTTTCAGTTTAATTAAAATGCCACAATTACAATGTAAATAATTGTGTTTTATTAATCATTGGCATTCAAGCTTGAGACTGGAGCAATACTAATGATAATTAAGTTGCTGGTGCTGAGTATGGTGCCTTAATAATTACATAGTAGTTAATACAGAATGCTAACTAAAACTGGGAAGTTCTGCATAGCAATTAAGTTATCTCAGACTGCTAATTAGTTATGTTAATTTAGAATTACTTCAGTTTCCTGTGTAGACTGGGCTTGTTAAACTTCAAGTCCCCATTGTTACTTCTGTCGTATGGAACAGAACTGGTGCTTTCTTTCCCTTTCCATTGAAGTTTACACAAGAATGTTTCACATCATCAAAGTGGTCTCTAAGGGAGAGAGATTCTACAGAATCTTATGCTGTATTTTCCAGTTATTTTTCTAGCATGTGCAGATAGCATTTTTATAGCTCAGGATGCTTAATCATTACAAGGACCCTTCTAATTGTTAATGTCAAGGCAGAGTCCACTTTTTAAAGTTGTTCTTATTAGTCCTTCTTTTACAGGCAGAAAAAACAAAGTTATTTTAAGGAATATGAAGAGAATGAGAACAAGAAACTAAGCTGCTTCATGGACAGACCAGATACAGAATTAAAAAGTCATAGGTAATTCCTGCTTGCAGTCATAATATCGAGGAGTGTGCTTTAAGATGTGGGCTCCTGAGTCAGGATTTGAACTCTAAAGCAGACATTGCAAATAGCTTGAGTGCAGAAGGTCTCAAAGGTAAAAAGCAATTGAGAAAATACCTTGCAAGGGAAAGTGAACTGGCCCCACTTGTCTACTTAAAATTCTTCAGAAATACAGAAATCAAACAGAGGAAGATTAATGAGTACTTTCTCTGCATTTGCAAGGAATAGCTATCAGAAAAAGGAAGGCAGAGGTCCAGTCTTCTTTCCAATACACCTTGAGTAGCTGGGAGTCAGTAACCTAATGTCATCATTTCCTTTTACTATTGTTGGACAGAGTGCTTGGCCCGTGGTTTGAGAATAGGGCTGCAGGTAGTCAGAGCTCCTCTTTTCTTCTCTTCCTAATTCTACAAAACTCACTCCCCCAGTTATGCCTGTATATACACACACACAGTGTATATATCTATATCTCTCTGTATATACACACACATACATATGATTCACAAGTGCATTTGGCCAACCCACCCAACTAAATGCCTTTACACATCATGACCCAATTCAATTTCTGAGCACCAGATAATCTCCTCTTTGTTTCTTAGAGAAGTAAGCTGCTCTGCCCTTTCATGGAATAGCTTACATACTATAGTGGCCCATACTGTTTATGAACAGTAAGGGCTGGTGGGTGGTGTGACTGTTTGAGGCTGTCTTGGGCATAGTGATCACAAAATGAGGGAATTTGTGATTGCCAGAGAAGAGAGGAGCGGGGTCAGCAGAACTGCAGCTTCAGACTTCTGGTGGGCAGACTTTGGCCTGTTCAGGAGCCTACTTGAGAGAGTCCCTTGGGAGGCTGAAGGGCAAAGGAGTGAGGAACTCGACATACACAGGAGCAGGCTGTCCCTATGTGCCCAATGGCGAGCTTAGCTGGAACACAGCAAAAAAAAGGTATATCGACTTTGTAAGAAGGGATGGGCAACTCAGGAGAACTATAAGGATATTGTGAGGTCATACAGGGAGAAAATTAGAAGGTCCAGAGCTCAACTAGAACTTAATTTGGCAACTGCATTAAAAGACAACAAAAATGTTTCTATAAATACATTAACAACAGAAGGGTGGCTAAGAAGAATCTTCATCCTTTATTGAATTCAGGGGGAAACACAGTGACAAAAGATAAGGAAAAGGCTTGAGTACTTAATGCCACCTTTTCCTCAGCTTTTAATAGTAAGACCAGTTGTTCTTGGGGTGTTTAGACTCCTGAGCTGGAAGACAGGGAACAGAAGGAACACCCAACAATCCAAGCGGAAATGTATTAGTGACCTGCTAATTGTGATTGCCAGAGAAGAAAGGAGGGGGCACACACACAAATCTATTGTACTGAGGGAGCTAGTGGAAGTGCCCATCAATCCACTTTCAATCATTTGTCAGCTGTCCTGGCTAAATAGGGATGTTCCAGTTGGCTGGAGGTTAGCAAATGTCATGCCCATCTACAAAAGGGGCCAGAAGAAGGATCCACAGAGCTAAGGGCCTGTCAGCCTGACCTTGGTGCCAGGGAAGGTCAGTGCTTGTCCTCTGTACTGGGCACTGCTGAGGTGGCACCTCAAGACCTGTGTCCAGTTCTGGGCTCCTCACTACAACAAAGACAATGAGGTGCTGGAGCATGTCTGAAGAAGGACAGTGGAGCTCATGAAGGGTCTGGAGCACAAGTCCTGTGAGGAGCAGCTGAGGGAGCTGAAGCTGTTTAACCTGGAAAAAAGGAGGCTCAGGGAGAATCTTACCGCTCTTTACAACTGCCTGAAAGGGGACTGTAGTGAGGTTGGTCCCAAATGATAGGAACCAAATTAGTAGCAAGTAGCAAGGACAAGAGAAGCTGTCCTCAAGTTGTGCCAGGGAGGTTCAGATTGGAAATCAGAAAGAATTTCTTCACTGGAAAGGTGATCAGGTATTGGAACAGGCTGCCCAGCAGAGTGGTGGGGTCACCATCCCTGGAGGTATGTAAAAGATGTGTAGATGTGGGGTGTAGGGACATGGCTTAGTGATGGACTTGGCAGATAGGATTATGCATGAACTCGATGATCTCAAGTGTCTTTTCCAAACCAAATTATTCTATTTGATTCTGTTCCTTCATGTCTTTAGAGAAACAATCTGAGTGTGGTCAACATGGAGTTGCAGGGAATGTGACTTTTTCTTTTCTCCTTTTTGCTACAGAGTAAGGGTTACAAATAAAGATTTCATGCAATGGCAACATCAAGAGCTTTAAACCTCAAACTTATGTTTTCTAATGCATGTTCATCTCCTGCGTTGACTGCTTCCTTATATTGTTTTTCACCCAGAGGGTGTTTGGGCACTGGAACAGGCTCCCCAGGGAGGTGGTCACAGCACCAAGCCTGACAGATTTTAAGGAAAATTTGAACAACGCTCTCAGGCACATGGTGTGATTCTTGGGGTGTCCTGAGCAAGGCCAGGAGTTGGACTCAATGATCCTGATGGGTCTCTTCCAACTCAGCATATTCTGTGATTCTATGATTCTATGAACTTTGTAGTCCTCATAGGAAGTCATCAGAGCTACAAAATAATATTCTTTATTTTCCTCCAGATGCTACTTGAGTGGAGAAGTGACGCTTCATTCTCCCATTATTTTCCTAGATTCGTTTCTAACCTTGTTTTTCATGGAAGCAAAATTGTTTTTCAAGAAGCAAATGCTATTCAGAGAGGCAGGCTTCTGTTTTCAGTGGACAACTTATCACACTTATCCACAATTCCAAAGGCATTGAGACCATCACTCAAGCTGCTCAGAAATTTTTAATACCCCAGTTTCATGGAACACACAGCTATCAAGACAGGCTGAAAAACACACACATGCTGTCCCACGGAAAAACCACTCCCTGCATTGCAGCCAGTAACATCCCTCACAGTATCATAAGGCACTTTGTAAACACAAGCTAATTACATTGCCCAGGGATGGTTATCTCAACTGCAAATGCACAAATGAGGAAACCAAGACCCAGAAGGTTTAAGTAGCTTGGTTACCAAGAAATATGTGGTTAAAGACTTTGGTTCTAGAAATCTTTACCAGGTAAAGATTTATGCTCTAATCACCATGCTCTAATTACTAGGCTGTGCTTCTGCAGGGATTCCCCCTTGAAGCCTTGTTGCTTTACAACCACTCTCCTGGCTATCTGCTGCAGGCCATCCGGCTCCTGTCGGAATTTGGTTATTTTTATTGACTGTGACAGTGTCAGCAGAGACAGTTCATCTCTTTGTTCTGCAGGTACAAGCAGAAAGGTCTCTTTTAGGGAACTGTCACAAATTACTTTGCTAGCTGTATGTGTACAACCACAGAGAGGAGCACAGGAAATTTTGAGGTGAGCCACTTAACAAGCTGCCACTGCATGGGAGCTTTGTCTAGAATTCAAAACACACCAAGGCCTGAACTGCCTCTTACAGATGAGCCATTTCCAAATGCTTCTTATATAGCAGAGGGTAAGAGCACTTCAGGGGTAAGTTCAGGTGGTGTGCAGCAGGGTCATGCATAGTTTATTTCAGTATCTTCAGCCCAACCGTCCCAGCATAGCGAATGTTGGGCCATTCTGAAAATATGGGCTCTTGTCTGAAGACAGATCAGCCTGCATCAGCTTTCCCTTCAAATCTTTCCCAAAGTACAGACACCTGGACTTTTTCAAAGAAAATGGGAAGGCAATTTGGCATGCAGCTCCAAAAGTTTCTCAAAATCTTCCCCACAAACCCTTAGCAGTACAGACCCTTGTGCTTCCTCTGTTCTGATGTGCTGAATAAGTGGAACTACCCCACTGTAAGATAGAAGCAAGGGCAGGAAATGACCCTGTGAGAGGCCCTTCTGGATAGCAATGGTGAGAATGAAGCTGTTAATCATTACATGCATGGTGATGAGACTCTGCTGCCAGGCTAATAAATACTCTGATCCAGCATGGTGCGGATGCACATCCAGATGTGTTCTTGTCTGCAAAGGCAGCAGAGGGATTTCAAGGTCTGCAGTGGGTCTGTTGGAGACCGAGGAATTATTAACAGTGTTAGCAATTTGAATAGTTAAATTGATGAGGGGCTTGGGGAAAATGTCAGTAAATTAGAAATCGTTCGAGACATTTGAGAAGCATTAAGGTTGAGAATTTTGTTGAAGGACATGTTTATTACAGAGATGACTGAACCCTGTTAGAAATGAAAAGACATTTTGTAATATCACTTGACTGAAAGAACAAGGACACAGATATGTCTGTAAGTACACACACACACACACACAGACATATTCAAGCACACTGGAAAGCTTTTAAAAGAGCAAAGTTCCAGGCAAACAAAATGAGAGCAAGAATTTGTACAGGGTGGGCAGTTGAAACAGAAGCTTTTAACTGCTTCCTGATTTCTTGGGTCAAGTATTGAATATGATAGGAGGGAAAGCAGAATAACATGATTTTATGTTTGATTCTCTCTCTTGCTGTTTTGTGAATGGAAGTGGAAAAGCACTGAAGAGGGGGATAGAGGAGACAGGGGTCTGAAGAGAGAAGAGAAAAAAAAGGCTTCTCAAGGCTTTCCACTTTTGTGCATGAAAATTTTAAATACTGTAAAACTAATTATTTTAGCAGAAATGCACTGCTGTATTGTCTAAATGCGCAGACAAAATACTTTTTTTTACCGTAATCAGCAGAAATCATCCATCTTTCTAATGTTTTTTAACCTCTTGATTAGCACAAAGTTAATTTAGTGCTTATCGGTCCAAAGCAAGGGGAGCATGAAATTAAGTTAGGGACAGATCTTCATTTCCTTCCTTTGACAACTTCCTTTTGACATAAACAATGATTCTGTTGAATAATGAATAAGTTTAAAATAGATGATAACTTTCTGATTTCTACTGTTACAGAGTATTTCCATGTTATTCAACATGGCATTTTGTTTTGCTGCCTTTTATTTATCCCCTCACCAAACCTCCTGAATAGTTCCTTAAATACAGCAGGTCCAGTTTAGCTCTGGTGTAACTCTCTGGCTTTCCAACTTCCTTTCAAATACAAAATTAGAATTTTCGACTTATTTTCTCGTAATACCAATAGATTAAATGATGTTGAATGTAAGTTTTTCCACTCTAGTTTTATGACAAACCACAGTGGTCCAATGAACAGCTTCTTTTAGCTTCTTTTGAAGGCTGAGCTTTTCCTCCTCAAATTGTAATAGTCCCCCACTATTGTCTACAGGAGTTTGTCTTTCTCCTGCATCAATACAAAACCTGACAGGCAGGCAGGCTGCACTTCTGAAACAGCCACATGGAGTCCTCAAGAGGCAGCCTGAAGCTACTGAGGAGTCACCAGCAGGGTTTCCCAGTGATTATCACTCTCCTTAGACTCCCTTGGGTTTTGTGCAGCTGGTGGAGTGCTGCTGCAGTGAAGGTCAGCTATGATCAATGGGCCCTGGATGGCCTAAAAGTTGGAACATAACCTCATGTCTCCTAAAAAGGTTTCCCTTCTCTAGAAATTCATGGCATATTTATGAATCTCCTTTCTTCTTCCCCCACCCTTTTTGCTTCTTAGGGAAGTGTATTTTAAAGGAACATTGTTCAGAGTGAGTCACTTCATGCGGAGAGCTGCAGCATGTCCCAGCCTTATTGAAACAATAAGGACTTTGCACACTGAAAATGATGCTAACAAGTTCTTGCTTTGCAATGCAAAATATATTACAACTTTTCTTGCTCCTGGTGCCTTTTCTCCCTGTTTTCCCTACAACATTAGTGGGTGCTTCCATTCAAGAGACACTTTAAAAAGGGCATTTTTTGAGGCCATTTGGAATTGCCTTTCTTGATATACCTGATATCCCTACTGAAATCTAATTTGCAGTATGGGGCTTTGTAATTTCATGCTAGAACAGCATAAAATGGAAGAATAACTCATCCAGAAGGAGAGGATTATGTAACAGTAGTGAAGGAGAATCAGGAGAGACAGGGAAGATCCTCTGGAAAGTTGCTGGTTCTGCAGTGCAACACATCTGCTAATTGGTTTCAAATGATGAGGAGACACACTGCCAAAAAGCTGAAGAAAAGAGGGGGAAAAAAGCTTGGTATTAATACAGCTTACCTAAATTCACTCAGATAAAAAGGTATATATTGCAACTGAATAAAATCCTCCTCTACTACCCAAGCCGCATCTCATGAACGCCTGCCTTTGCTTCCATGGACAAGGTGTTACTGGTGTACCCAGACATTAAGAATGGGGAGTGAGACATTTGGTGTGGGATGTGCTCAGCCTGTTACAAGGCACATAGCAGAAATTTGAGTGCTGGAAGAGTCACGACACATCACAGTAAGGACCTGGTGTGGGAGTGTGCCAATCAAATGGAAGCTGTGGACTTTGCCCCAGAAAGGACACTCATTAGCAAAGCAAAAGAATTGCTGACAGACACACTGAAGAAACTTTGAAGATTGATGAGCTGGACTTGAAAACCTCATTAATTATTCTAACATACAGATGCTCTAAAGGTGCTACATATCTCCACAGGAGAACAGGGTAGACAGCCCTACACAGCCTGCTTTGCTTGTCCTGGTATTGTAGCATGTGATGATGGGATGAGTGTGAGACTAGCAATGACACTCAGTGCTGAACAGAGCTATTACACACTTTAGGGTAACATTACTGCATTAGAAATTAGCTGAGAGTTAAACAGTGCACAGAAATAGCTCATTTTTTCAAAAGAGGTAAGTGTTTAACACAGTGTGATGAAAGGCACTTTGGTAGGATTCTAGGCTGCTTCTTACCTTGAAAATACCCACAAGCAGAGGCATGGGAAAAATATACTGCCAGCCTAGGGTACACAACCACAGGCTCAGGCTGAGGAAAAACCAAGGATGAGAATTGCCATGGATAGGAGCAGGAGATGGATGGGAGAGCCAAGGAGAGAGGGCTAGAGTAGTTCTGCAAAAAGACCCCACTAGGTCTTCATTCACTCCACCATTTTTTTAATGCAGTATAAATTCTCCTTGCTGCTGCTAATATTACTGGGATTGCTGTTTTATTGATCTATGCACCATGATTTCCCCATTTGTCTCCTAAATGGCTACTGTTATCTAAGAATCTCATGTACAGTTCAGCTGGAATTGCTCTAACATGCAGAATGCTGTCATCTAAAAACGGGGTCACTTCACTGTTCATAACAGCTCTCTGAACATTCATTCAGTAAATATACCAAAAGCATCAGTCCTACCTGGTGCTTTTCACCACTCTCCGTTAAACACATCCCTGTTTTGAAAAACGCTTTATTTCTGTGCACTGTTTTACTCTCAACTGATTTCTGATGAAGTAATTTTACCTCAAAGCTGTTAATTTTCTTTAAACACCTGCTGATCCTTTTTTTCACAACATCTTGCAAGCAAGGGTCACCCAGTAGGAGCAGGCAGTTTGGAACCATAGAATAGTGGCATCCATACTATGTCCCACTTGGGCAGGCTGGAGGCTGTCAGAGCACAGCAGTGTCCTGCCACCTTGACCATGCTTTTTTCCCCTAACATAAAAACCTCTCTGGTTAATAAGCTGTCTTTCAAAAATGAAAACTTACAAAATAAAAGATGGCGCCTCAGAAAAACAGTAGCAGAGCTGGATATTGGAAATCGGAATTTACTGAAAGAAAGTGAGGATTTGAAGGATGAGTTCAGATGACTGCAAGACAGTGCAAACTGTTTGAGGACATCAGTAGAAGACCTGCACAGAGAAGTAGATGATGCCAGGGACACACTGAAAAACAAAGACAACAAATCAAACAATTAGAACTGCAGAGTAAAAATTTGGATTAAATTAACGGACAGCTGAAGGCAGAGATCATGGAAATGTCCTGCCATATTTCTCCATACTAAGTTAATAAAATGTAGTAAAAGATGGATATATTAGAAGCAAGAAACATTTGGAATGCTTGCAAATTGCACTGGGATTAAAGAAGAAACTGTACGAGCAAGAAAAACTCAAGAGCCTGCCAGTTAAGGAACATATTAGAAGAACTTTACAAGCTCAGGGAAGTTCAGAGGAATTGGATTTTGCAAGTGAAAGGACAACTGTAAGAATTAGCTGAGAAAGATGCACTTCTGGCAGTAACAAGAACAGACCCTGGGCATTTTGCTTCCTTATTGCATAAGCATGCTGAAGCCAAGCTTCTGGAGACTTTCTCTCTTGGCTTAAAACACATCTTCTGTTACATTTGGAATATCTCAAAGGTTTTACTGCTAGTAACAGTTTGCTTTGGACTTTTCTGTTGCTATTTTATCAGTAACAACATTCCACTATGTTTAGTAGCAATATATTTGATATACCAGTGCAAAGCCTTACAGCTTTAAAAATTGGACTATTATCATTTTAGGAATAAAGGCTCTGCAGAGCTGTCCATATCCATATAGTAATTTTCCCTTGCACAGGTTGTGACTATGATAGAGTTAAATTTCTTCACAATAGCTTGTGTGCTGTCACATTTTAGATTTTCAGTTAAAACAGGGATGTTTTCATTATCACTGAGCAGTGCTTACATGGTGTCAAGGCCTTTTCTGCTTCTCACACCTCCTCACCAGCAACGAGGCTGGGGGTACACAAGAAATTGGGAGGGGACACAGCTGGGACAGCTGACCTAAACTGACCCAGGGGATATCTCACACCTCATGAGGCCATGCTCAGCAATAGAAGTGGGAGTGGGGGATGGAGGCTGGCATGAGCTGCCATTTCTCAGGGCTGGGCAGCAGTCAGTTGGTGGTGAGCAAGTGTTTTCTTCTGGATCACTTTTTTTACTTCGTTTTGTTTATTGTGGGATTTTTTCCCCCTTTCTTTGTGGTTTGTACTTCTTCCCCCAATCCCCTTTAAAAAAAATCAAATTCTCTTTATCTCAATGCACAAGTTTTCCCACTTTTACCCTTCTGATTCTACCCTTAATCCTACTAGGGCAGAAGTGAACAAGCTGCTGGGTATTGCTCAGCTGCCTACCAGGGTGAAACCATACCATCCCTTCTGTGCATTAATACAGGAGTTCATATGGGGTATTTTTAGAAATCAACTTAACTTTATATTCTGAGCATAGGTTTGGGGTTTTTTTCAATTAGATTGTTAAGTGTGAATATATTTTATAGTAGAGAGCTGCATGTAGTAAAAACCCAACAGAGAACTCACTGCTTCAGGCAAATGAGGCAAAAAAATGCAGTTTGTGGTTAATCTGATTGAAAGTGGGCAATGTACAGTGCTTCATCCAGAATCCTGAATCCACTTCCCTAATAGATTGTCAGCTTCTACGTTTTTTCACTTACAGATCACACTGCAGATTGCAGAGTATATATTTTCTCCAGACTTTAAGAAAGAGCACAGAGGAACTTAAAGATTTGGGAGGGTATGTTAGTTTAGGCTGGTCAAGAAGGGCTTTCATTAGTGGACATTAATTCAGGCAGTGCATATTTATATTCAGCTAAAAGCTTTTGTTTGTGCATCTAGACACAATAGCCAGTGGAACTTTTTAAATACAAATAAATAAATACATGTCATTTTTGTGGATGAAAAGTTAAATCCCAAAGACTAACATGGCAGCTGGCCATCTCGCAATCATGCAAGTTATCCCTGACATTTAGGCACAAAGCAGGTAGATGATGCTTGCCAGGCAGAAGCTGGCAAACAAACGGTTCATTGAACAAATATGATAGAGGGAAAAAAATTCTGAGATGGTGAAGGGAAAGCTGTGATTCCAGCACATCATTTTCACTGTAGCTTGTAGCAGTGGCAGTGGAGAAAAATTCCAGAGATGAAAAGCCTGGAACAACCCCTTAATCTCTTCTGTACCCGTCCTGTGTGACAAGCCACCCTTTGAAATCGGAAGAAACACAGTCTAGATGAGGGAAGTTTGAGCAAAAAGAGATTGGGCAAGACTCAGAGGTAAGATGAAGTCAGAACAAAGAATTTAAGATGCTGAACTGTGACTCAGAGGAGCTAAATTTCCTTCCTGCGTCCTTCCTCCTTTTCCTCTAGCAAGTCACTTAATCTCTCCATATCTTGGTTCCCCTAGTAAATAATGAGGCAGTAATATTAAATAGTGTGTTTGTTTTCATACTTGAGAGCATTTGTTTGTTTGTCTTAAACTAGAAAAATTTTACAGAACTGAAGGAGTGAACAAGCGTTGAAAGAACAAAGTGGAGAGGGCAAAAAGTTGTGGCAAAGGCTGAAGGTAGAAATCTCTTACTCTAGATCAACATCAGTCAGAATAGTTTCTGTACACATAAAAATAGTTTAATCAGAGAAAATGCCCGGTACAATTAGAATCCAATCTAAATAGAGACCTTTAAGTACTACTGTTATCAGATAATACTAATACTGAGGTGTGACCTGCCTGTACAGAGGTGCCGAGGTAATCTGAACTGTACTACCTGGTATTCATTCACAATTGCACCTGTGCAATGCCAGACTGCTGGTACCTAATTCTCCCTGCCCAGGGCCACAGGGAAAGCTATGAGAAAAACAAAGGTTCAGTAGGGTCAAAGTAAAAAAGGTAAAATGGTCACAAAGAAAGGGTTCTAGAAATATGTCCTGAGAAGACTCACAGAAGATTACTCTGGGGTAGATAGCTTTGTCACCCTCATTTTTCAACAGATCTTCCCAGCTAGCTTCAGCTGCTATCCTGTATCCATAACACACATGAAACCTGAGGGTGGCTTACATAAAACTTGAGAGGCTTCTGTAGGAGCCAACAGCAATATTAGGGCTTGCAAATGTATTACACAGCATAAAATTGTAACATCATGTAATGTGTAAATGTTTACATTTACATCTCATCTGCAGAGAGAGAAAACAAATCTTTCTTTGATTTTGATAAACTATTTCAATCGCAGCATTTACAGGTCATAATAAAATCAGGTTTTTTTCTGGTAAACTATGGATAAAGAACAAGAATGAAGAAAAATCATATATGCAGCACTGTCCTTTCTACAGTTGGCAGTCTTTATGAATGACGTATAAAGGCTCAGATAATCCTGTGATGTTTCTGTCTTCCCTATCTTTATTTTAGGAAAAAAAGCAAATGGAAAGAAAATCATGTGCTTGGTTATCACATAAAAAAGTAAAGTTGTATTTTTAATTCACACATTTTTTATGTTTTGAATATAGCTGTAGGGCTGGATTCCTGCAGGGGAGATCTCTGTAATTACAGTCAGGTGACAGCACCTTCGTGTTGAAGGCACCAATATGTGCCAGGAAGTGCTACAGGATCCTATAAGCAGCAGAAGGGAAGCCAAGCAAAAAGTGACTTGAAACAGGTATGTGAGCATATGTGTTATACAGAACTGTTAGATCTGTGTGCCATGCAAACTTTTGCTTTCTTTACAGTTTATTAGAACTTTGGTTAAAACCCCACTTAGAGCAGCAATTCATTGCATATACAGTATGTGTATTACATGTTGCAGTAACTGCTGAAGACCTTGACCGAAAGGACCTTTTGTCCCAAACACTCTGTCCATGGTAACAGATCACCCTGGGCTTGAGCATGCAGAATTATAACACTCAACAGCTGTGTTAATGTTACCTTGTTTGGGAGTGGAGAGGCAGCGTGGAGAGATCAAACCACTCATTGAGATCATAGAGCCTATAGAAACAGAACTGAGATCTTCAGCAAGTCTAAGAAGATGCCTATTTCTCTTGGGTTTAAAGCAATTAGCTTCAAACACAAGAAAAATACCTCATTAGAAGTCTCCTTTGCAGGGAGAAATTAATTTTCCTCTTCATTCACATATTTATGTGACAACACTAAAGTGACACCTAAAAACCAGTGAACAGAAGTAGGAGTTGGGAAATGCTTTAAATATTTAGCTACAGACGTCGACGCGTCCAGTCCTGATGTTTGAGAACGCTCAAGCTGACTCAGTAGCTAATTGCTTTACCTCAGCACTGTCTCTAGTACCATAGCAACTTTGAAGTTGTTGGAAAAAAACAAGGTAAAAAGCTGCTGAATGTGCTGCATTTTCAGAGGTGTTGCACTCCTGCAGCTCCTATTGACTTCCCTGAGGCTGAGCTAAGGCAGCTCTGCAGAGAAGCAAAACTGCTGTTCCTCCCTGGACAGAGCTCCAGACTCTCTTTGTACATCTGTGCTGACTTCAGAGCAGGCTGAGGATCTGCACATAGGAACCAGAGCCAGTAGAGATAAAAATCTCACTGCAGGCACCAAGTGTATTCTGTGCAACTTGCCCTGTCCCCTACAACGGGTCACATTCAGCAAGAAACACTCTAGAGGAAAGACAGGAATAGTAAATCAGGCTATTGAATTATTTGAAAATAATCTTTTCCAAGGGAATATAGGCTACAGACTTTTAAGAAGATGGGACTTTAGGTCTGAGAAGTGTATCTAGTGTGTCAATGTAGTAATGAAGTTAGTTCTGCACTGTTTGGAAAACAACAAATTTCCTTGCAAGGTTTGTGATTAAACATCTAACAGAAAACAAGGATTTCCTTGCAGTCAGTTAGGCACCAAATAGAAAGACAGAGGGGAAGAGCCAAGCAGGGAAAGAACCTACTAAAATCACTACTGAAAGCCACTGTTACTGTAGAGTCCTCATAATATTCACTGTTAATTATAAAAACTAACATCTATAAAGCTGAAATACCCAGTAGGAGAAAGTATGCCATTTAACATGCAGAAATCCTTTTACATACAGAAAATTGGTGCCTCTTCTGTAAAAAATGTCAGTTGAAAAGAGGAGAAAGCACACTGATCTGCATGTATATTATGTGATAGAGGAGAATCAACAAAGCAAAATTACAAAGGAGAAAAACTATGCTTTGCTGGAAGTATGAGTGAAGATTTCTGTAATGAACTTGTGTAAGCAGAAAAGTAATGTTTGCTTGCCTGGGGATGGAGTGGGAACGAAAGAATTTCTGCCCAGAAGTTCACTACTTAAGAATTAAGAAATCTGTACTACTTATGCCTACTCAAAATATTAAATCAAATGGGAAATATATGAGCAAATTGACTATGATTTGGATGATATCTGAAAAAAATTTGGCTTGTTAGAATTACTCTAAAACATTCTTACCATTTTGAAGGAATTTGTCTCTTCTTCTTCTGCCATTTCCTTCTTATTTTTCATTCTTTCTTCCCTTTTATGTCTTAATTTGTATTTTGGTGAGGAGAAATTTGGTGAATGGACAAAAAAAATCCCTTCATTTTTCTGCATATTTACTTTCTTTTCTGAGAGGACAACAAAAAAAAAAAGAAATACACAGAAATTTGTACAGCACATGAACAGGATGCCTATAACATCTATTCACAGCCTGGCATGCCACTAGGCACAAATAAGGATGCCATAACTGAGAATGCTGCAAGTCCTCCTTTAGCGAGACTAGAATGCCAAAATCTGCATTGCTTTAGTCTTTATTTTTAAATAATGATTTCTAATGTCTGTATTTTTTTAAATGAGGCAGCATGGAATCCTCCTGTTTGAAAAATAATCTGCACTACAAAAGGATAATCTGATTAAATAAAAAAGATGTGAAAATTTCATTTGCTAGACTTATCTTTAGATAAGAGAGCAGCTTGTTTTTAACAAACCAACAAACACGTTGATTTATTCACAGTTACTGTGGGTAGGTTTTTTTGCCAATCAAACATAACAGGTATACATTGTATAACAACACCAAGAGGAGTTGAGAGGATGCAACTCAATAAATACAAACAGGTCTAAACACTTAGACAAGAATAATGAACTGCAGAAACATAAGATGAGGAAGAACAAGTTAAATAATTGCATGTCAGAAAGAGACGTGGATGTTAACAATGTTATGCTGCTGTAAAAAAGGCAAATCCTTATTGCAATTTATAGCCTGTGTTATGTACAAAACATTTAGCAATTCTTCAGCTCTCCTTGGAGCTGTCTGTGGACAGCTGGACATCTGAGCTGGGATGGGACACAGCCAATTTTGGACACTTCATGGAAGGTATGGTCCTACTCGGAAAAAATCAGAGGAATACAGCAATAATTATCAGGCTTCATAAAGGTATACTTGTTAGAAAAGGCTAAAGGAATTGGGATAGGTTTAATCTGACATTTCTCTGACATTCCTCTGAATAGCTGAACTTCAGAGAAAAGAAATCTAAGAGATGAAACAATAGCAGCTTTCAAATATATAAAAGGTAATTTCAATACGAGGAACAAGAGGTTTTCTATGTCTACTGTGCACAGGACAGAGACATTTTTCTCCTCTAACTATTTGCTCATCTCTTTTGAAGTGCTGTCTGGAAATGGACATGTTACCAAAATAACACTAAATACAGTTTTGCACTGCTACAATTTCCCTGGTGCATTAAAAATACACTTAAAAATACAATTTGAGAAAAGTATGGCAGAACTGGAGAAAAAGGAGAAAGCCTTATGATTGTAGATTGCTCTCCTCCTCTGAAGCAGCTGGTGTCTGAAATTGTTTTCAAAGAACCTTCTCCTCACCTCTGTGCTGAATGAACCGATGGAAAAACCTTGCACAAACCTGATTTGAAATTAAATAACTCCCATTTTGGAGTGAACTGTGTGATGAAGATGTAGTTATAAAATAAATAATGATTCAGCTCTAACTTTCAATTTTGTCCTTATTAAGTTGCTCAACCAGGTGTTGAAGCCAATAGAATTTGCTTTTCCTCTGCTGGAAAGCTATTTTGAGTGCAGCGTGACTGAAGAATAGCCACTTATTAGCTGCTCGGCAGTGCTCTTGGCTTTGCTGCTAGAATCCCCCACAATTGCTCCAACAACGCTTTTGCCAATATTCATCTGGCTCAATCAGCAGCTCTAACACTGGAGTATGAAATTCTGCAGTGGTTGTGAGGGTGGTAAGCTGCCTGCTGTTTAACAGCTCTGCTTCATGGTGCGGTGTCAGGAGGGAGGCAGCGCTGATTTTGATCTTCAGTCTGTATTTAATTTTTCTTCTCTTCAATTTATTCTTTTCTAGTCTCAGCACAGGATCCATCCTGACTGAAATTCCTGGGTAGTGTTGTTGTGTGCTGTTACACAGAGCTGCCATGTTTCATGCTGGAGCTATCTTTCCTCCATCATGGGGGATGTAATTCTTCTGCCTCCCAACTGGACTGTGAGGATTAATTAAAGTTTGCGACGGACTGTGAGTACCTTGTATGCCAATGAAGTGGAAATTATTGTTTGTTACAGCCAGTCCAAGCACCATCTGGGACTCCCATGTTCCTGTTTCAGCTCAGTTGTACGTTACCAAGCTTGATCTGGCACCCTGAACAAAAGATTAGCATTGCAGTCTCTAGTTCTGTGTTTGGTGCTGCGTCCAGCCCCTGTGTAAGTCTGCATACATCCCAACAGGCTGCGCTCAGCACAGCAGGACTCCAAGGGCTTTTCTATAGCTGTAAGCCTGAGACATCCCTTTCCTTTTTCAACACTTGCACTCTGGTATGGGTTGGATCAACAAAGTGGTGGATCCTTTTGGCCTTCTCCACTGCCACCCCTGCCCACGATTAACTTGAAGTCACCTTGGCAAGACTGTGTAAGAAATTATGGTGGAATTGGGCTCTGCATTTCATAAAAGATGGTTTTTCTGATGCAACAGACTTGTCCCTTTGTGTGGCATCTAAAGTCTTATGGGGACATGCAAAAAAGATCTGATACTGCCTGAGATCCAAGCCAGTAGTAGAAGTGATGCAGAGCCATCCCACAGTACTCTTGTATGTTCATATTACCTACAAAACTTCACCCAAAACCTGTTTTGCCAGTTCACTGTGAGATTCCCTGCAGGGCCAGGTGAATATCTCTGAAACAGACAAAATCCAACTGTGATTTCTTACTCTGCTTTTATGCACCAGCTTTTGCACAGCTAAGAGTACATTTTAAAACCTTCTTGTGACATCACTGTTTTTGTAAGCCTCAATAAGCCAATGAGGTTAAATGACTGTGGAAACTCCCCCAGTATCAAGAGAGATACTCAAAATGGTATAAAATGTAACCACCCAACTCACTTGTGAGCTTTCCCTGGGGAACAGATGAAGTTCAAAGAGTTTGATGTTTACTTCCTAACTGAAGGATTTTTCTACGTATCTTATCTAAAAAACTGGGAGACTTGACCTTCCTAAGAGTGCACTATTTTCACAGAGGTACAAATATAGTTCTCTCACCACACTAATTACTGCTTTTTACATATTTAAAGTGCCATCTGACAGGTTTCAGTTTTAGAGTCAGACCCCAGTGTGGAGTACTAAATGAACACCTAGTGAAAGTTAGACATTATCCACCTAAGCTTCGTGTTCCCTCATTTTCCCCATAGCATCAGATTCTCCTCAGCCTTTGAAGTGTCCCTTTTGGGTTTCTGAAAAAGCACAGAATTAATTTGGCAGGAATTCTGCTGCAACTGTTCCTCAGTGAAGGCAGCATCATGTGCGTTACTCCCTTCCTCTGCCACCTTGAGACACTGGTTTCTGATTTTATGAAGAAAAGCTAAGGTGCTATCCACTTTCACATTCTGGAACCAGCCTAGGAGAAATGTATATTTGATAATTTTCAAGCAATCTAATTATGTGGATATGTATTTGTTTGTCTCTACCCATCTACCACCAGCTGTCTGGTTTAAATCAATTTTTACCTAATGTCTTCGGAGATACTAAGCACTTAAAAATTCATAACAAGAGGCAAATGGGCCTATCACAAATCTGAAGGTAGGTGAAGAACTGGGAACAACAGAGAAGAGACTGGAAATGAGAATGAAAGAATGATACTGGAGAAACTGATGTCTAAATGTTTATTACAAGATAAACGCAATTTATTGTCATTATAGCGTCTTTGATTACCTTTCAACCTTTTCTTAACGATGCCCATATGTTGCAAATAAGATGGTTTTATGACTTTTGTTCTCTCACCTTTCCCATGGCTTACATTCCCGCTTTAATTACTACGCTGACACCAGCCGCGCCGCCGACTGTTTTTGCCTGCTCGTAGGCGGCGCTCCCTGGGGAAGCCATGCCGCCTGCCCCCGGCCGGAGGCCGCCTGTCGTTCCGGAGATGTGCGCCAGGTGGCGGTGCCGCCGCTGCCGTGCCGCTCCTAGGACACCTGCCGGCACCGATTCAAGCACCGGGGAAAGCTTGTTTAACAACAAAACCTTGAAAAAATGCTTAAAATCGCTGAAAACGGTGAATAACAGGAAGTTATTAGATTCAATGTGAGTTTCCTGAGAACAATAACAAAACAGGCAAATACAAACTGAAGTTACAAAGTGTCAGCACAGTCAGGAAGGGACAATGCTCGCTGTAATCACTGAGCATCTCTACAGGGATGCACAGGGAAAACAAATCTCAAGAATTTCTGCATAATTATTATTTTCCCTGTTGATATAAATTTCATAGAGGCAATAATGTCTTCTGTCTGATCTCTTTGAAATTATTGTGACTAGATGAGGTCTTGGAATGAAATCCACAGTGAGTAAAACTGTAACTGCTCATGACTCACCCGAAACTACTTTCATAGCTTGGGTGGTTATAGATGTAAGAATACCAATTCTTTTCCCCCCATCCTGCCCTCACCGTGTCAAGACTGTAATGTCATAATAATCTCAAGACTTTCTCCCTGCAGAGGAAGCCTTGGGGGTGATGGTTGATGACAAACTGAACATGAGCTGGCAGTGTGTGCAAAGCCAACCTTGTCCTGGGCCACATCAAAAGGAGTGTGGCCAGCAGGCTGAGGGAATTGATTCTCACCCTCTACTCCACTGTTGTGAGACCCCATCTGGAGTGCTGCACACACCTCTGGGGTCCCCAGCATAAGAAAGGCATGGAACTGTTGGAGCAAGTCCAGAGAAGAGTCATGAAATTGATAAGGGGACTGAAGCACCCACCCTACAAAGACAGGCTGAGGAAGTTGGGGCTGTTCAGCCTGAGCAAGAGAATGTTGTGAGGAGCCCTAACAGCAATGTTCTGGTATCTGAAGGGGGCCTACAGGGAAGCTGGATAGGGACTCCTCGTGAGGAGCTATAGTTACAGGACAAGGAGTACTGGGTACAAATTAAAAGAAGGGAAATTTAGCCTAGACATCAGGAAGAAATTCTTTACTGTAGGGGTGGTTAGGCACTGGAACAGGTTGCCCCGAGAAGCTGTGGGTGCCCCATCCCTGGTAGTGTTCAAAGCCAGACTGGACAGAGCTCTGAACAACCATGTCTAGTGGGAGCTGTCCCTGCCATGCCACAGGGGGTGGAACTGGATGATCTTTACGGCCCATTTAAACCCCGTAACATTCTATGATTCCATGAAGTAAAAAAGATGAGGCTGTTCCCACTGCAAGATGTTAGTGTAGAGAAAAAAAGCTGGTGCTATATTTGGAGCGTTCCTAATTGCACTGTTCTATTTCCAGCTGCTGAAATCTGCGCTAGAATTTTAATTAAGGGCTAAAAATTGTGCAGCAGATCCTGACAACAGGAAACAGCCCTAACAACGGGAAACAGCTATGTTATTTAAATGGGCTTTGAAATAATCAGATTTTATCTCCCGAAGCAGCACTCGGATGAATATTAGAACTGCTTTTGTTCTCCCGAATAGGGCTGCGCTTGCTCAGCAAGCGTTGGGAAGCCACTGGGGCCAGGCCAGGCAGAGTGGCTCCCTTTCCCACAGGGCCCTCAGGGCCGGCAGAGGGGGGCCGGGGAGCGCCCTGAGGGCCGCACACTCCCCGCACTGCCCACGGCGCGCCCCGGATCAGCGCCCCGGCACAAGATGGCGGCCTGAGGCGCCGCGCCCGCTCCGCCTCCGCCGCAGCGCCGCGNCCCGCCCCTCCCGGTGCGTGCACGGGCGCATGCGCAAGAGGGCGCCGCTGCGCTGCCCCGGAGGCGGGGCCGGGCGGGTCAGGTGACGCGGGGCTCGCGCTGAGTGACGGGCGGCGGGAGCGGCGTCGGGTTTGGGAGCGGCATCGGCGGCCTGGCGGGGCGGGAAGAGGAGGAGGAGGAGGAAGGGTCTCGGCCGCGGCCCCGGCGAGGCGCCATGGCGACCACCGTCACCACCCAGCGGGGCCCGGTGAGTGCTGCGGGCGAGGCCTCGCCGCGGGGCCGGCTCAGGGGTATCTCCTGTTACCGCTCGCCGGGCTGGGCGGGCGAGGCCCGGCTTAGAGACCCCGATGGGCCCGCCCGACCTCTGCCAGGGCCGCTGTGGGACGGAGACTCCGTGTCTCCCATCCTGCCTGAGCTCCGGCCGCGCCGGAGCGGGGAGAGGAAAAGCCCTCTCATCTTCTCTAGGCTGCCGGGGTGCGGGGGAGGGAAGTCTGCCTCGTCTCCCGGTTCCTCGCCTGCGAAGAGGCTTTGGGAAGGGGAAGGTTCCTCCTAACTGCGCGGAGTCCTAGATGCTGCTGTGCTGTCCGTTCTTTGTGCAAAGGCCTTTCCCAGGAGGGAACGGCTTATACTGAACCGGAGCTAAACCGCTTTCCCTTGGAAGCAGAGCTTTCTGTGCTCGCGGCTCGGCGAGACACGGTCGGGCCGCTGTCCCTGGAGCTGCCGCCTGAAAGCTGGAATGACGCCTGCGGTGCAGGATGTAGGCTTGCGTGTTGGACGGCAGCTGAGCCGTCGTAAAACCAATTTACCAGCCTTCTGGGAGATGGTGCTGACGGTTTATTGGGAATATGTTGCTGTCTGGTTTTGCCCAGGGATAATCATACCTCACACCGGGATGTTCTACATGTGTGGTGTTACAACATCAGCTTTCGACAGATGTGCTCTTCCTTTCTGTTCCTCCTCTCTGAAAGGTTCTAGTAGTCATTGACAATATAATATTGCTTATGGTGAAACGAGGGTTTTTTAAAAAGCAATAAATTTATACTGCTGTGTTTTATTATGTAGAAATAGTTCCTTTTTTATTTTTATCTATGCAGTCTTGTAAAAAGAACAGCAAGGCGAATTACTGCTAATCTTGAAAAACTGCACTGCTGTCAGTTGTTATGACAGTAATATACAGTCATCAGTTGTATTCCTTAAAATGCCTTATTTGTCTTATTTATCATAACTACCTAGTCTTTCTTGAATGTTTTAAAAGAGCTGCATCTCAGCCCTAGAATGTTAGTCTTCTAGATGTCTTGTTCTAGAATTTCACAGCTACTCCTGTATAATCTCTTTGCAATCTATTGTTTCCTAAACTTGATTGAAGCCTGACAAGTAGAAAGGTATATGACGATTCATCTCATGCAGCTTTGGCTTCCTGGACTTCAAGTTCTGGGGAGTTTTTTAATGTGCTCCAAGCATTGTTGTACGTGCTTTTCTTCCTTACCCACTTTGGAGATTTGAGTGTTTTCAAATGAATGAATAAATTATGCAGTATTAAGAAGCCATTCACAGCCTGGGGGTGTTGATATGATACATGCCAGCCTTTCTTAATTCTCTCTAGAGAGGAAGATAGAATTCTACTTGTTTCTATATATGCAACTGCATTACAAATGAATAGCCACTAAATGGTGCTAAAGGATTGGGAACCACTTTTTTCTTTATTGCTGGAGAGAGCAGTTCAGTCTTTCTGTTTGAACAAGCAAGAAAATATTCAAAGTTGGTTCATGTGAGTGAGAAAATGAAGTGGACTGTTGCCAGTCTTTTACCTGTGCTTTCTAGTTTGTGACACTGCTTACTTGGTGTGTAATTAAAAGTTCTGATTGCTGCTTAGTTTTCCAGACGAAACAGAATTCATCCTATCTGTTACTGTAAATACTCTGCTGGAAAATAGATATCTCTGGCTCTTTTCAGGATTTTATGGAATTAGCATATTTTCACATTTTGTAATCTTTTGTGAACAAAACAGCTTTTTAAATCTAAGCTATAGCTGAGTATGTAAGGGCTGCTAAGTGTTATCTTTTACAAGTGAGAGTATTAATAAACAGTTTGACCTGGCTTTAGATAAAGACTGGGCCACCAAAACTTTGTATTTGTGATTCCTTAGCTAGCGAATCATAGCCAAAATTACTTTCCATGGTTATTCTACGTGGTTGTCCACCATGCTGGCAAATACAGCAGGTCCTTCAAAATTCTATCAAGTACCAACCTAGGACTGCATAGATTTCTGCTCTTAATTTCCCTAATAATCACTACTCTGATGAATAGTGACTCTGATGAGTTTTTTCTTGAGACTCTTCAAAACTTTTTAAAGGCCCTTATCAAAAGTCATTTTCCAGCTTTCTTGTAGGCTCCTTCAGGGACTGGAAGGTGCCCTGTGGTCTCCCTGGAGCCTTCACTTCCCCAGGCATAGACACAGATGTCATATGGACACTCATGTCTTTAATTTTTAACTCATGTTTGTATACCATAGTTCCTGCCATTCTTTGCAGGTATTTTTATCCTCTCCTTTTTCATGTGAAATCTGCACCATTTCAGTTTAACAACTGAGATCTCCTTTCTCTTTGTGTTGCATCTCAGAAGAGAACCTAGATCTGTTTTCTCAGTGACTTCCTTGAGGAAGGAAGGAAGTCAATACCAGGAATTTGCTACAAAGTGCATTCTAACTTTCTTCTATTCTAAGTGAATCCTCAGCCTGTCTTCACAAGTGCTCCAGCCCTTTTTGTGGGCCTTCTTGGTGGATCTTTGCTGGGCTTCCTGAAGTTCATAATTTTTCATGTACTGCTGGGCCCCAGCCTATCACAGTGTTCCAGGTGTGGTCCAGCACTTCTTTCCTTTCCTCAGCCCTCTGGCTGGGTTCTTACTGATCCAGTGTAGTTTTCTGTTAGGATTCATTGCTGCAAGAGTCCTCTGCTCATCCATGTTTTGCTTGCTCGACACCTCTGTAGAGGTACAGGCAGTCCTTCCAGTTGTTCTCCAGTCTGTACTGGTGCCAGGGATTTTTCTGGCCAAAGTACAGGTCTTTGCCCTTGTTGAAATTCATGGGATTCCTGCCAGTGAATTCTACTGTCTCTCTAGTTGGTATTGTCCTCAGTCATACCAGTCATTTCTCCCAAAATTTAATGTCATCTTCAAATACCTTCTGTCCTCACCTTTGGTTACTGAGGAAGAATATTAGACACATAAATTAGTTTCAGAACAGGCCTCTGAACAGCTTCACTTTTAACCAACCTGCAGTGTCATTAACCACTGAACTTCAGCTTCTGAGCTCAGTGCTTCAGCCAGCTTTTCATCCGTGCAGTAGTCCACCCAGTTCAGATTGTAATGATGCAACTTTGATACCTTCTTTGATACATGACTAAGGATACACTTTCCTTAGTCATGTATTCTTGTATTGGAGAAGGCAGATGGCTCATCAGCTCTTTGTTCTTTTAAAGCCTTGCTAAAGGCTGGCTGTTCCTAATCCCTGATTGGTTCTTTTTCCTTCATGTGTCAAGGAATGTCTTCCAGAAGCATTTGCTCCATGAATTTCTTAGTGACTGGGGTGAAGCTGACGTGCCTGTGGTTCCTCGGGTCATCCTTCTTGCCCTTTGGAAAGATGGATGAGATTTGTCTTTCTCCAGTTATAGGGGAGTTCCTATAATCTCCATGGCCTTTCAAAGGTGTTAGAGAGCAGCCTTGAACAAATATCAACACTTTCATGATCTCTGGATGCTTCCTACCTGGTACCAATTTTTTCTTCAATGTGCAAAGCATAGAATAATAGGTCCAAATTCTGTCATTCACTTTTTCTTTCTTAAAAACTGTAAAACCATTTAAAGGAGAATGGTTAGAACTTTTTTGTATAGTTAGGTGTTTAAAGCTCTTTTATATTTTGTAGCGGTTTCATGTTAGACTTCCTTGGTAATTGCTAGTGTGGAAACCTTAATTATGGTTCCCTGGGTGCATTGTGTCTGGGTAAATGTTTCTGTAACTCGGGGCATTTGTGGCTGTCCTTGACTCTCTCTCCCTTTTCCTCCCGTACCCAGGTACCAGTACTTGTAGAATCAGTGAGTTTAGGGTTCTGACAACTTCCCTCCCATTCCCTTTGCCTCCATCCGGTGTTTCACTTTCTTCTGATCAGGCCTTTACACTGACCCACTTTACAGCTCTCTGGCACCATTTCATGTTGCATAAGAAACAGGAAGATGAGACTGAGGCAGCCCCATCCTCAGTTACATCAAAGAGCTATAGAACATCACACCACATTCACTCTGAAGAAGTTGAGATGCATTTTTTATACCTGTAGCATTCTACTTTGAAGATCCACAAAACTACCTCTTAGGTGGTTGTAGCATATGGGAAGAGCAATATTATTCTATTTCTAGGTAATCCATATTTTTGATATGTAATGCTGTCAGTAAAGTTTTTTAGGAAGTGATTATAAGGCAGGCTTATTTAATGACTGCTTGCTCAACATTTGTCCTCTGAATTGTATCTGTCCTATCCCTGTCCTGTTCCTAAATGGAATTAATTTTTTGTTCTGCAGCTACTGACAGAACACGCTTGAATTTCACACTCTGTCTAAATACCATTATAGTAGAGGGAAGTGTGTTTGTTTCAAAGTGGCTGTGGAGTAGGATCAGTGACACAGGCTTGTCCCGTATGTTCTTGCTTTTAAAATAAAAACTGTGGTTGAATTCTGGTTACATAACTCTGTATTTTTAATTCAGGTTCGGAGGTGGCAGTTATGTGCCTGCTTTTAAATGCTTTGAGGAAGATGTAAATTGGCCTGTTTTCTTTACAAATAAAAAGATTGCACAATACTGATTTGTCTCCATCAATATGGAATCAACTGATACTTAGCATAAGAACATACTAAGTAGTGTGTTTCCTTCAATAAGCACCCCTTCTAGATATTTTACAGGCTATATCACCAGGACTTGTGAACCAAATCTTAGTCAGAACTGAACATACAAGATGAGTGTGTGCATCTCCTGTTCCCCACTCTTCCCTTTTGGAGAGGTTTAACATGCAGATCTGTTGAGAACTGAGATGGTTTTAGTTTCTGTGTATGTCAGCTTTGCAGTTCTAGGATAAGAGTGTGGCTTTGTGTGAGGTAACTGAATAACCTAGAGTCAATTTAGCTGCTCTAAGAAAATTTTGGTCTCCTTTGTGGACTTTTTACCTTTTGGACTTCAGTACAGAGACTAGTTTGTTTATTTTATTTTGAAGCAGATATTGGCTAACTTTTATGAAATAAAATTTTAAAAGCAAAAGCTATTATTAGACTTTTGTTGTGAATGACTTAAGCATTCCAATATCCATGTGAAGATGGTGGAGACAAAAGAGGCTATCCTGTTTCTGGGAGTTTGACAGAGGGAGCTTGCATAATATGGAAATGGGATTTCAGGGATGCAGCCTTCACTTCTGACTATGGGGAACGTTTATGATGCCTGTTCCTAGAGGTGCTAGTAAGACCAAGTTTGAAACTTCCTGGAGGACCAGGATTGGAGGGGGACCTGCTGTGTTGTAAATGCCATTTCCTTGCTAATTCTGGGACCATTTCAAATCTTGCCTAAATAGCTTATGTTTTAATTTAAAATGATATGTATTCCAGTGAGAAGGCTATTACAACACCATGTCTCATTGCCAGCCAAACTTAAATAAACTTTATTTTATTATTAACTTCTAGCTTAGTTTTCTCCCTCTCTGCCCCTGTTTTTTCTTCCCGCTTCTTAGAACTTCAGCTGCTTAGGTTTTTAATTGTCAAATTTTAAGGTGCTTGTAAGCAAAACTGATTCCCTTTTTACTCTGCTTCCCAATAGCCCAGCAGCAGGCATTCAGTGCTTCCTCCTGAACTTTTCAGATAAACTTCCTTTCTGGCATGTGACACCTACTGTTGCCAGGATCCTGAGGCTCTCAGATAGTCATACAAAATAGTCATACATGTGATTTGGCAAGAGCTGCAATTGCAGTCTCAAAGATGCAATCTTGACATGCACATGCTGTCTAATCTTGAAAAGCTATGTCCTCAAGGCCTGTTAACTTCTTAAATTATGTTCTGTAGGCATGCATCTGCCAGATACATGGTTGAGTAATCTTGCTTGGGATTGCAACATGAGAAATTGCATTCTTTTGCCTTGATGAGGCAGACAGTTCTGTATTAAATATGTAAAACACGCTATAGACAGCAGAAACAAACACAGCTTAATTATAAATTTTCTATGATGCATTTTTTACCATTTAAAATTTTATTATAGATATTCGTTATTTTAAAATGATGATCTTTCTAAGTGTATTTGAATTGATAATGTTCACTGAGCACTTAAAACCTAGAAACAACCGGAGTTGTTGAATTGACAAGTAATGGGTAGAATCTTTCCCTTTATACTGTCTAGCTGACAGAAAATCCATGGTGAGTGCCGTGGATATCGGCTCATGTGACAGAAGTTCTCTACTGTACTTCTGCTTTTTTTCCCAGCTCATTCTCATGATAGACTAGATTTTTAATTCCCAGATCGTTGTTTTGAATGTGGTGGAATTTTGTCACTAAGGTTAGTTGCAGGCTGGCTGTGTTTAACACTGGAAAAGCATTAGGGCATCTTTTTTGTGTTACAGGATTTGATCCATGGGAAATCCTGTTTTACAGTCTGTCTTGAAGGTGGCTGTAGAAGTGACCTTTCAGATGAAAGCACTGTGCTGTGTATTGGCCCAGCAGTGATTGGACAGAACGTGGGTGATGAATAAGTGAAAGAGCTGGATGCCATCAGAAATCGTATATGAATGTGATGTAAAACTTAGGGGTTCTGACTTTTGTATGGACTGCTTAAATGTTTAGTTCCAGAGTAGCTTTGGCTCTCTGTCCTACTTTTTTTCAGAGGCTTATGTTGGAAATTAGTGTTTCTGAAAAGGAGAATATTTGCTACATGAGTTGGTGGTTTTGTCATTTAATTAGTTCTTTGTTCGTGCTGTCAAAACAAAACTAAAATCTCCTTAATTTGTTACACTTTGATTTATATTCATCTTTTTCTCATTATAGAAGTTTAAAGTTTTCCTTTTTTCTTTTCCTCTCTTTCTTTTTTAAGGTATTTGTTGGTGAGCTTCCTCAAGATTTTCTTCGCATTACCCCAACCCAGCAGCAGCAGCAAATCCAGCTGGATGCCCAGGCAGCTCAGCAGCTACAGTATGGAGGAGCAATGGGTACAGTAGGAAGACTCAGCATAACCGTAGTGCAGGTATAAATTATGCCATCTTTGTACAATTAAGTAATTTTAAATAATTAATGCAAAATTTTTAGTTGATGGACACAAAAAGAATTTATGTTGGAAATTGAGTTACTAAATTACTTGTGCATGAGGAGTAAGTAATTCTTAAAGATTTTATAGCTTCATTTTCCTGTACACATCAGCATTTTGTCCAGTTTAATGTTTCATCGCTGCCTGGTGCAGCAGTTTCCTGTAAACCTTGCTATTATGGCACATAATCAAATAGACTCATGGGGATTTTTGCAGTGAACAGGTTTCTCTGAAAACTTCTGTTCAGAGGCTTCCTGTAGTTCCTGTACTTAGTATTGGAAGACATTACTAATTTTGAGAATATTATAGGTAATTGCAGTTCCCTTATGTAGTTTTCCACATCCTTCTTCTCAAAGCTGTTCTCCAGCCAGTTGGCCCAAAGTCTTACTGTTATATATATTGTTTTTCCTTTGTTGAACTTTATGATTCCTGTCTGCACACTTCTCTTAGCCTGTCAGGGTCCTTCTGAATAGACAAGTCTCCTCTACCTGTCTAGGAATTTATGCAGGAATGCTATGGAATCTTGGCTGCATATTGAGATGTGGCATTCTGGATAGGAGACTTGCCATGGTATAGTTTACCTACAGAAGATGAAAACCTGATTGAAGTGTTCTGTATTTAAATATGTGTTGATAAAGTACATCAAATAGCATGCCTTAATTCTGTTACTAATAAACTGATGGAAGATCAGAAGAAGTTTCTGGGGAGATAATTTGTTGCTTTTTTTTCTTGCAGATATATAGGGATGATGGTGAGTTTGTCTAAGCACAGGTGATTGTTACCTTTCTTTTGGTGAAGTTTTTGATAAACTGTCTAATCCCACAATTCCAGAGTATAGAGAGTGCTTAATTTGGATGCCAGCTTTCTTACTTTTAAGTCCACATTTACAAGAAACAGTTTGAGACCTTTCTTACCAGCTCTGATGTATGAATTGATGAGCCAGCATGTTCCCTGAAGGAGAAAAGGGCTTTCCAAGCCTGAGGTGTAGCCTTTGTGATAAATGTTATGCAGTGTGCTGCTTCAACTGTTGTGATTCTGTTGTAAACATCCTGTAGGTGGGAGATGCCCTGGGGCACCATCGTTTGTCACTTGTATTACTACAAAAAGAACCATGAGCTGCTTAGTACAGGTCAAAGAAACAGCACATTCAAAAAGCCCAACTTCTGTTGTTGTGTTCAGGACTGTCATCACCTTGTTTTGTTCTAGTCTTCTGATGTTACAGCAAAAGTATGTTCAATCTCTTCTGATTCTATGCAGCATCTGTTTTTATAGTAATGTTAGGACTTAAGTTGTCCACTGAATTAACTACTATTAAATGTGCAGGCTGACATAAGTGGTTAATCACTTTGAGACATATGATTTACTATTACTAGTTTACCTCAGTTGAACTACTTTTGCAGGTTATGCTTTTGGATTGTGTGATATTCTTGAAGGTACTGGCTTTCTGTATTTCATCCTTTGAAAGAACTTAAGTGAAAGATGAAGGTCTACCTATGACATTGCACTTGTGGTTGTATGTTGGAGATCAGATAGGGGAAAAATTGAACTTGTTACAATGTCCTTGTAATCATGTATCTTGTGCTTTGGTATGAAGTGATTTTAGCTACAATGAAGATGTGTATTTTCTACAATAAACAGGTTAAAAAGATGTTCCTTTTTCAAGGTCTCCCAGACATTTAATGGTATTAGTGGTTTATGTTTTAATCTGAATGCTGTTTTTCTTTATTTTTTTTCCTCTTTTCTCTTTGTCACAGAATTTAATCTAGTCCATTGTTCAATATTTGATTCTCACTGTGATCTAATAGTAATTAAGTTCTCAATTTAATGTTAGTATTATACACTTCCTGGGTTTCTTTTCTTTTCAGGCCAAACTGGCAAAGAATTACGGGATGACACGCATGGATCCGTACTGTCGGATACGGCTGGGATATGCCGTGTATGAAACTCCAACAGCACATAATGGAGCCAAGAACCCCCGCTGGAACAAAGTTATTCAGTGCACTGTTCCCCCGGGTGTGGACTCTTTTTATCTAGAGATATTTGATGAGGTCAGAACTGCTGTTTATTTTTTCTACCCCTCCCCATCTCCTGTTTGGACTGAGGTTTGGGTGAAACCTTGCAAAAAGGATTGAATTAGCACAGACAGTTGCTTAGCTGTGTTCTCTGGGAGATGACAAAAATTTTTCAAAAGTCCAAAAGCAGCAATGCATAAAGCTCTATTCTTCTCCAAGAATGTCAGAACTGTTACTTGTCCTTTGGTAGCTGATTAAGGGGCATTAACAGGCTTTCCTGCAAAGGAAGAGAAATGAAAGATGTCTGAGTGCTATTTATGCTCCTCTTGGCTATCAAAATGCCCTGCAGTATCCTTATTAAAAATAGCCTGTTGTGCAATGCTGTTTTACTTGAAAATTCTTCAGTGCTTTTCTAACCTAGGAAGAGCTTGGAAACGTTCCCAAGCTTGGAATTCCTGAGAATACAACAGTTGAATGTGGACTGTGTGTAGTAGGATGTAGTAGGATTTATTAGGAGAAGCTAAGAGGCGACAGCCTAGGCTAAAGTCATGGTTTGCCTTTTTTTTGCTGCCTCTCTCACTGTGTGTAGTAAAGCATGACAGTACAGTAGCTGTGTGGTCATTACACAAGCAAGGCTTTTGGATGCTTCTTTGTGGGCTTGGTTGATTGATTAAAGTGTTTCATTGCTGCAGCAGAGGGGCAGATCAGTTCTTCTATCTGCTGGAGTTCACAGCCTATCTTAGTAAACAGAAGCTGTTTACGTTCATGTAATGGCCTCTGATGTGATGTCCACGCAGCCTGTGATGATGATAGAATGCTGTATTTCTAGAGTGTTCTGCTTCAGGTTTTCAATTTCTTGCTATTAACTATCAGCAATCAATCTGTAATTCCTCTTAAAGTGTTCTTCATCCTTGTTGGAAAGCAGATGGCCAAAATATTTATTGACACTTCAGTAGTTTCAAAGGAATAAAATTAACAAAGTCTAATAGCATAAAACTGAAGTGTTAGTCAAGGATAATTTTAAGTTTGGGTTTTTTTTTCAGGACAATTAATTTGGTAATATTTTTCAAATTATATTTCAGAGAGCTTTTTCAATGGATGACCGCATTGCTTGGACACACATTACAATTCCTGAGTCTCTGAAACAAGGAAATGTGGAGGATGAATGGTATAGCTTGAGTGGAAGGCAAGGTGATGACAAGGAAGGAATGATTAATCTGGTTATGTCATACACGGTAAGCCAGGTTTGGGGTGGGGAGGGACAGAAGCTTCTTCAGTAGGGGAAGGGAGATATTTTAGACTGAAGTAGATCTGTTGAACCATACTGAGTGTTTGTGTGTGTTGACATTTAAAATAATTATACCTAACTTTGGGAATAACAGTAAAAAATATTTGTAAAGACAAGAAATACTTAGTGGTGAGGTGGCAAATGAGTATTTATCTTGTTTTGCAATTACAAAAGTTCAGCTTATTCCTGTTGTTGAGGAATACACTGAGAGCAGGTAGCTGAGTGTGCAGCTGCAGTGGGAGCTGCAGGTTGTGCCCTGGGTGGGGGACACGGTGGGAGCCCCAGGCAAGGGACTGTGACCTGGTGCTGACCCTTTGCACAGCAAAGGGCACAGGGACCTGTGGCACTGGCCAGGTGACTGGGACTTGGACACAGCAGGAGCCAAGGGCTCAGCAGGAAGACCCCAGACTATTTTGGGGAACAGACTGGGAGGGTGTAAAAACCCAGGGATTCCTTTGTTGAGGGTCCCTCCCTAGAGGCACCAGCTTGAGCTGTTTCTGCATTACTGCACCATGATTAAATTATTTTAAGGATCCAGATGTCTGGAACTCTGCTGTGGGAAACCCAGGGTTGGGCTGGTAAGGAAACTCTGTCTGACTGTGTGAGTGTGGGGTGTGCAGGGAGCCGAGAGGGGCACCCACTGCAAAGGGGTCTTGGTCTCAGTAGTTACAGACTGGAGCAGGTGCCAGAGTGGCTCCTGGGTGGTCAGACAGGAAAGTTTCCTTGACACTGTGCTACTCTACGTATAAAAAAGAAATCCTCAACCAAATGGTCCATTGTCATTTCTAATTTAATAATAATTTTTAAAAAGCTTCATGGACTCTAACTATAACTTTTCCCCCCTAAATCTTTAAAAATTCATGCCAGTTTAAAAGCAAAATAACAGAAACTCTTCTCTGTCTTAGGTGTTTCTTGGGTAGTTTGAATGCTCTTTCAATTGACATTGTTTTTCATTTCCATTCTTGTTCATTTGATGCTACTGGTCATGAACTGCAGAGTTACGCTGGTTTGTTTAGCAGCTCCTGGAGTGTTCTCATCTGTCACCTTTGTTTCAAGTAGCTGTTGGACAACATTCAGCACGTGCAGCCCTGAATGCTTCCTACTGCACTTGTATATCATCAGAAGTTCTAAGCTGCTGTTGAGTGCACAGCTGGGAACAGATGTTCCCTGCTGTTTGAAATCCACATTCTTCCCCAGAACTGAACAGTTGTTCCATTACCCTGGGGAGAAAAGAGTTTATAATTAACCTTGAAAACTGTCTCCCTGTGAATGTACTGTACATAATATTCAGTGTTTTCGAGGATCAAACTGAACTAAAATATAACTGAAGTTTTTGTGGTAGTAAAAGGGAATGGAGTTAATTTGATATTTTGTTTAAACCACTGGTTTACCTCAAAAATAATTGCTTTAAACTAAAATTTGCTTCCAGGAGTAGTGTACTGCTTTTAAAAACAAAAAACAAGAAAAAAATTCAGAATTTGTCTAATATTTAATTTATGATGAGTATGTTGTTTATTCATTTCACAATACTAAGGCATGAAAGCTGAATAAACCTGTATTTTAAAATAATTCACTTTGATAACAACATTTCATCACTTGCAAAAGGCTAGTTTGACATTATGTATTTTTATTGATTCACAGGCAAATTCACTGTCATTTGAAAGCTGGTGGTTCATTTGCCAGAGATTTTGTTTTAGATTAGCACTCGGCATAGTTGTCTTGTACCATTGAACATGGGTTTGCAATGTGATGACTTATTTGCAAACACTTTTAATTGCTGGATTTTTTTTGCTATTTCTGAGTTGTTCTAATTGTTCTCCTCTGTGCTTTTTTTGTCAAGTCTTTACCAGCTGCCATGATGATGCAGCCTCAGCCAGTGGTCCTGATGCCCACTGTCTATCAGCAAGGAGTTGGATATGTGCCTATAGCAGGTATGTTTTCTCTCTTTGAAGACTACAAAGCTTCCAGATGAAGAGTTTTGCAGAAATAAGTAGCAAATTACTCCTCTTTTTGCAGAATGTAAAGGAAGCTATAGATGATTTTTCCTTAACCGCTTTTCCCATGATACATTTTTATAAGAAGAGGGAACAAATTAAGTGCAGGCCTGCCTTCAGTCTTGTGTGTGGTTTAATGGAGCTGCGTGTGTTTGATTAAATGGATTAAAATGTCTATCAAGTTGTGAAGGCTTCTCTTCCTGAGTATTTAGTTCAGACTTCAATCAGGTCACTGAATGGCTGTCTGGCATGCTGCACTCTTAATGTGTGCTTACTTAAATCGTGGCAAGCCAAATGTGAAGCTGTTTGCACTTGAGAAAGTGCCCCAAATGAATTGTGCTGTTGGAACTTCAGCTTCTGTAGCCCATAACAGGATTAATTTTTCTGTGGTCTTTGAAGATGCTTTGTTAGAAAGAAACTTGCTCCACAGCATGTGAAGTATTCACAGCTCAGTGAATGAAAAATGTTAGGGAGCTCTGAGATAGCTCTTTTTGATGTGTTTACATAACTACAGCAGCTATTGTCAGTGTTTCTGGTTGGTTCAAAGAGAGTTTTGACTTGTAGAGAAAGATGTGTTAACTTAGGTTTTGTAATTTTTCTGTCAGAGATGAAAAGTTTAAAGTGTGTAAGTTTGAATTTGTCCTACTTAGGGAACTGATAAGTCCCTTTCAGTTGAGTTTGTGTTTCATGTACAGCTCTTAGAACCCCCAGTTTGTTGTATGGGTATTAATTAAGCAACAGGTGTACTTTTTACAGAAAGAGATAAATTTGCATATTTTTAACTTTGCGTGCGAGTGTATGAATGAATGACAGAGTGTGTGGGACATAAATGCAGCACTAGGGGATGACACAACAGATACATAGATTTTATTTTTCTTTTGTGACTAGGAGATGATTGAATTTAAAATTACATTCACTGTAAAAACAAACCTCATCAACAGGAAACTGGATATGTAACTTAGGAATCATACCTCTTGTTTCAATTTTATAGAGTTAAGTTAGAGCAAAATATGGAGAAGTTGGGCTGCATTCTTTATTCCCTGATGAAAACATACAGTTTGCTTCATTTAAAGTGCTTTTTTTATCTCTGTAGCTTAATTGTCAGATTTTAAGTCTTGCCGGCTTTGCCAGTGAAGTGCTTTGAACTGGAGTGTATGTTCTGAAGGGTGATTCTATTGTAGTAAACCAGACCTTCTGTAGTGAACTTCAAACACAGTCATCTTGTGTATAGTTAAAAGATCTAGTAGAAAGTGCTAGCAGATTTCTTGAATAGATCAAAATGAGAATATTCGTATTACAAAATTCTGTGCCAGAGTGTAAACAGAAGAAATGAAGCAAAGATTAGTTTCATGTATAATTGAAACTAGACATAGCACTGAACAGATAAAATTGATAGAAGACCTTCAAACTTACTATTCAAGTGGTGGATGTTCAAATCTTGATGCTCTGTAAATTATTTATCTTGAGAATAATTTCTATGTGGACAAGTGAAGAAGTAACTAATAATTTGCAAGGTAATAGTAATGTCTGACGTTTTAGCATCTAAGAATTTGGGAACTGTATGGTGGAGCATTGCCCATGTACCAAGATCCAGCATGGTTGTTTTCATTGCTGCTATACTACTATTCTTTATTAAAAATTATTGCTGCATCTGTGACTTGTATTTTTTAAGCATTAAAAAGTTCCACCCCTGGATTTGAATTCTTTTGTTCTGGGAAAACTGGAGTATACTCCCTTTGCTTCATAAATGCCAAACTTTTTACAAGCCACCTTTGACCTACATTTGGTATTTTTTAGTATTTTTAAGTATTACTGTGCTTTGTGTTTGCTGTTCTAGAATTTCTGTGGACATCATGAAAATTTCCCAAAGCACTGTGAGTTCTAAAGCTTTGACTTACTCACTAATCAATGACCCTCTCATCATAATTAGATGGATGTTAAGATTTGGAGTCGGAAAGTGACTTGGCTGCAGAATACTTTTACTGTTTAATACATTTAATGACTTAATAAAAGTATTTTCAAATTATGAAAGGAAACAATAGTGCATCTTGGAAGACATCTTGGAGTTTTTTGAAATATTTTCTGTATACTGAATTAGATGCTCCTTCTGGATTCTGTAAACCCTTTCAGAAAGGTGCATGCAAGATGCTGGCCTTGCCTGCACAACTGAACAGTTTTTGTTTTCTGGGCCCACTCTGTTTGCACATATCCTTTGTAACACTGGACAGTGTTTGCTCTCGTCCTTTTGAGACTGCTTCAAGAAGGGTAATGGTTGAACATCAGTATGCTCCTGCTTGGCATATTTTTAGTTCAGTTTTTAACCTGTGCAGCTAAATTAATGTAGCCAGCAAACAAGTTCTGCTTTTCCTTCTGAAGAGTGGAAGAGCATCATTGAATAGTTACTATATTAGAAATGGGGGGGATTCTGCTGTAGAAGACTGTCAGAATCGAAGCCTTGTCTGTGATGGACTAAAATGCTTATCCAGACAGTTCAACAGTTACTTGTTAACTGTCCAAAATAGCTGTGCTTTAAAGAGAGATGGTTAAGTCAAATTTAGGTGTATCACAAAGGCCAAGGTGTTTTTCTGTAACAGAAAACTTCTGTTCAAAACTAACCTTCTAATTAACTAGCCTTCTAATTAATGCTAAAGCAGCTAATTCCTCTCACACTCTGTCATACAAGCTGAGGTAAACAGCAGAAGCAAGCAGGTAGTCACTGTGGTAAGTAGATGAACACAAGTAATGCTCATTTCCTTGCATTTGGTGGTAGATGGAGCTGTGTTAAGAGCAGAAGTGGCCATAGAATATTCTTGCACCATGGTAATTAACTGCAAAATTTTTAAAATTGAAAACTTCTGACAACACCACTAGTTGCTACAAGCTATACCTGCCATAGTTGATATGTGGATTGGGTATGCAGAAATTAGAACTTGTGAACACTGTTGTTCTTCTAGAAGCTGAGTTTATCTACCACCTCTTCCTGTTTCTTTTTCTAAAGATTACTTAATTTAAACTGTAGAATATTGTTGTATACTGCTGCTTGTAGTGAACAGTACCAGAAACAGTGAGGTAAAAAATGTTAGTTCAATAAGCAAGCTATATTTCTTATAAGCTAAATATTCGTGGGATAAATAGGAAACTTGTTTTTACTCATTTTATAAACTTCCATGTTAAAAGTATGTCAAAAACCTGTGTGTTTCAGGGCCTTGTCAGAGTCAAGAATATAATTTTTCATTGAGGCAAAGTTATGTGTATGTGTACATTGTTCCTTTAGGTGTCCTTATTGAGAGTCATGGGTTAGCTTGTGATGTTACTTGTATTTGTTCAGAAAACCATGGATGTGTGTTGTCCTTTGTAGTCTATAAAATATAATCCTTGCTGCAAACACCTGGTGGCTTACTTTGGCAACATTTCCTCTGATGGTTACTTCTGCATAAACAACCCATTTAGGAAACTAGTTCAGGGCACTGAAGCAAATTACTTAAGAGACTGGATCCTAACAGCATTTAATTTTTCAATGTTAGGTAGTTTAGGTTTTGCCCAACTGCCTCAGTTTATCCAGCTTTCACCTTTGGAAGGTAAATAAGTAATATCCTTTTAAAAATAGATTAATATTTCTTTCCCGTGTCTTATTCCTTTTCCCTTGTCCCTTCATTTTCACCTGTCTTTAGGGCTTGAGTACTTTGCTCTGGGTAAGTTTCCAAGCTCTTTTCTCACTCCCATCCTCATTGACTCAAGAGTCTTTGCATGAACTCACCTGAACAGCTTTATTTGTTACAGCAGACTGTATCACAAGGTATTGCCACTTGCTTGTCACAGTAGAACAGTTTAATGCATCTTCTGGAAATTATTAAAGCCTCTCTAACCTTTTGGAAAGTCTTTAAAGGCATCTGCTCAGCTTCAAGCTATAATGGTTAAACTGATTGCTGGTAGCAGTGTTGATAGATATAATGTGATGTTATAATATTCTTCTGAAGCTGTTGTATGTCAGTGAGCTACACTAGGTGAACGACATGGCCAGTTTCAAGCAGGAAAAAGGTAGAGTTTAATTTTTTGACTTCGTATTTATAGATTTCTGACAATGCCCATGGATTGGAGGATGAGGTTGCTTCTTCTTCAACCACACTGGTCAAATTATAAGTCTATCAATATTTTCCTCCTTAGAGGAAGAATGAAAAAAAAGAACAGTTAGAAAAACATTGTTTTGTTTACATTAAATGCATGAGAGACTCCATTACAAAAATGCAAACATTCAGAAGGCTGAGATATCAGGACGACAATAGTACTGGTTTTCTAGAAGAGAAACATTATTCTTGCCGTTTTTCTGCTACTGCAGGATTAGTGGAGGAGCAGGTAATGTCATGACTTTGTGTAAACTTGAAAAACTGAGTTTTGCGATGACACTGAGAAGACAACCTGCCAATTGCCTTAGTCTTATTCCTTAATTATTCTGCAAATAAGCTTTCTTCTTAAAAGGTAACACTTTTTTCATCAGTGCATATTTTTCATGCACTTCTATTTTACATTCATGTCAAGTTAAGTACCTGACCAGAACTCTAAAGGCAAATCACATTACAGGAAATCAATTTTCCTTCATTTTAGACTTCCTTTACTGTGACACTTTTGATTTTGATTTGTGCAAAGATGCTGTGACACTATCTTTGATAAAACCATTGGTCTTCAATCAAATACATTCAGAAAATTCTAGAATGACTTCTTGTGAGACAGGGCATCAAGAAATGACATCATGAATTTCAGAAAGATGCTGTAAATAAAACTGTTAGGTTGCAATATATTTGGTTTATTCAGAAAAGTGGAGGTTTAGCATTTTTCTGATGTTCCATACACTCAGTTTTTGCAGTAGTTTGGAAAGAAGCAACATTTAAAGAAATGAGATGGCATGCATATTTTAGTACTGAGTTTTATCCTGAAGGAAATATCATTAAGACCTACTGTGTTTTTTAGGAAGGGGTTACCAATTTCTTCATTTGAATGAAAGAATTCATGCTGAGAACGTTCCTGAGTTTACTCTGAAAGAGTCTGTGCATGGGACAGAATGATAATGAGTTAAGAAATTAAACATAGGGCACTTGGCTGAAAAAGAAAATAGAATTACAAGTGTGTAATGCCTTGTATGCAGTTGGAAAAAGTTTACCCTGCTAATTCTGCTTTGATGCTTTCATTGCTGCTTGTAGCAATTGACTTGCTGTTGTTTCAAGTATTGGAATGTCACTGCTTATGCCAGCATGTTTGCCATTGCCATTTCACTGAATTGGAAAACAGTGCTCCATTCTTCTGATTTATAACACGTACTTAATATCTGAGAGTAACACAGGTGTCCACAATTCCATTGAGAGTGGATTCTTCCATCGTTTAGTTCCAGTTTTCACCTGTCAGTGATACGAAATTTTTTAGCTTAAAGCAGCTTTTTACTGAACATTAATTTTGAAGCTTATTATAATTTTCTCTAATGACTGCATATGTGTGTCCATTTGCTAAATTTCAGTGAATAGTTCTTCAAGTTTATGGTTAAATCTTACTTACTGTTTTGTAAATCAGAAATTATGGATGCTTTCAGCCTGAGTGCGGAAAAACCCAAAGTACTCTTAAATTGGTATTTGCATAGCGTGAATGTTGAGTTTCATGAAAAGTAAGCATTTATCATGGAGGTATTTATTAAAAATCTGTGATATTAACTTCCATTTGTATTCAATCTAGTTGTAGACAGCATAAACTAAAAGAGCTCAGAAAATGGGTTTTGAAAATCCTTGGTGAGAAACAGTACAGTCAAGAGTTTTCTTGTGTCTTAAATTGATTATTTATATTGGAAATGCTTTTTGAGTACTCCCTGTGCAGATGTCTGACTTCATAATTATTTTTGATGAAAGCAATAAGGAAAACAGTGTTCTAGTCTTGATTTTATTTTGGCACTGATAAGACACTGAAACGTTACTGGTAAGCTGTAGGATGCTGTTGTGCTTGAGAAATGAGCCTCATGTTTAATTTGCATTAATACTTAAAACTGACCTCCTGTATGGACAGTTCATACACTGTTTAGGCTGATTGTCAGATAATCTTAGGGTGTTGATGACTTAGTAAAAAATACTGGGAAGTTTATGTTAGAAGTAAGACATAACTTCTGTTGCTCTATTCTTTCAGGTACTTTGCAGCTTTGTTTTTTTGAGGCCGCACATCTTCTCATGCCCCTTTTAAATGCCTAGATTGTTTGTAGGCAGTGTGAGGAATGAGTTGAGGCTTGTTGAAGCTCCGGAAGAGGTAGTCCAAAATACTTCTGGATTATTGGGTGAAGTGTATTTGCAGGGTTGGTGAGGACTGCCTGGTGGTTTGCCTCCAGGGTGCACACATGGTCTGATGGGCCATGTGTTCAAACACACAGCGCCAGACAGAATTCCAGGGCCCATGGGCCAAAGGCCATAAAAAGCTGTAGAGCCAAGGCTTAGGGTGTTGCAGAAAGGGTGGCAGATACTTGTGACAGAAGTGTGATGAAGATGGCTGGGTGGAAACATGGTTCCAGTGTGCAGGTAACAAATTTGTGAGACTGAGACTCAGTATGAACCTTTTTGAGTAGATGCAGCCTGTGCGTTAGACTTCAAGCTTCTAGGTTCCTTTTTTTCCTTCTAATAAAACTTACGATTAAAAGAGGGATTTTAAAATCAAAATTGGAGAACAGATAAATATGGAGGCGTTTACAAGTCAGTAATGAATCCCTTCAGATAGGACAGGAGTCCAAGCTGAGGAAAGAAATAGGAAAGAGTACATGAGGTAAAATCCTGGGTGCAATGCACGCAGTCAAACTATATTCAATTACAGTACCTTGTCAGCCAGAGTTGATGTTTAGTTCATCCAGCCTTGAACGTGAGTTATAATATAGCATTTTTATGCTGACAGAAAAAAGTCGCTGGGATGCTAAAACATTTGTTCAAGTTAAAGTGGGTATAGACATTTCTGACTAAATAGTTAGAGTGAAGAAAATCTTGAAGAGACAAGGTAAGTATTGAAACTGCTCTTTGCTCTTTTTAGACCTTAGGTCTGAATAGAAGGAGTATAATATAATTGCAGTATTTTCAATCACATAAGTACTTCAGTCATTATGCTATGAGATGAGGCTGCAAAGAGGCACTCTTGAAAATTATATTGGTTATACATATGCTTTGTTGTTAAGATTTTTGAGCAGTTACAATTCAGTAGAAGAGAAGCAGCTTCTGGTCTACTCCTGAATAATATATGAAAGTTGATTCTCAAAGAGTCTTATTTTGAAAGTGTATAATGGTGATGATCCAAATAGTTCATCCTTTTGTTTAACTTACAGAGAAGTAATTAAGGTCATAGAAAGCAAACACTGAACTAAAAACTGTGTAAAAGAAGTTAGATGCTTAAAGAAAATGTATGCCAAAGAAAATGTATGCCAGAGAATCCTAAGAAATGTGAAGTAAAACAGTGAAGTAGGTTTCTGTCAAAAATTGGTAGGCCTCCCATATATGGGGATGTGAAAGTGTTAAGTTATATATTCAATCTAAACTGGTTGTGAGGTTGAGTAACAAGGCTTTTGAAGATCAAATGTGTAAGAAGTTAAGAACTATTTATTTTAAAGAAGCAGAAAATCTAGAATCATTTATGTAATTAAATAATAATACAGGTATGTAAGGTTGTTTGAGAAAACCTAGCTGGAGTGTGAGACCATAACAGGTGAAGGAAGTCTTGCTTTCAGAGGAGTGGAGGCTAGCAAAGTGAAGTTTCTTTTAAAAACATTTCTGAAGTAACCATTTTCTCTATTGTATAGAATGATTAAAACCAGGAAGGTTAGTCTAGGAAGACTAGAAGGAACTGCTTTAAACCAAACATGTAACTGGTAAACTTTAGGAGGAAGTGACATGGTTGTGTAGGAAAAACTTGTATGGTAAAATTTGTAGGTATTTGAGTATGCAAGAAAGAATGGTGTGGTCTCTGTATATCACCTCAGCTACATTTGGAAAATGTTATTTGGTAAGCATTCTTTCTATCATATGATATTCTGATACAGTAAAGGTAATCTTATGGTTTAATAGCTATTTTGAAAAGCTGATGAACAAATGAAAATAGGTGATTATTCATCTAATGAAAGGGGTTGAATCTGATGTACCTTCTTTGGTGAGGTACATCAGATTTCTTAAAAAAGTAAGTGAGGGAGGGGCACTAAGGCAATTTGTCAAAACAAAAACTCTTAGCAGAGTTTTTGTTTTGACAAATCTGGCTGCCACAGATAAGGTTGTAATTGTAATAAAGGAGAAATAAACATATGTTAAGTCTGGAGTTAAAGTATGTGTAAAGAATAATCTTAACTAATACATATTTGGTGATAATTTCTCAATTTGGTCATTACTGTACGTGAAAGTCTTTGAATTATTGTAGACTACTCTATAAAAATACCAGGGGAGTAGTCTTTGAAACAGTGCATAAAACTGTGTGATATACTCAGTTTTCATAAGTGGTAACAAAAGACTATAGATATGTGCTATGTCTGTTTTCACTTTTATACTAAACAAAAGGTAGTGTTTTCAGCAGTGGCTCTGTGCTTAATGATAAAAGTTCTTTCATTGTGAAAAGGGGGTTTTGTCTAGTAATTTCTTTTAACAGGAATAGGAAAGCTCGTTTTCTGAAACTCTGTAAACTGCCAGTGCTTTATTTTACATGGATATACAAGAAGTTAATGAAAAATGACAGGTCAGATGAATTTTGTCATTTGGAAGAGAGATGAATAAAGCAGTGTGTGCCCCTATAGGTGTTATTCTTTTGCCACATCGTGACTTTGCAGGCTGGATGGAACTTTAGCCAAGAAAGACATCTGCTAAAAATTGCTTATTTGTGTGGTCTGGTCTCCTAGTGGACCAAAGTACTTTGCTTTCCTTTGAATGCACTGGAGATTGCATTCATTGTCTTTCTAAATATCAGCTATGTATACTGCTGATGTAAAACCTTTTTTTTATTCATCACAACATAAATACACTGGGAATTAAAATATGAAAAAATATGGTGGGGAAAACCAACCACACCTTTCTGTGATGAGCTTAGTGTTCGGTTAGTGAATTATGTGTAAGCCTGTTTATACAAGTTATACCTGATTTTGAACAGTACCTGTTGCCATACTGTAGTTTATAACTTCTGGAATATAACCCTGAGGAGACAACGTGTTCCAGAAAAATGTTTTCCAGTTGTGACAGTGTAGGTATAATCTCTGCAATCTTTTTCCTCCTCTGGAGTGCATGTTAAAATAAATAAATGCTGGAGTTGGTGGGTTGGGACAAGTCGTGAGCTGCATTCCTCTTCAAAATCACTGGGGGTTTTTGTTGTGGGTTTGTTTTTTTTTAATTTCCCCCTCTACTCATGTATATTTTGTGGCTTTTCTTCTTCTGTTTTTAACCTATAGGGATGCCTGCAGTCTGTAATCCAGGCATGGTCCCAGTGGCAATACCACCTCCTGCGGTCAACCCCCAGCACCTGTGTAACGAAGAGGACCTGAAATCTATCCAGGACATGTTTCCCAACATGGACAGGGAAGTAATCCGCTCAGTGCTAGAAGCTCAGAGGGGGAATAAGGATGCAGCTATCAACTCCTTACTTCAGATGGCTGAAGAATCATAGATGCTCGCTTCCCGCGTAGTTCCCATCCTCGATGCCACTTGTTTTTACTTGCCAAGCCAGGGATTTAGCTAGAGGAAGAATTTCCCAACAGCTTTCTGTTAGTGCGTCGTGTGTGACAGATTATATCCCTTTTCTCCTTGGACATTTGGATCTTTTTCTCTTTCTTTCTTTCTTTCTCAGTCTGTACATACTCACTTTAGCTTATGTCTTACAATAGAGCAGTGAAGCATCTTTATTATCAGCTGTGCCCTGTGTGGCTATATTCTGATGGGGTGGGGAATAATGCTGCTTCGTTTCTTTCTCTCCCCCTTTTCATAAACTTGCTCTAACAAAGTAACTCTATGCAGTACAGGATTTACTAGTGTTTGTTAGATTGAGAAAAAAAATCTTTCTGTGGAAGGTTTGCTCTTTAAACACAACTGATTTGCTGAAAGAATTTAGGTTTCAGTAAGCAGCCTATTTTTGCCAGAAATTAAAGGAGAAACCCTTTCTTACCCTGTGTTGTTTAGTTACTGCTGTGACATATTCACACCTTTTAGATGGAAGATTTTTAATTTAATAAGCTAAATTTCTTAGGTTGTGCTGTTGGTATTTGTAATGGGCATCTACTATTCAGTCTAGTTATTGAGCACCAAAGCAATATATTTTCTGGTGTGCATTTGGGGCTTTGTCCTCCCACATAGTATTGTTATGTATCTGTAAAATCTTAGGAGGTAACTTTTAACTTATACAGTATGTATTGCTGTAGCAGAGAACAGGACTAAGCCCTAATATACTCCCACAGTTAATTGCACTCTAACTACTACTTCTGCATTCCCATGGCTATTTCAAAGGATAAGTGCAGAAGGAAAGATACTTATACCTGGAAAATGATTGAAGCCGTAAAAAATTATTTAAGATGTTCTCTTCCATTAAAAAAGCAGCAATCTATGATCTGGTTATAAGGCTTCTTTCTTTATACCTATGTTTCAGTAAAGTTATTGCTTTACATTGGTGGAAAGATGATTGTATTTTTCCTGTAATAAGAAATAAGCACGAAAAGTAGCTTCAGGGTCTTAGAATGGCATTATGAATTGCTCAGTGACAGACTACAGCTGCTGTAGTCAATTTATTATTATTTGATGCAGATGGAAATAAAATTCTTTGTGAGAGACAATTTAACATATCTGAGTTACAGTCTGATCCTCATAGGAGGTGTTTGTATTTATTGTTAGTGTAATTTTTTCAAATAAGAGTTGATTTTGGAGCTGCAGAATCATACAGTATGCACCAGTTACACCTGTTGGATGAATTTCTGCAGTGTCTGTTTTTGTAAAGTAATGCACTTTAAATAGTATGCACCAATTTATTTTTCCAGTGATGTGCAATGTTGCTGTTTTGTCTCTTTAATGTTTGATTTCAAATACTTTCTAAAATAGCCATAGACCTTTATATTTTCAAGAGTTGAAATGAATGTACATTTGAAATCTAGGCTCTTGAGTGATTCATGAGAACATTAAAGCCAGGTTTGGAATAGGGAGTAACAACCCATATTCTCTTCTTCTCCATACTTTATTTCATGTCCTATGCTTAAAATATTTTCTTTATTATCTGATGGAAAGCTGATTTTATTTCCCCCCTCCCCCCAGCCTACATTCAAGTAGCCTTTAGGTAGCACTGGCAGTAGAGCATGAATATTTATTTTTTTATCGTTAAAAGTAATACTGAAACTTTAAAATACAGCACCAAAAATCATCCCAGTTTCTGACCTTTTAAAGCTGTCTTTCATAATGTACAGTTCCAAGTTTTTTTATGAATCCCTTAACATCTTGAATTTCCCATTGGATGCATAAGTGTCTTTAAACATCCTCCAACTGGATTTTGAATAATGAAATTCGAGGCTATAGTTTCTGTGTGCTGTAGTTGTAGAATTGCCACACTTTTGTTTTCTAAAGTTAAATGGGTATTCTTCAAGAAACTAGTCTTGCCCCTTCCCTACAATCATGGTAAATTTTGTGATTGAGTAGGTGTAGAGGCACTGGTCCTCATAGCACAGTGTTTTGTGTCACCATGACCCAAAAGGATGAATGTTGGTAAGGATTTAATGCTTAGATACCTCCAGGAAGAGTCCTGTGCTCTAACCTTTACACAGATAGCATGAACTGCTAGGGATGGACGATTCAGGGAAAATGTACATATTTAAATTTTTATATTAAAACGGTGGGATTCATAATACAGCTTTTCATAAAAGCAAGTGGTCATGGTTCAACTTAATGGCTGCTAAATTGTATGGCATCCTATTATAGCTCCATTTCAAGCAGAGAACAAAACCACCTTTCAGTCCTAACTGCCAGAAGGGGTAAATGCAAAAGTTAAGCTAGCCAGGTTTATTATAAACTGGGCTCTGACCCTCTGGGGGAGACTCCTGTTCTTAGATATATTTTTGGTGTGTATTTTTTTCCTAGGCAAATGTTACTCAAAACAGGGTACACGTATGAGTTGAGAATGGGATATGTAGGAGCAGTATGGCCAGTAGATGGATTTCATTATCTTACACTATACTTAAATATTGTTCTGTGGATTTTTTTGTCTTTATTTAATTAAGCATTAGAAATTTAACTGTTACATCAGGATGTACTACTTTCTCTTGTTAAAAAGAACAAAATCATAAGCCAGCTCAGCTTTTCAGCATACATATCCTTCCAGTTAAGCTGTTTGTTGTTAGATTTGAATTGGAGAGAGAAGAAAAAAGGCGAGGAGTGTTTACTTACTTTAAGGTCTGTGAAATTAAGATATTGGAACTGAAAGTCTGTTTCTTTCTTTAAAACAAACAAATCGTCAGTCATGATTGTAGCTTTTGAGAAAATGCTAATGAGGTAATACTGTGTTTGATGCTGCTCCTCTGCTCAACAGCTTCCAGCAGCTTGGGGCCAAAGCCAGCTGTGTAAGACAGGCATCTGCTAAAAGTTAGTGCTCTCAGTATAGTGTGAGTCCTGCCAAGAGCCTCAACTTGGTAAAGGTAGGAACATTTTTTGTCTAGCTAGATCCTTGCAACTTCTCTACTGCTCTTTGCATCTGCTGATGGTACTGAATGGGTTTTTTCCCCCCCTTATAAACATTATTGCCTGTTTGGTTGATATGTAATACCGTACAGAGGATGTTTTTTGCTGTAATTATTCTGAAGACATTGTTTCTCTGTATTGAGGTCCAGTGTCCAAATATGTTTCTTGCACTCTAAAGTACATTAACTTTTTCATTCTAATTTAATAAATGTATCATCTGAATGAAAGTGTATTATGTCTCTGTTGGAGAGCAACACAATGTGAGTCTTTGTCTATAGACCGATCTAGAATTCACGTATTAGTTACTGTCTTTTTCAATGTTGAACATTGGTTGGCCAATTACACTGATTCTTAATGTGACTGGCTGGTGGGAATAGTAACAGTAAATGCTCAAAAATACTTTGAGAATTCCTCTACAGGTAGGTGCCTCTTTCTGACTCTTCTAGGGGCTACTTTCTCAAGGAAGTATTGCAGTGTTGCAGGTCTGGAGAGCAGAAGGGGAGGCAGTAGTGACACTGCATTGTTTGAAGGACAGCAGCGTTGGAGGGCAAGGGAGGAGGGAAGAACAGTGTGTGGGTATGGAAGGAATGCTGCAGTGTGGAGGATTGAGGACTCTGGATGAGAGTGGTGTCCAGCTCTAGAGTTAGGAGATAGACCTTGTGTGCTATTCCAGCTACAAAAAGAGCTGACTTTATCTGCTAATATATTATAAACAAATTTGAAAGATTCGGTTTGCATAGCATCTCTTTCTAGTACTGTGATGGCAAAGCTATCCAGGACCCTCTTTCTCACCTAACAGCATTACCATGCTCAGTGATAATTGTGATTATTAACCAACCACTAGCCTGAAGTACTACTGTATTATCAAGCTAACATTTTGGGGTTTACTGTCCATAGTGTGCTTTTTTTTTTCCTAATCAAGAGTTAATTTTTTTTACAAATAATAGTTGAGAGGAATCTTTCATGGCTGAATTTCTTTATTTCCTTAGTGTATTGAGTACCTACTATGAAATAAAACTGTGTTCAAACTGTGCTTCTTTCTAGCCCTTGAGTATCAGTTTCTATCCCAATTTGTCTTCAGAGGTTACAGTTTGCTTTCACATTTCTCCATTTTGCTGTGAGAGATCAGAAGAGCGAGAATTAGTTTACTTTAAATGAATGTTGGTGTTCTTGTGGTTGCTGAAGCATCTGTTTAGCATTTTGTATTTTTATTAGCTTTTTAATTTCAGAATTAATCAGTGATGATGTGTGGGAGTGTAAAGAGAAATCAGTGTATTTTGAATTACTAGAACATTTCAGAACATCAGTGTGAGCAGGGTCTCTAGGAGAAATGCAAATATGTGTTTTCTTAGAACAGGAAGGAAAAATGAAAACCCATATTAGGAATCTTCTCTGCAGTTTTGAGTTGTAGCCTACTGAAGACTTGAGCTTTCTCTTCTAGATCCTCAGGAAGCTTAGTCAGAAACCCAAGTTAATCTATTTTCATGCAGCAGTATATTTTAGAAGTATTTTCTTTACTATCTTGCCAAAAAACATAATTAATTTTGTAAGAAGAAATAGACTATACTTAGGTTGTACCATAACTTTTGAAGGAAAATTTGCATATAAAGGGGAAAAGTGAATTTATGAAAAGTAAGTAGATTGAAAATTATCTTAGCTACATCTGTTTCCATGGATGGGAGAACTATGAAATATTCAGAGTTCACTTAGATCATGTTTTTTAAACATTTTAGTGTACTAGATAAAAATGGGCAACTTTTATAAATTTAATGTATATATCAGTGAAAGAGAATGAAAGATGATTCAATTTATTTTAAAATTATCTCCAATTATAAAATAACCCCAGTGAGGGAAAAAGTACACTTTTCATGTCTCTACTGTCCATGTTTCTTTATGGATTTTCAGGAACTTAACACTCACAGGACAATATTTTTCTGCCTTAAATTTGTAACCTCTATAATAGTCATCAGCTGAATGTGGAGTATTCAGGTTGATTTAAATTGCTTAATGCTATTTTTAGAATTCTTCTCTTAAGTAGTTATAAAAGAGTATGTAATGGGGGGAATGGTGCCAAATTCCTGCCTGGTGCAGCCAGGACATTCCTCTGTGACTACCTCACATTCCCAGGTGCCCTTGTGTAACAGGTACAAGGCTCTGCGAGTGAAAACCAAGCCATGAGGACTATGGCTCATCTGTGTTTGAAGACTCAACAAGGTTGAGTTCCCCTATGCACTAGGTCCAAACTGCTTCCAGAAGGAAAGAAAGATGAGGTATTGGCATAGGAGTCCCTCCAGTGAGGGGAGCAGAAGGTCCCATTTCCTGGCAAGGCCCAAATGTTAGGGAAGTCTTCTGCTTCCCTGAGGCCTGGGTTAGAGATGTGATGAGGAAACTTTCAGCTCTGGTACAGCCCTTGGATTATTACCCATTATTGCTTTCTCATGTAGGCAATGATGAAGTTTGAAATATGAAGACCAAGGACAATCAGGGGATTTCAGGGCCTTGGGACACCTGGTTACTATGGATCAGGAGCATGAGTAGTGATCTACTTTATCCTTTCAGTTGCAAGGAATGGTGATGAAAGAAACAAGAAGAACCAGCAGATCAATGCTTGGCATTTGATTGTCCCAGTGGCAACAGCTGGGGTACACCTGTCTCAAATGGAGAAAAGAATCTTTGCACAAGGGTGCAGTGCTCACTGAAAGAGCTTTAAACTGGATTGAAGGGGAAAAGGGTTAAACCCAGGCTTGCTGGACATAAGGCTGGTGGCCACAGAGCAGTATTTGAGGGATGCAGTGGCAGCAAGATCTTTCACACTGCTCCATGATGTGTGAGCATGCTGAAGCACATTTGAAATACGTACAATGCACACAGTATGAGGAACAAACTAAAGGAGCTAGAAGTGAGCAAGAAGGGTTTTTTCATTTTTGTACCTTTTATGCCAGTGGGAAGAGCTATTTGAACATGGGTGAGGGAATTTTAGTCCAGGAAGAGGGCTGTATTCCCAAATGCTGTTAGAGAATATACCCTTCTGAGTCAGAAAACTTCCTGATGCCATCCATTGGGCTCTCTGTCATTTAGATAATGAAGATGGGGTTTGGACAGTCACCGTAACTGAAAAGTACTCAAAGTTTTATTGATCAAATAAAACAGCTTTGTCCCTGTCCCTGAGATGTGTTAGGACTGTTATGTCTATAAAAAGGATATGCAATAAAGCTTTCCCTAGGAACAAGAAGTGCAATGTAGCTGCAATGGTTTCTTGTTTTATTTTTTAAACCCCTTAAATCTTTTTTATGCCAAATACAGGTTTTGTGATCAAGTATGTGTTTGCATATTTCTCTAAGTTCCACAAGGTATTTTGCACAGTCATCTGTCTTTACTCTTCAATACTGTAACACTTTAAAAAATCCCCAAACACTACAATTCAATTGACTTTTTTTTTATTATTTTTACAAGTAAGAAATGAAAATAGAATGTTAAAGAAGGAGCACAAGTTTTTCTGGGGAAGACATCATTCCAGCTTCCCTAGAGTCTCTGCTTTCTTCTTCCAGTGATCATATCTTCAGCTGAGTTGCCACTGGGAACCAAGTGATACAGCCTGTTGCAGTTGGGAGCCATATTTTACAGATTGTTGGATTTGAGAGTCATGTGCTGCAGAGGTTTGTGAAGAGCAAGCATTCACACACTGGCAGTTTTCCACATAGAGATAGCTGTAATTTATGCTGGTTCCATTTTGGCAAGTCAAGGTCACCTCTCTTGTTTCAGTGCTGAGTTCCTGGCAACAACCACACTTGTGTTCCATCTGGTTTGCTTCAAGAGAGTACCTGTGTTCCACCGGGAAAAAAAAATTGAATCTCAGTAAAAACTGACAGAACCCCCTCAGTGATTTTTGTTTTGCAAGTGTTTGGTTTGGTTTTGGGGTTTTTATTTTAACATCCTCTTTTCCCCCCTCTCATGCACACTTATGAATGTGATTTTCATATCACAAGACTGATTTTTGTCTTCAGTAGTGAAACTTTTCTTGCTTCCATTGAATCTGATTCAGTTCAGTGGGATCATATAAACACATTAACTTCGTTGTTACTCTGTGATCACAGAATCACATAGGTTGGAATAGACCTTTCAAATTGAGTCTAAGCATTAACCCAGCACTGCCACATCCACCACTAAACCTTTAAGTGCACACCTGCATGTCTTTTAAATACTTGCAAGAACGGTGACTCAACTGCTTCCCTGGGCAACCTCTTCCAGTGCTTGACAACCATTTCACTGAACAATATTTCCCAATATCCAATATAAACCCCTCCTGGTGCAGCTTGAAGCCATTTCCTCTCATCTTTTCACTTGTTACGTGGGAGAAGTGATCTACCCCCACCTCACTACACCCTCCTTTCAGGCAGTTTGTTGAGAGTGTGAACGCTCCCCTGAGCCCTCCTTTTCTCCATGTTAAACACCTCCCACTCCTTCATCTATTCTTCAACACTTGTGCTCCAGGCCCTTTACTAGCTCTGTTGCCCTTCTCCAGACATGTTCTGGCACCTCAATGTGTGTCTTTCTGGTGAGAGGCCCAGAACTAAACACAGGACTCAAGGTGTGGCCTCACCAGGGCTAAGTACAGATCATCATCCTGGTCCTGCTGGCCAAATAATTGCTAATACAGGCCAGGATGTTCCTGGTCTTCTTGGCCAGTTGGGCACTGCTGGCTCACTGCTTGTCACCAGCACCCCCAGGTCATTTCGTGCTGGGCAGCTTCCCAGTCCCTCTGCCCCAACCTTTAGCACTGTCTGGGGTTGTGACTGAAGGGCCCAGCATTTGGCCTCATTGAACCTCATACAGTTGGCCTCAGCCTATCAATCCAACCTGTCCAGATCCCTCCGCAGAGCCTTCCTGCCTTCCAGCAGATCAACACTAACACGCATCTTGGTGTTACCTGCAAATTCACTGAAGGAGCACTTGATCCCCTTGTCCAGATCATTGATAAAAGTACAAAACAGGTCTGGCTGCAACACTGAGCCCCAGGGAACACCACTGGTGACCAGCCCCCAGCTGGAGGTAACTCCACTCAACACTGCTCTCTGGGCTTGGCTGTCCAGCCAGTTTACACAGTGAACAGTTCACCTGTCCAAGCTATGAGCTCCCAGCCTCTCCAGGAGAATGCTGTGAGAAATGCTGCCAAAGGCTTTGCAAAAGTCTGGGCAGACAATATCCACAGCCTTTTCCTCATCCCCTAAGTGGGTCACCCTGTCATAGAAGGAGATTGGGTTGGTCAAGCAGCAGCTGCCTTTCCCAAACTCATGCTGGCTGGGCCTGATCCCCTGTTTACTCTGTATGTACTCTGTGATCCCATTCAAGATAATCTGCTCCATGTCCTTCCCTGGCACCTGACAGGCCTGTAGTTCCCTGGATTCTCTCTCTAGCTTTTCTTGTGGATAGGCATCTCATTTGCTGACCTCCAGTCAACTGGGACCTCCATGGTTAACCAGACTGCTGACAAATGGTTTGCTGACAAAGTGGCTTGGTGAGCATTTTCTCCACCTCCCTCAGTACCTTTGGGTGATAAATTAATTTGACAGACAAGTATAAAGGAAGCCATAGAGATGTTAAATTAAGTTTTAGAACTTACATTGAGGAGCCAGGACAAGTTCCTTCACAATATGACAGCTCAACAGGTTCAGAAGACTCACAGTCAGCATGGCGGATCACAGTTTTCTTGCTGTAAGGCTTGCAGGTTTTAGCTTAATGAAAAGAGGGGAGGAGAGAAAATATACTTCAGTTCTCTAGTTCAGAACTAAAAGAATGCTAAATCAGTTTCAAAGTGCTTGATGTCTGATTACTGACAATCTGCAGTATGTGATGGGGTGGGTACTGTGTAATGTGTATGGAGTTGTCAGATTATTCTTTGATTTCAGTTGTAAAATGCCTTTGGAAGAGAATGCAGAGGCCTGAACATTGCTGGTTTGATTTGTGGTAATCAGTATCAGGGGAAAAAAATTGCATTTTTCTTTTGAATAAATAGTGAAACACAGGGTCTTCCTAAATAGACTATGTGAAAACAGGGTGAGTGAAGAATGCTTCCATCCACTCAACAATAGTTAAAAGTTGAATAGAGTGCTCTTCCAGCAGAACGCATAAACACAGCATTACTTACGTTTACATATTTTGCAGCAGCCATCAGAAGTAGTCTCTGCTTCATCCTTTGTAAAAATAAAAAAGAGGATTTGTATTAGTCCACAGATGACAATCATGAATAAGAATATGAGTTAGCAGTAGTGATACTGGGCAGAAGGCTTCTCTGTGATGAACCCTGAATGAAACAGTGAAACAATACTGTCTTCATCATAGGAGTCTTCAATCCTTGTAGCCTCATAAAAAAATACTATGCTTTTCTTATTATTACTCATAGAGCAAGCCTAATTTCATTCTTAAGACATTCCTGCAACTTCAGTGAAAGTGATTTGTTGTATTTTTTCTTGTCCCTCCTTGTTCATTTAAACTGAATTCAGTCCATGAAAAATAGATTAAAACTTACAGGATCGCACTCTCCAGGGTCGTACTCAGGGCATACTCTTTTAGTTTGGACTGCAACAAACTGATCTTCAATTTTTTCACATTTGTAATGGCTGCATTGATCAAGTGGCAGGATCTCATTAACCTAAGATTATAAGAAAAGCAAAAGTTGGCTTTTTTTAATTGTGATCAACTATGTCAGAGCTGATTAAGTTCTCACTCCTCAAAGAGTCTCAGATGTTTCTGAACTTCTTTGAAGTGGCAAAAATGAAATTCTGCAAACTGTAGCTAGCTTGAAGGTTTAAATCCTGGCTCTGAATGCTTAGACTGTAAATTAGAAACCATTGCTCCATTAGCCACAAAAATCAAGAATTTGATTCCAAATACTGTTCAACTCAGCTGATACGTTGTTTTTCAGAGTAATTTCAGTATTTTATCTTTACTAGTAAGGGGCATGAGTTGACTCCTAGCTGTTCTAACTTGCATGGGCTAACAGAGAGATCTGAAAATGAAAGGAATACTTACATTGAGCACATGAACAGTGTTGTTACTGAGTTTGACTTTGCAAGCTACTTCAATGCACTTCCCGCAGCACTCTCCTTCCTCAATCATATATTGGTAACCCTACTCGGAAAGAGAAGAAGAAGAAAGTATGTTTAGTTGGTGATGGAGAATTCTGGTCTTGCTGTAGCTGACTGGGCAGCCTAGAGAACCTGAACTCACCAGTGGGCAAGAGGTCTCACACTGAATTGTTTCACAATGCATGGTGTTTGCATTAGTCTCTGGGTCTTTCTCAGAACTGCAGGTACACTTCTTACATGAATCGATTATTACTGACTTTCCAACCTGCAAGGCAGAAAAATAAATGCAAAAACCATTCAAATGCCAACAGTTTGTATATAATATAAAGGCAGAGTTGAAAGCATTGCTGAGAATTAAGGTTGCTGAAATGCAAGTACGACTGAGTTCTCAAATTCTCTTTGAACATAGAGTTTTTTGGCTTTGTGCCTTGCAGGAAAGCTCATATTAAGAGGAAACTATATGAAGCAATGTAAAAGGGAGCAGTAAATTAATGAAATTTAAGTTAAGACTGGTTTGTGCTGTCTCATTATTTTACCAGCTTTTCCGTGCTCCATTTAAGAATATTTTTTCTCTATAAGTTATGTTCAGTGGTTGCAAAACAATTACAATTTAAAAACAGAGATTAAAATAAGCCTTTACATATGCAGATACATAAGCAGAGATATAAATTTACATATGGATTTTAGTCTTTGTGAAATGTATCCCTAAACACTCCAGCACTAAAATTTAAATTATGAGTTAATGACCTAAGTACCAAATTTAGCAAAAAGGTTTAGGTGTCAATTAAATAAAAAATGTTAGCTTTGTTTTTTTAAGGTTCTCTGAGCTTATTTCAAATAGCAATCAAGTTTGGGCTATTCATCAGATTGTCTGGCAAAGTTGTTTATTATAGAAGTGGCAGGAAGCTTAAAAAAGAAAGGACATCACTAAAAACGGTACATTCTTGTTTTATATTACATGCTGAGGAACACTTCTGTGGCAAATTTGATTTTGACATTAAAATACCCAAACAACTTCCAGTTAAGGGCTAAGGAGAAAAAAGCCCCAAACGCCAAAAAACATGTACTGGGTAAAGAACTTTCTCAAAGACTTATTTTGGTAGAAATAATGGACTTTTCAATTCCAGCAATATACTGCTATATCATTCTCACCGTGTACAATGTTCCGTTAACCACACAGACATCAGGTATTGGTTCTGAAAAGTAAAACAAAAAATTAATTCCAGAATAACTCAAATTGTGAGACTTCCTGAGAAGTCAAGATGTTATCAGGTTTTGTTAGTAACACAGAGAGTATGGAAAACTTTAATTCAATTCCCCTACATGCTTAGACTTTTTATGAAGTGTAGTTGAAGGCTTAAATAAAGTTTCATCATTAAAATTAGCTAGAAGAGTTGGAGAGGAATGGCTTCAAACTCAAGCTATGCCTGAAAAATCCCTTTTTTACCCTTTCGATATCTGGTTCAGTTCAAATTAAATTAGTTGTTTCCTCTTTAAACCCTAGGAGTCCAGTGATATTCAAAGATGCTTCAGTTATTAATTCTTTATGACCTTTCTGAACATGGCTTGTATGAAAGATTGACTCTGTGGAAAAAGGTATTCATACTGTGGTAATAGAAATTTAACAGCATGGCAGAACCCATTTATGTCTTTCGCAGAACTGCTTCAAACTTGCCTGTTCCTTTGTTTTGACTTTCCTTTTTCAGGCATAATTTATGGGTACTTTTTTCTTATTCTTTTGCACAAATGTATGTACATAAAATATATGTATACAAAATGTATGATTATAAATAAATTAATATAACTGTAGGATTTTTTAATTTTCATGAGCATCTTGTGAGAGCATAAGTATAATTATTACTTTTCATACACAGACAATTCAGTTATTAATTACAATTCACTTTCTATTATTGCTTCCTGTTATTTGGTCTTGTAGTTAGCTGTTAAGCTTTTTACTGGTTTAGGCCAATGTTAATGTGCTCCAATGTTACATTTTTAACATGAAAAAGATGCATTGATAACATTTATGATTACAGGTACAGAGATAGTTGAGCTACACAGACCAGTGAATGTTCAAAATATTCTTCTGCTCTCCCACCCATTCTCTTGTTGAAGTTAATTGAAAATAACATTTTTTGTTAAACAAAGCTTTAATGCATATTTAGCCAAAAATTGTTGTGTGTTCACTGAGACAGAACAACTTAAGGAAGGTTTTGCTGTTATTGTGATACATTAAGAACTTCCTTAGATATCAACAGAAGTGCAAACATAATTTACTGGAGTGTATGGTGTGATATTTATACATGTATTTTCAATACTTACGGCATTCAAATTCAGGACAACATGGATCTTTCTGTGGTAGTACAGCCATGGAAACAAATCCTAGGTCACAAATTGTTTGCTGAGCTGTTTGGCATGGGAGTGGCTGGCATTGCACAGTAGCAGTGAGGGAGTCACATACACATTTCTGGCATTCATTTATCCACTCCTCTCCAGGCTGAAAATACGTAAATTATTTATTCTTAAATGCTCTTTCACCCTATTTGTTCAGTTTTAACTTAAAACACACTCTCAAAATTAGTAGGAAATTCAGATTATTTTAGCACACAATTTAAGAGCAGGTATGCTGAGAACAACCACAGAATTTTCTTCTGCATAAAAAGAATGGTATTTTACATTTCATGGCTAGTCTACTTATTTCTATGAAATTTAAATTACTTTTATTAAAAGCAGAAGTCTCTGCCATGGTCTTAGTGAGCTTTTCCACCCAGAGATTACTTAGAAGTCTGCTAATGCCAGGTTAAATTGTATGCTATCAGGTCATCTGTTACACGACCAACTTTGTCATTGAGATACATAGAAGTTGATTTGAATTGGCTGTTAAAAATTGACCTGGTTTTGCAACACTGGTGTATTAGAAAGTAGGGAGGGAAACCACCTTTCGTGGAGGATTGACATCAGTACAGTTTCTTTCTACTGAAGTTGTGAGGGTTCTTGCTGTGGTTGGTGAGGCAGCTTGTGTAGTTGAGGAGGCGACTGAAGGAACAGGAGTTGTCAAAGGACATGGCCCGTAGAATGGCTCAATCTCACATTCCTCATTGCAAAGTGCATAAAAATTACAGCCAGCTCTATCTGTTCTGTTGTATACCACTTCCCCTGTAGATGAAAATTGGAGGAGAAATTACAAGAATGAAAATACTTAGGGAGAAAAAAACAAGAAAATATTGTGAAAATATGAAGTGTATTCATGTATAAAAAGTCCTATGTTTAGATGATTTTGAGTGGTTATCTTTAATTGAATAGAGTCTAAAGGGTTTATATTGGTTATGAATTTTTTACAATCATAATGTAAGACACTTACCAGGAGAAAATAAAGTTTCGAACACATGACAGAAGCATGGAGTTATTTTGCTGGACGTAACGGATGTGCTGGTGGAAGAACTGAAGGTTGCAGGAGTGCTTGTAACATGGCTTGATGGTGATGTACCAGTCGAAGATACTGTTGAGCACAAGTAATAATTTAGTTTGCAGGCACAGGATTTTGATCTAATAATTTTAACATATTCAAGAGATCTTTTCAACATTCTGGCAAACCAAGTGAACATTTTTGTTGCATTCAAGTATTTGACCTATTCATAAGTGGAGATTGCGTAAATTTCTTCATTATACATGGAATAACATCTGGCCTTTGGCAAATCTTATGAGACTTACATCTAAAATTTTCAAAGATTTCAACATTCTCTGTTTCCCCACATCTGTTGAAGTAAGAATTAATGCTATGAAGCTAACATAGATACTAGTAACAGAGGGGCAGATTGATTAAAAATTGCTTTATGTGCTTAAAGACTATAAATAGTCACAGAAGGAGACAATCACAGACTGGTTTAGGGGAATAAGCCACAGAAGACAAAGAAACAAATGTTGCTGTAATGAAGAAGCAGATTGTAAACTTTTAAGAAGTAGATACTGACATACCTGGGCTAACAGTGGAGCTGGAGAAAACCGTGGTAGCAATATTTTCTACAGTGGAAGAAATGGATGCTGTAAGAATTTTTGTAACAACTGTAGTACTTGTAGGCTGAGGAAGAGTGGTAGTGAGTACAGCTGTGGTGGCAGGAGTAGATCTTAATTTTATTTCGGGTGAAGTAGAGGCAAAAGTAGGCGATGTTGGAGCCAGTGTTGCTGCAGTGGAGGTTTCTCCTGCGGCAGAGGTGGCTGAGGGTCTTGTGGTGCCTCCTAGAGTGGTTTTGACAGTGCTGGCAGTGCTGGTGGCTGGGGTGGGCACTGTTGTTGTGGGTGGGGTGATGGTGGTTGTACCTTCAGTCTGAGGGAGAGAGGTGCTGGTAGGGATGATGGTTGTGCCCTCTCTGGT
>VZRF01002604.1:3788-29149 GCA_013396875.1 Vireo altiloquus
GTGATTTCAGCTCTTTGGCCCTGCGAGGCAGCCCCCTTAGCCGGCACAGGGAGGCGAGAGATGAGGGACTCGTATGGCTATTCCGCAGAGGGTAACTTTATTGCAAAGTACCCAGCGAAGGGAAGCCAGGGACAAGAAATCTCTGGAGTCTGGGGAGAATTCAGGGGTTCTTATAGGGATACAGAGGTGGGTGTGAGGGGGTACAAGCCAGAGGGTTCAAACAGATCTACATAAAATCCCCCAAAGAATTGTGGGCCTCTTTTTCCTCACCGTAACTAAAAAGTTTTCTTCTTATCTAGGGGTCTGGACAGGGCTATTGTGCAATCCTCCTTATCTCTTCAGCAGGCCCTCCAAGGCAGAGCCGCAGCGGGTCTGCCAGATCCCTCAGGTGACTGCCCAGCCCTCTCATTTAGTGGGGTCTCTGCGGAGCCCTCCTTCCTTTGATGCAGTTTTAAATACATTTTCAAGCACTCAACAAGAGCTTACGTTTTTCTTTAAGAGCCAACCATCCAAACCTGGATAGTACAGTTCTCAAGACTGAGGTCTTTGGAAAAGATCAAATGAGTGCTGCTCCTATTTCAAGTTTTTAAGGAATAATTTCTATCCATCCTTCCCAATCTATAGCTTTTGTTAACTTACATACTGACTGCACACATGAGGAATCTGCAAAGAACAGATTGATATTAGATGCCAAACCTGATATGAAGGCTTCGCATGCATCTGAACAAGGATGTGTGTAGTAGAATATGCTTACAGAAGAATTCTATAACAACATGTGAATTACATAAAGGACTAATACCTGCCTCTGAAGGTTAATAAACATGAATAGTCTGTGAATGATCTCCACTCTCTCAGGGGTAACTACACTATGTTCTTGCCTCTCACCTGACATTTTCCTTTTTGAAGTGTCAGTTTTCCCATACATGCTGATCTTCCATCCTTCTAACTAGTTCTGATGGCTTGTCCCTCCTGCTACAGATCACAGTTGGTTATTTTGAAGACCCTTGCTGTGAGGGGTCCTTGGCTAGGAAGGAAACCATGGCTATAATAACATTTTGCTTTTTAGTATCCTCACCTATAAAACAGAGATAATTCAGCTCAGTGCTCTGTGGTTCTGTTTGCTGGGGTTACAAAGGCACCTAGAGCATCCAAGATAGCAGCTAGGTGCTGTGAATTAATATTTTTATGTTTCACTTTATATATATCTACATTAATTCCCTTTGCCACAAAAAACTGTTTTGAAGAGCAACTGTTCTTTCCACAAGAGCAGTTCTCATTATCTTCCACCTATTTTCCTCCTACTGAGAAGCGGGTGAAGCTGGTGAAAGCAGACATAATCACAGGTAGCCAGTGAAGCTGGTGAAAGCAGACATAATCACAGGTATCTTCCCAGTGAAACATCAAGAACAAGGAGTTAAGAACAGTCCCCAAGAACCCCCCGTTCAAAATTTATATGTACAAAATCTTCTAAACAGTAAAAAGCACTTCTTTTTTTTTAACAGAAGAGAAAGGTCTCTTAGTTGGAGAAGAGCTTCACAGTGTGTAATTCAACTTCTGTTTCAAAAATGAAAAGCAAAACAAACACATTTGCTCACTGTTCAAGATACTGTCATAGACTCCACAGAAAAAAAAAATCTTCGCCAAGATCCAAACCTGGAAGAAGCCTTCATTCTCCATTAGCCAGAGAGACTGAATGTGGCAGTTTGTGCCTCACCTTTCAAACTCAGCTATTTATCTGTGCTGGCAAAAATAAAGAAGTTTGAATGCTGTCTCCTGCATCGCATAACCCACTACACCTAACAGCATTACCATGACAAAAAGAGTACTTATGATTCCTCCTACACAAGAGAAGAGGAAGAAAAACTTGTAAATTGGCAGTGACATCATCTGCTAGAAAGTGATTCACACTTCATGAAACAGCAGGGAAAATGAAATTTAGTCCCAACCACCACAAAGCTCTTTCACTGAATCAGTGTGTGTGGCAGAAATGATAGTAGGAGACATAAATCCTTTCTCTATTTTCGAAAGACAAGGATTGTGTAATGAGCTAGGGTGCATAGAGCAAAATTACCATATACTGTCACTGAAATATATTTCCCTTGTGGTTTTGCCAAAAAAAAGTATGAAGCCGGGATAGAAAATAAAACAGGTGATGCTGGAGACAGAAAGTGGATTAATATGCACCACCAGCAATATGTGACTGGCTTACAAAACAGCGCCTTGCATGACTGACAGCACCAGAAGATGAGCTGTTTAATATTCTCTCTGAAGTTGCCCTCTCCTCAGAACACAGCCACACCTGAATACGCTGCAACCTCTGCATTCCCCTCCTCTGCTGAAAACGTGCTGAGGAAGTGGAGAAAATTTTAACACATGGAGAATAACGTTTTCCCACATCTCTCTCTCTGAACCCTGCAGGACCCTGACAAAAAGAGAAATTAAATAATTGCCTAGTTTTCCTACAGAATTCCTCAGAAGTGGCTGCAACTACTATTCATATTATAGCTGTGCCCATGATGAGCAGATGTTTGCAGACAAATGTGAAGGATCTTGCCTTGCCACAGACTATGGTTGATTGAATTATGTGACTTCCAGGCAGGTATCATGTTCTGTCCATGGGCCAAAGCTTTGCAATCTCCAAATAAATTAGGCATGAGCACCACACAACAGGAAAGAACTTTAAAAAGTTGCCATTTATGAAGATAAAGTTGCCTCCTCTCTTACAAATCTACTTTCAGCAAGAACTACCACATGCTGAAAAGGGTGATAGTTATCAAGCTCTGCAGAGAAGTTAAGTCTGGAGCTCCATTTCTAAATTGAAGAGAAGGAAACAAAAGATTAAAATAGCTGCAAATGACGTAACCTACATTTTTCTTTTAGCTCCCAATGTTCTGGTCCAATATGACAGAAGAACCCCAAACATAGAGGAATACATGACACTACTTTGGGCCAAACCTCACCAATCCGGTTCTGAAGGCAAAAAAACCACAAAAGTAACATGATTTCAGCAAACCATTAACCTGGACATTAGTCAAAAAGTTTCCAGAGCTTTGAGAACCAAACTGGGCATTGATTCAAGTAAGCAAGACCCTGAATACAGTTTTGCCACAACAACGATGTGAATTTTATTGTTTCACACAATTTTTATGGAAAAACCTAGCTGTACTGACAGGTCTTGTCATGATTCAGTGTCCTTTCTGGAGCACTGCATTGACAAGCTGGCAACTGGCCACAAGCACAGGAAGAAAATAAATGAAATGCACCTTCCTGTTTTCATCCAATTTTGGAAAAGGCACTTGCATGGTGGGAAGTGGTAAGTCAGCCCACACCTGCTACAAGTTTCTTTCGTCCACTTTTTTAATCAAATACCAATGTAAATAATGTAAGGCTTATATAAATAATTGGTTCAGTATAACCTCCTACACAATTGTAGCACTGATAAAAAAATTAAATAAAAGCACTATATATAACATACATTTGTGTAAGAGATGTCTAGGAAATATAGAAATTAATCTGAGCTTCTTATGATTTTTAAACCACACTGCTCCTTTCCCGATGCTGGAAGTAGAAAAGGAGTTATGTGAGCATGATTCTTCTCCCGGACTGGTCAGTCCTTGCAGGAAGCGTTCTCTGTTCATACAACACTTTTCTAGGATATAAACTTCTCCTGTGAAATATAAACTTCCACCTGTACAACATGCACTATCCAACATCTGATTGAAGCATTGTACTTCTACAGGTCTTACTATGTTTAGACTCAGGCAAAAATCTCTTTATTTCAATAATTGTTGTATTATGAGTAAATGCTTATATTTGTTTACACAGTTTTAGAAGTTACTGTAACAGATATTCTCTGCCATTTCATAACAATTTTTCAATCGTACTAAAAAAACAACCTAATAAATAATTGTGAAACAGTCCCATAATCCACATTTTGCTATTATGCAACTGTAGAAGTGGAGTCTCCCTGATCAATAAATGGATAAAAGGAGAGGCAAAACAATTATTGCCTCTTCTGAAAAACAACTTCTCCCTCCACATAACTCTCCCTCCTCTCTGAGAGTGAAGTATTTGCTCTGTGTCACACTGCTATTGTCTTTGGTGACCCAGCAGAGGAAGGATCACCAGTGGCCTCACTTCCATTTTTACTGATGCTGTCAGAGTGCAGTAAACCACTAACCCTGGCTTTAGTAGCAGTTGGATTTGTTAGGGTTTTCTTTTTATTTTTTTTTTAAATATCTTTTGCACCTCAGTATCAAAACCCACAGAAACCAAAACCTGTGCTAGAGTACTTAAGTGCACAGGGAGACAGTTCAAATGAAGTTATATTTTCCTACAGCTTGGAAAACACAATATACCTATCAGTCTAATATTTACCACTAATGAATTCTTAAAGCTAAACTGCAATGTCAAGGTCAGCTTTTTTTGGAAATGTCAGGCCCTACAAGGAAATAACATAGCTGAAGGCAGAGGAATGTTTATCTAGAGATTCAAGAGGATGGCAAGCCATCTTTTAAACAAAGGGTTTATTTCAGTATTCTGACTCAGGTCAAATTGTCACTAACACAGATTTCATATTAATTATAATAAAATTTAAAAAAAAAAAAAGGCAGGCTGATATCCTTCAAAGGATAGTTTAATAAACCTGAACAGCTTTCTGCTTTGCTGTTTGACCAGGGTGATGTCACACATAGTCCTGACACACCTGACCAACAGTCCTCAGGGAACTGGGGGAGACCCATAGGACATCCAAGGAAAGGACAATTTGCACAGCTGCATCATTTCTATTCTCCATTTGGCACACAGTTGCAACTCAACACATAGGCAAGCCATTGCAGGTGCACAGAATATTTACATTGTCTCTTAAACAAGACTGATAAAATTTCCTTGTCACAATGTGGCTATCTTAATTTTTGACTAAAGGGTGACTATAACATCAATAGGATATTTTGCTGGAAAAGAAGGTATCAATGCACATATTTTTTTTCCTCTTAGAAGCAAAATGTTTCACTCAGTCCATTCTAAATTTTAAGAAATCACAGCCCTCTGAGCAAGTGTACTTTTAACTGTTGCTTCCCTTACACTCTGTAGGAGTGACGTATTAAGAAGATAACAGCAGCAACCACTGGTTATCAAAAAATCACTCTCTAGGAGAAACTCTCTTTTAAAAGCAGCCATACCGATCAGCCTAGGGTGACATTAACAAGCAGACTGATCAAAAGAAAAATGTACAGAATCCAGTGCAGCAAATATCAAAGCAAAAAAATGTCCTTTTGCAAGGAGGAGGATTTACATGGCTTCCCAACACTCTCCCTGGCAACAGACACCTGGAGACTCCCATCAATAACATGTCCCAAAGAAAGAGGAAACATCTTGGCCAATATAACATTTTCCTCTGACAGTGGTAATACATCATTTGATTTGTTACGGTGACTGTTCCTGCAGAACCTATGTTGCAGGGAGCAGAGGTAAGACAATTCACCTCTTTCAAAAGTTTTCAAGCACAGGAGAGTCTGTTCCAAGAGAAACTAATGTAGAGAAATTGGAAAATCCCAACATCCAGTTTTGCCAAAAAATCTAGAAAGAATATTTTTTGTAAAAATGATAAAAAATATTTCATTGTTCATAACATTTCTATTCAGCTTCTTATTCACATAAAAATGAGTGGGCAGATTCAGTATGTTCTTTGACAGTTTATTCTGTTCCAAATCTGCACACAGTTCCTATCCATCTTCCAGAAGGATGGATCAGACCATCCAAGGAAAACAAAAAGAAAACCAAAAAAAATCTTCAGATTTGCAAACGCCTCCTTCCCATTTCCGCACTTCTTAAGACCTGTTAACCAATTCCCTTCACTAGTAATATAAAAACCCTCTTATGTGCTAAATATGCACTTCCACTACCAGAGTCATCCTTCTGTCCTCAGGGCAAGACCTTCCCTGGACAGGCAAAGCCAAGGATCATACCTCTGGAAAGGGTCATGTAATTCAGCAGCAGAACTGCTGGCTCCAGCCTCTGCTCTCAGAAACTGCTGCACAATTACGATCTCCTTTTAATATAATTACCTTGATAAGCTACATATTCGTCTTTGGGAGGATTATCACTAATGATTTCTTAATCCTTCTGTTTCTTATTTCAAAACAAGGGTTGCCATCCAATGTATTTACTCATTTTCTGGTATTTCAAACGGCTTCTCCAAAGTTACTGTATGGTAGGGTCCATAACAAGATTTCTCTACAAAAGAGGCGACTTTTACATGCACAAATGCAAAAACATACATCAATACATGCTTTTTAAAACATTAAGGAAGGCTTACAGGTTGTGTAAGAACCAGTAACTATGGTTATGCAATGCTGACAGCTTTCGTATGGGCCTTTTTACAGACACTCAAAAAAACCCATCCCAAAAAACTCAAAAACAAGCCCCCACATATATACATAGATATTTGTTCTTTGACTCATAAAAGGTCTTCCCCTAACCTATCTCTCCTTGCTCCTAAACAGTAGCCAGTAAAATGTAGTTTCTTCACTGATTTGCAGGAGCTATTTTTCCCAACTGGGTTCTTACGCTGCACACTGCACCCTGTAAAAAATATTTAGTCTGATTTACAAAATCTATTTCTCTCCTTGGGCCTTTAAGCTGCTGTTGCAAAAGTGATAAAGGTGTTCTCATTCAGACTTTTATTGTTCCTGGGCCCCTTGCCACCTGTTTTTATTTTCTCTCTCTTCCACTTTGTTCACAGCTTTTTTCTCAGGCACTACACTTGTCCATCAGAGCTGATTCTGAGTTACAGAATCAAACAAGTTCATTTCTCCCCAAAAGTGCAAATTGTTGCAACTGTGAATGAAAGTATTGGCCCAGGAACTAAAATCCTAATTCAATCAAATTTAAGTATGTTTAAATATAGTCCTATTTAGCTTAGCTTTATGTACCAGCCAAACTTCTCTTCTGAAGCTGTCACCAGTCTTTGATGTTCTGATCTTTGAATTATCCCCTTTGTCAGTTGTCTCACTGCATCTCTGGCCTGGTGAGCAGGGCAAACATGCCAGCACCCCAGCAGAGCACTCCACTTCCTAAGGAAAGAAATGCAAGCAGTTTCCTTGTTTCAGACACAGTCTGATTCACTGAGAAGCAAAACAACAAAAAGAATAAAGATACCTAAATATTTTCACTAGAAGCCTTAAAATTTAAAAGATGATAATTGCCTGTAAGAACAACAGTCTACTTGAAGCATCCTTGCCCTACCAACCTACTGAATTTGAAATTTTGCGTGTGATGTTAATTACGCATGTGGGTTTGTCCATAAAATTCATGTTTATCAGTGAGTATGTAATGTAAAAGCAGAAACAGAGATTAAAACGTTTAAAAAATCAAGAAGCTAACACTGGACAATTAGCTGAATGTCCACATGTTTCAACTAAAAGTTTACTCAAAGCACACTCCATTTTTATCTGATAGATCTACCTCCACTGTAACCTCAGATAAGATAATAAATGTGACTCAGTATAAGTATCTTTTTTTTTAATATCTGTTCTCATTAATATATTCTACTTCAAAGGAATGAAGTAGTTCATACAGAGTTCAAATGAATATGGTTTGATTTTGCAAAAAGTATCCTTTTCCTGAGTGTTGCCACTTACTTCATCACTGCAGCGTGAATTAAACATGAATTCATGATAAAATCATCAAAATGCAAAAAACCCGTGATGGTAGAGGGATCAAAGGCACCTTCTTAGTTGCTAGAGAAATCAAAATAGCAAATTAATTTGAAGTACACGGTTCTCACACAATCTCTTAGGACAAGTGCACATGAAATGTGTGAAGAAACTCTTCATCCTCTGTCGGAGTGCAGAATGTCACCAGGGAGGATGGCTTTTGTTGGCGTGGGGTCCTGGGGGAGACGGGCATACCCCAGGTCTAGCAATAGGCAAAACAAAAGAGCAGGAGACAAAGAGGAGAAGGCAAGGCAAAAGTAGCATAGTTAACAGGAGATTAGGCAAAGAGGTCGTAATCAGTAGCTGCTTGAGATGCTAAAGATGTAATCCTAGAAATTGAAGTTTGTGGTTGTTGAACTGCTAGTTTGGGAACAGTATATAAGATGTGCTTTGTAAAATAAAAGTTGGCTTTGCATGTACCTGGTGAAGTCTGTGTTTTCAATCACTGACAATCCTTGTGTTCCAGCAGCAGAACTGAAATGAAGAGAGCATGAATTCATTATTATAATTATGCTCAGATGAGGTAACAGTCATCAGATTAGCTGGTGGTACTTCTGAAAGGTGCTGTGACAGGTGGTCACCAAGAGGTTCACACTGTCACTGTGTGAATCAAGTGGGCACAAAAAATTCACATTCAAGTTTTTCAGAATGCTCTTAATCAGAAACACACCAATTGCATCAGTTTTGAGATCACAGAAGAAACTATATTGAAGAGTTCAGGTTCACAGGCTGGGCATTCGAAATGAATATAAAGTGCAGCTTTCCAGGCTGGGCATTCAAAAACATCAAAGCACAAAAAACATGTGGTGTAGGACTGAATTTTTCTCAAGAGGTCTCACTTCCCCCATGCTCCTCTCTGCTGTCTTCAGCTAGGGCACAGAGGCTCTGGAGATGTCGCTTGTAATATTATTTTATCTAATATGGAAGCTGTCCAGTCCACTTACTCATTTCACAAAGACGACAGACAAAATAGCATATGGTAATGATGTGCAGTCACAGCTGCCCTTGTTGGGATTTGAAAGGGAAACGACTCCATATCCATTACTGCCTCCCTGAAAACCTCATCCTCCAGGGTATAGGAATTGTCTCTTTTGTACTATAATTCTCTGATTAATAATGATAGTTTTGATTTAAATATGGGCAAAAGAAACAGCAAAGCACTATCAGATCAGAACTGAACACAAGGCAACTGGAGGTGCAGTGCTGCTCTGGAGGGGACCCAAGTCCCATTCCTTGCCATGACCCACACATCCCACCACTAGAGACACTCTTTAGATTTTTTTAAGGTAGGTGCTGAGGTCTCTGCTGAGAGCAGAAAGAGGGGCATGGCCCCCTGCTCCCATCCCATGGGCAGCCCTGGCTGTTAGGACTGGGCTTGATTTCCCACCCAGGTGCAGCCCCCATATCCCAGGGAAAACCCCTTTACCAGTATTATGCTCCTGGTCTCCTGGACCTGGAGTATGCCAGGAGAAACGAGGAGAAAGTTAGAAAGACATTGCATTACCCCTAATTATCTGCCATGGGTCCAAACATGATACTAAAAATGGTTGAACCATGAGTGTTATTCATTTTAAAGCATGCAGGAAGGATGACATGCTAATGCTTTTCAGATGATGTTTCAAGGAAGAGAAGAACCTAAGGCAAGCATTTCTAAGTTCACCTTAACGTAGGCTGTGCAATATCCTTGAAGGATTAAGCAGCCCTGGCCTTGGCATATTCATCATTCTGCTCTTGTCACAGCACTTGATTGAATGTTTTTTCAGGAGGTAGAGATTAAATTGAACCAGAACTAATTGAAGGCATATTTAATAAAAGCATCATCATTGTAATGAGTATACAACTGCTACGCTAATGCTGAATAATGTTTAAGCTACTGAACAAGTCCATATTGTTTCACCTAATAGGAATCACTGATTACCAAATAATTAATTCTACTCTAATTTTGCAACACTATGTGAAAATGTGAAACCCACTCATAAATTAATTAATTCTCAAGTCAATAAAAGAGACAAGTGTCTGGGACTTAGAACTGCTTCTTCTGAAATCAGTCAAGGTATTATCACTTACTTTGAGTCATACAGGATTGGTTTTGGTTCTTCAAGCACTTAGTGTAGTTATTACACTGTAGTCATGTGTAATACAAGTCTGGCAGACATGGGCAAACACTGAGCAGCTAAAGCTCCTCTGAAAATTTACTCGTCTTCCATTACACTGATGTCCCTTTTCACAGCTTCAAAACCCTTACTTGCATTCTTTGCCTTTTTTCCCAGCCTATCATGTGCTCTCCATGTACACGTCCTGCACATCTGGTCGGGACATTGAATTTGAAGATGATATTATGAATATTACTTTCCATTTTCCAGTTCGATTGCAGAAGCTGTTGGCACACTGGTTATGAACACTGCTTACAGAGTCAGGAAAGCAAATAGCCTAACAGATCAGCTCTTAAAAATCAAGTATGCTTGGACACAACAACAAACAAACAAACATTTCAACAAATAAACAAAGGAAATGAATAAATAAATAATCTACAGCCACAAGTCACAGTATCCATCTTCATTCTGGGAAATAAATTTCTTTTATGCAGTCAGGGCTTGCATTACCATATGCCAGATGTAGTTCAAATTTCCTCTTCCATCCTTTTTACTCTAAGGAAAAGCAACAGCTATTGGGTCCTATCATGCAGACCTGGCAAGTACAATGGCAGAGATTTCTGTAGTCCTTCCAAAACCAACCCAACTAACAAATGTATGAGAAAAACAGGAAAGCAACATTATTCTTTAAATAGCAGGGAGTAAAAACTTTTAGCTCTCCTATTTAGGCACAGAAATTCACTGATTACTCTTAAGCATATGGAAAGGAACTGGCACCAGTCTTGGCCTCAGCATTTATGATCAATAACTGGGCTTCTTCCATCGCCCCATCACCCTACAATGTCAACACTTAAACTCAGGTTCTATTTCCCATTTATGCTTATGGGTTTTAAAGTGTTTAGTCAAACACCTTTGTAAGAGATTTGCCAGAACATGAGCTAAAGGAAGTAAATACTCAGCAGGATTTAAAAGTGATATGAAAATACCATTTCAGGGGCCACCCGAGAGTTTTAAAGTGACAAAGGGTGGTGCCAAATGATGCTATTTTAATTTAATTTCTCTAACCATGTAAATCAAAAAATCTTTCAATCCATCATTTAAACAAGCACTGGAGTTCCTCATTGTCTCACAATTCCTGTAAAAACCTATTTTAGGGTCCCCAGCATTTTAAAAAATTATTATGGGAAATTATTTTCTGGTGCACTTTATTTCTCCCTCCACAGCTTTTAAAGGAAATTCCAGAAAACCTTCAAGTAATCTTGGAAACATTATAGATATAAGAACAACTTTAGAATCCTGAAAATTGCCCTCCTTCTGCCCTTCAAGGCTAGCAAAAAGCCGTTCAGCTCCCTTCTACATGGCTGACTTGCCTTAATTAAAGTCTGGAATGGAAACCTGAAAAGTTAAATCTAACTAAAAATGCCTGAGCCGAGGGAATGCAGCAATCAGTGCTACACAAGTTAGACAACAGCTACAACATCACGTATGAACACTGTACAAACAACACAAGTACTTGTAAGCAATCAAAAAAAAAAAAATAGAAAGAAACTAAAGCCCCAAGCCCCATAAACTCTGACATGAACATGCTAAGTTTTATTCAAGTGCATCTTAAAAGAAAAGTAAGAGAAGAGATATTTCTCAGAAGATGTAGAAAAACTACTGAGGTTTCTGGATGTCTCTCTCCTTCTGGTAGCTTGAGACTTCTTTTTCATTTCTAACATCACACCAGTCATAAGTCGAAAACAGACAAGCAGTGTAATAGGTGGCAAAAAATATCTAGAAGGTGAGATGATGCCAAAGGAGTGGAGCTGGCTATGGCAAATAGCTGTTAAATTGGCAAAAGGAGGTGAAAATGGAAATAATCACCTCCAGCCTGGCCCAGAGAGCTGACAGAAAGCAAAGGCTCATTCAGCCTCTTCGACTGCCCTGTTCTTTACTGACACCACAACAAAGGAGTAAAAGGCAACTGATTGTTTCCCTTTTCCCTTTTAAACAAGAAACTTTGTGAATTCACCTGATTCCTCCCTTCTATACTCGCCATAGAAATTTTGAAATAATGTCTCTGCAAGGTCTACTAAATACTTAGAGAAGAGGCAAATGAAAAAATCATCATGGGTTTCTTGTTGGGATCCCAGAAGAGGTTACAATTGTCTTGGGTTTTACAGGCATTTGCCCAAGACAAATGTGCCCTAAAACATTTATAATCCAAACACCTGGAGCGTAAAGATTACTACACCTACCTTAAAGTGGGGTAATTCAGTAGAATCTCAGCAGCAGAGCAGAAATGGACCAAGATTCCTGTCTTCATTAAACCATCCTTCCTCACAAAATTGTTCTTAATTCCATTATTTCCCCCTTTTTTCCTCTGTTCTCTCCATATTCTTAATTGTACTAATTAATGGTAGGAGATAAGTGTATTAATTTACAGTTTAATGTAAATGTATCTGCAAAGAAATTGTCCTACAAGGCAAACACTTGTAATTATCCTACAGAAGTGAGTGGATTCATGCTACCTAACAGAATTTTTCTCTTCTGACCCAACCTCTTTCCCAAACTGCTGTTTTATTTCCTCTCAGTCCATGAGGTATAGAGCAGGGGCTTACAATGGCTAATGAACATAATATATGGAGCCTGATTGTGTACAGGGGGAGCAAAGTGAAATATCTCATACACAGGTCAGGGACACATGAAAAGGAGTCCAGACTCTTCATCATTGTATCCATAATTCCTACAGAGTCCCACTGAAGGCCTGTGGAAATCACAGCCATAAAATATTTATTGTTATGCAGAGGCACTGAGAAGGTCAGAGGAGTGTGTTTGGTTTATCAGACTTCAGAATTATTACTGGGGGTTTTTTTTGGATAATTTGCCTCTACCTCAATTTGTTGTTGAGGAAAGAAATGAGTTTTTGCATTTCCCATAACAGCTATGTTCAAATTAATTGCTGCCCTCTCTCTTTCACCTCTTCTCTCACATCTGCTCACCTGCACACATGCGCACACACACACAGTTGCGCTCCCTCAAGCAAGCAGAAGGTTGGAATTATTTAGGGCAGAGAACAAGTTCCCCTTTTTCAAAGTTAAACCACACACGTGGGGCTTCCTGCTAATGACCCCTGGTAAATGAGGTCCTATACAAAACCAGGAGCCACCCCATCTGTTTTAATAAATTGCACAGGAAGAAGTCTACCTGTGCTTAAAGGGAGCAGCATTCAGTTCTTACCAATTAGGTTACATATATTGGGAATATATCATGCTCATGCTGATATAAATTAGAAAAGCGTCATTAATTCCACAATATTCATAGCTATAATGGATAATAAAATATAAATAATTAAGTTAGGGAAGTAGCGTTGCTTTGTTTTAATTATTGAATCACTGGAATCACGCTGATTTACATGAAGTTGTTCTCAACTAACTCTTTCCTGAAAAAGAGAAAAATATCTTTGTAAATTTTAAGAGTTTAGCACACTTCAGACTCGAGCTGATGAATTCTCATGCCAAAATTTGCATGTTACGAAGACACAAAAGCAAGGATTGTGTCTTTACTGTGATGTTTTGAAGGCACAAGCAAATGCATTTGATGGCATCCTTTTGACTCATTAGCAACCAATGTTGGCAACAGCCTCCATGAGACCTCAGGCACAGAACATTTCACCTCCATGACTTTAAAGTTTGGCAAAGGTAAAATAAGAAAGAGATCTATAATCTCTGCCATGTAAATTTAGTGACACGTTTCCCTCATCCCTCTAAGACAGAAAGAAAATCTCTAGATTGTTTATACTAAGTGAAAGAAAATTACAACCTTCCACGCTCAGTTTGTCAAATTTAAAGGATAAAATTTCCTTTTTTCTCTCTGTCATATGTGTCCTGCTGAATTATCCTTCAGAAATAGCATCTCAGCAAATATTCCTCCCAATAACATATTGTAAATTAAAATCATGTGAGGGTTGGCAGAACAAATTATCTTACTTTGTTAGTTTATCCATCTCACCAGCTCTATTTTGAAGACTAATTACTAGAGCAAATTATGATTCAATACTCAGATGTACAATGTATGCAGGAATTAATTTTTCCTCTCCCACTAAAATATTTTTCTGTAATGTAATGTTTGCACTGGTTTGTGACCATTTTAAATAATCAAGGTAAAAATAGCTTACTAGCTGAAGCAATCTAGAAAACATGATTTAGGACTCTACGGATTTTTTAGATTGTTTCTGTAGAGAAATAAATTCTTTTTTTTTCTTTTTAAATGTACTTAAATAAGATTACTTCTTATTTGTAAATTTCCTTCAGCATGCTGGAAAAAAAAAAGAAAGCAGCATCTAAAATAGTACTGTAAGGCAAAATGAAAAATTTAGCAAATAGAAAACAATGCAAACACCATTGTGGAAATTCTTTCATGAAAAATACTTGGCGATCCTGTAGAAAAAAAAAATATTTCACTTTTTAAATCCAGCAAGAGAAGACTTAAGATAATGGAAAACAACTCTGAAATTTGGTGAGCTTTTTACATTTTTAGTAAAGTCAAAAACATTCACTTACCAGAAATCAATAGAAATACAGATATACAGAATTACATCTAATAAAGCTGCAGCATTGATTGCATTAATAACTGCAGACATCTAAAGAGTTCTGTATAAAAAGTGCTCCTTCTCAGTTTTGTATAGAACACACTGATTTATGTCATCCACCTTCCTTCATTTCACAGAGAAAAGTTTATTATTTTTTCATACCTTTGTTTGGTTAAGATGCACCACCTCTAAGTTCTACCATTATAAAATGATGAGTGAAAATGCATTTATCACCTAGAACACAGAGCGTTGTTTATTTCATTTCTTTCTTGAACTTTAGGAATTTCTACACACTAAGCTAAACTATACTTTTAAATTAATTAAGGATCTGATTATCAGTAAGATATAACCTCATTTTGGGTACAGTATATCATTATCCTGTTTCTATGTATGCAGAAATTAAGATACACATCTGCATATATCCTTATTTATCTATATTTGCATCCACATTTCAAAACAACCAATGGAACCTCTCGTACATGCCCATTCAAACCTGTTTAGATAATCACTAAGACCCAAGGGTCAGATATTTTGTGCTATTTCTCCAGTGTATCCAGGATGGATTTGATGACTCCAACACTAGAGTGAAACTCCTATTTCTTCTTGCCATTTCCTCCCTTTTAAGTCCCATCTCGCCTGTGGATAAGTTATTTATATATTTACACAGAGATGTACCACTGAACCTAAACCTTAGGTGGGGAAAATTTTATAGCTTTCAAATTTTTTTTCTTTTAAAAAATATTTGTTCATTTAAACCAAAACAAGTTGTTCTCTTTTCTGGGTCATCTTCAAGCTGCACTGTATTTGATTTATTTTTCTTTGAGTTCCGACTCCTAGTCTAACTTTTCCTTCATATTTTCAGAGTTCATGCCTGTGTGACTCCAATTTAAATCAATATCCGAACCCTATGGAATTAAGTGCTTTTGCAAATGTAACCTTTTGTGTCAGAGTATCTGCGTGCACTCTGAAGTAGATTCTGCAAAATTAAAATGATCTTTGCAGAATCTGCAGTCAGATCCTTCTCACCTCCCTTTAGTCACTTAACTGGCACCATGAGTTTCTGTGCATGGTCTAGATCATCATGAGCCACAGATATCACAGAGCGCAAGGCAGTGAGTGAGGCACTGCGGTTCCAGCTAGCAGAGAACAGCCAGGCTTTTATCCAAGAACTTGTGGAATCCTCACGGCTTCAGTGCAGGAGGCATCCCATGAGATGAAACAGCTGCCCACAGTGCAGAGGCCCCTTCCTGCTAATAAAACAATTGAGGCCAAATAAAAATTAATCAATAAAAGGTTTATTCCAGGACCAGAATTTCGGTAACACAAAAAACCACGATCGGAGAAAGACAGCACCGAGCAGGGTGAACATATAGTACCGACCTCTATCGCATTGGAACTCCCCCGTTCACAACCCCACAACGAAAGAACTGAATTTTATGCAGTCTTTCGCTAGAGTCCGTGTTCTCGGGCATCCTACATATTCATTTTCAATTTCTTTTCTTTCCTTCGCGTATTCATGAAGTTCCTTTTCTCCAGCTTGGTCAGGACAAAGCATTTCCTCTGTCCTGATGAAAAGCCCGTCACCAATTTCGGGAAGCCAAACTGTCCTGATGAATGGCTCATCACTGGCTGAGGGAACCCAGGAATTCCTCAGTCATGGTGATCTGATGGTATCATCCCTCTCAATCTGGTCATCATTGCTTGGGCGTTGTGTAAAATACCTCCTGATACTATCTGTCTCCTTCGCTTGGAGCCAGTCTCCATATGTTAATTGGGCTCTCCCTGCTACAGCCGAGGCTTGCAAAATCTTTCTCCATCTCGGTTTCTCTATTTAACTTTCATTAGATTCAAACATGGTTTTTATGATATAACATATATACATTATATGAGCACGAATTAATCCACCATTAATAACACTGCTTATGCACACAGCCCAGAGATGCTCCTGTCACCTGCTTTTAGAGACACATACGTGACTTTGCTATTGGCTGATCGGTGCCTCTCACCCCCTATTTCCAAAAAATAAAAAGCAGTAGAAACCATCCTGTGTGGAGATTTCAATTCTATGTTTTCTTGGGTAGAAGCTGGCAAAATGAGCTCTTAATTTGAAGATATAATTGATGCTAAGGGCCTTTACTCCCCGTGAATCTCTACCCTACCCAAAATGATCCTTACTGAAATGATTCTTAACTAGATATAGAGCAAGGAGCTAATATCGAGTATTTGCAAATTATTTCCTTGGAGACTCACTTGTTACTTTTCAAAAAAAAGTCATTGCCAAAAAGAAGCCTCTGAAAGTGAGGTCAGCACCCTTTCTGCTCTGCCTGCCGGAGGGAAACATTTGGGAGCAGCACGTGTTTGGTCCCAGCACACTGGGTGCCAGACACCACAGCCGCCTTTCCAGGACAAGGCACTCCCATCCAAAAAGCACGAGAGCCCGCACAGAGCCTGTGGCAGCTCCCCCCGAAAGGCGGCTCTTTCCCTGCCAGTGGCCTCCTCCCTGCCCCCACAGCCTGGTGGGAAAGGAGAAAAGAAACCTGGTGCTTAAGCCTAGGAGTCTGTCGCCTTGTCTGACCTCCAGATGGGTGACACTTCTCCTCTGGCCTGGAAGACGAGGAAAACTTTTATAAGACCTGCCTGTGACTTTAGAGACACCTCTTGCCAAAGCACAGCAGCCACGGCCTGAGCGTGGTCACCTCCTGTGGCATCCCTAAATGGGGAAAAAGTGGGAATCTGACTCATTGCTTCCCTAAAAGAGTGAACTTTTTCTCCTGACAGCCAGCTCCCGCATGCAGCTGGCAAGAAGGCAAGGCGAGCTTTCATTATCACCTCTTCCAGCAAAGCAACGAGAAGGAAAATGTTATTTCTGTCCCCCAGGAGGTCCATTGCCATCCCTCAGTCGGGAGTAAGAGGAGAGAAGGAGGAGGGGAGAAGAGGTAAACACCCCTTTCAACTCAGCATGTCCTGTGATCTGATTTTCTTTCCTCTGTCATAAAGAAAAGTGCAGATCATCACTGACAAATAACAATTTGTTACAGGGAATGAAACAAAAAACAAACAAAACATTGTATTTTTTTCTTAATTACACTTACAATTTCACCACTGCTTGGGCTTCCAAAAGAGCAGCAACGTTCCTCTGGGGAACAGAGAAGAATCAAGCTGGCTTCATACCAATAATTGCAGCTACCTTTAGCTAAACGAGGCAACAGTTGTTTTCAGATGTACAAATGAGTTTAATAAGGGTCCCAGTAAGACACTGAAATCATGGTTGACTTGTCACACCTCCAGCCCCCCAGGCTACATTTAGTTATTGATCTGTTTATTGCTTCTGCTGAGCAAACCACCTCTGTCAATCCACCTCTGTCAGAACCCAGCCTGCAGCATGCAGCAGACACTGTTATTACCATTTAAGTGATAAATGAGACGTGCATTTCATTCAGCATGTTTGTGAAGCAGAAAATATTTATTTTTTAAAAAAACACAAATACATAGGAAGTCAGAAAGTTACTTCCTTTTTCATTTCTTGTTGCAAGCAGTAATCATATTTACTGAACTCCAGGTGGAATTGCCCACATGAAACAAAATGTTGCTATTAAACTTTGGTGTTTTGGTTGAGCGTCTTTGGAATAAATATTACAGAATTTAAAAAAAAAAAAGAAATTAAGGAAGGAAAGTAAGGACTCATTCCAAGACTCACTAAATTCTGTGTCTTACTATGGACTTCAGTGAATGGTTTTTATACAAGCTTGGAAGAATACAAACATTCAGCCCAGTCTTGGAGTTCACGTGCTGCTTGGCAGTTCCTTCCTCACACATAGGAGTGTTATAAACGAAGTAGGCCAATTAAAATTAACAACAAATAAAGTTTATTCCGCGACCTAAAGTTCGGTAACGCGAAAAACCACGATCGGATAAAGACAGGATTTCAGAGCCGGGTGAACGTATAACACTGACCTCTATCGCATCAGTGTTCTCCCGTTCACAATTACCCCAAGAAGGCACCGATTTTTATACAGCCTTCCGCTGGAGTTCGTTCTTCCGTCCCTGTTACATATTCATTTTTCCCCTTCTCTTTGTCCACCCTGCTTTTACAAAAAGTTTTATTTCTCGTTTCGGATGAGACAAAGAGTCTCCCTTCCTTCGATGAATAGTTCATTAGCAAGTCCGGGATTCCATTCCGCCCTGATGGATATCTTGTTTCTAATTTCGGGAGTCCAGGAACTCGATAATCGCGGTGATTAGGTGTTATCTTCTCACCGTCCGGGTCGTTACCACTCTAGGCGTCGCTGATACTTTCCCTGATGCAATCTCCCTGATGTAATCTCCGTTCCTGGTTCCAACCTATGTCTTCAAATGTAAATGAAGCCTTCTCCTTCTGCTGCGGCGTGGTGTTGCGAAATTCTTTCCTGTTCGTGGTTTCTTTTACAGTCTTGGATTTTATTTTAACTAACTACACGACTTAATATAACGTATAAACGATATTTGGGCATGAATTAATACTTCATTTATAACAGGAGCATTGCAGTTTATACTTCTCTCCCTTGCGCATGGAGAGGCCAAGGCTTGGTCCTGCCTGGGGATGCCAGATGATCCTACCTCTCCTGAGGAAAGATATTTCAGGCCTCAGAAGAGCTGGCATGCTATCTTCAAGGCTCATGCTCAAAGCCTTTATGGTGAACACCTCAATCCTGCAGGCCCTAGAGCAGGGAGCCACTGGCTGGCACACTCTGAGACATCCTCCTGTCCAAAGCTGAATGCATCACGAGACTTGCTGAAGCTACCCCGTTACGAGGGAGGCACAGGGGGTGTATTTATCATTGTTTCTCCAGCAGCCCAGCTGCAAATCCAGGGCAGGTTTGTGACCTTATCAGGGCTTTTAAAAAGCATTTGGTTATTTCATCTGTCTTGAAGCAGATGGAAGAGGAGATAAAGCCTGCTGGCATCTGAGGAAAGTTCTAACTCATGGCAATCACAGTACATTTACATTCAACCCATACTTTCTTGCTCCAAATCGTTCTGAAAAATGTGGAGAGGATCCAGAGTAACAGCAAAACCCCTTGTTATCTTTTCCTCTTTCCAAAGGGGATCAAGATGAAAGAAGAGTCTGTATTTCTTCCTGATTGTAACATTCTTCCTTTTTCATTTAAGACTCTCTGCCCACCAAAAAAAAGAGTAATTTCCCAAGTTAATGCAAAAAGCCTGTTTCCATTTGCATCCATTGGTCTCCTAAAACAACACCACCTGTACCCTGCAATTTTTCCTTTCTTGAGGACACAAAATGTCCTCCTTCAAGAGGACATTAAAATCCTCATGTCAACCAGGACAACATCCTGCAACAAGACAAGAGTCAGTGATTCTGCCCAGTGCCAGGCTTGATGTGCTGGAGAGAAGGGGCTCAGAGCTGGGCTCTGGAGCAGGAGAATTTATCCACAGGAGGAAGAGAAGTTGGGATCTGACCTTTCTGCCACAATGCTTTCAAAAGCCACCTTCACGCATTAAGGAACAGTTCATTGCTGGGTATTAGCGAGGATCACCAAAGTTAAATATGTTTGATCACAGTTTTAGAAACTCTGCTAGTTGCAACAGCTGGACAATTTATTCCATACCTGCTCATTCACTCCTAAATCATGACTGACTGGTGCTCCCCTCACATTTTATGCTGAAACCATATAACCCGCTCAGTTTCCCCATCCCCTGGGTACTCATCTTGTTCCTGATAAACATGATAAACAGACTCTTACCTAACCTTGAGTTGACAAGGCCTTTAAAGCTTGCAATATGTCATTCTTCCTGGGACTGAAAATGTGGAGAGTACTCACCTGCTTAAGCAAACAATCTAAAACCAAATTCAATCTGCAAGTGTGTCTTCCCCTACTTAAAATTGATTTACTACAATCATTGACAAAGCTGTTGCAGCATACAAGCTATCTTACTACACAAATCCAGAAACTATGAAGATTCAATGTTAAACATTATTAACATTCAATATGCCCTGGATATATCCTACTAAATAGAAAATTAGACTTAGCATGGCACTATTAAAAACTCTTTTTCCCTTTGAGGAGTCCTAGCCTAGGTTTAAAAAAAAAAAAATGCAAGATAGAAATCCCAAAGTCTTCTGTTTCAAATTGTAAGAGAATAGAACAAGAAAGGCTACACTGCTTCTGCCCTCCAGCATATCTTTACAGAGAGGAAAACGAAGATGGTCAAATAGTCTGAAGATAATTCCAGCACAAGGGAAGGAGCCTCTTGGAAGGAGGTGGAAGGAAGTGGCTGTTTGCTGGGAGAAATTGCCATGAGAAAAACAACTATGGGAGTGGGGAAGTCTATTAGATTTGAGAAAGAATATGAACACATCAATTTGGGAATGATTACCTGCAGGGAAGGACTGGAGCAAGCGAGAGTAAAGGCTGGATCCAGTCTTTGTGCTTTCAAGGTTCATTTCTCATACTCTCTGAAATGGTTGGTCCACAGATCTGCTAAAATGTATTTCTGTCCTAAAATGTCCCAGACACACTGAAGCAAAGCAGCACTATGTGCTGCAGTAACAAGGACATCTCTCCCACACCCACAATTCACTGCTAGGGATTTCACACAGCACACTCTAAAATTATATTTGTCATCTGTGATCTATTAAGCCTCCTATCTACAGCAAGCTAATGAGATTTTTTGAAAATTATGCCAGTTACCAGCTAGAACCAGAACTATAGTCAGAAAGGATTGCACCCTAAATTGCAGTCACATATATAGCACACGCTGCTTGGATTAGAAAGCACAACAGGAACAATTTGCTGAGACATTGTAGTACCATGCCCAGATTACATTGTTTTCTAAGACACAGTCAGGGAAGGAAGGAATTATCCCTCTCCCACAGATCTAAAAGGAAAACAAATTAAGAAAAAAAAACAAACAAAAGATTGGTCTCTGAAAGTTTGCAATATCCACGACAAGAAAATCTGCTGGTTTGGGAAAGGAATGGCATAGGTGTCAGCTAGCAGCCATAAAAAGATCCAAAATAGATCTGAAAACTGGAGGATTTGCACCGAGAAAAGTAGAGAAGGCGGAAATAGACCAGGCAAGCCACAGACTCCCTACCAGCATCTGAAAGCAAGATGTGCACCTAATGAGGCTGGAGAAAATGGCCTTTTGTCTGCCAAGTGCATGGCCAGAGCAGCAAGAAACCTCTGAAACAAACTCCCATTAATTTTCCTGTGCTCCAAGGAAGGCTTGCAGCTCCACAGCTGTGTGTTAATATGTGATGTACAGGGATAATACAGTAAGTCCAAGACAAAATACCAGCTAAAGCCAGGGACTGGAGGGCTAGAGGCCAAAATTGCTGCTGAGGGAGGCATATAGCATGAGCAGGTTTGTCTTTGTAGTGGGCATGGAGCTCTGCAGGAAGGGGATGCTAACACAGACCATGCCTAGCCCTCTCTTCTGCCACTGCCACCACCAGACAGGGACAGCAGTCAGAGAGAGGAGTCACCAAGCCCAGGTAGTGAGCAATACTTAATCCTATTTTCAGGGCAGAAAAGTCAACCCATGAAATTATCCCTTCTTTCTTCAATTCCTTTGAATTGTTTCATTCTGCTAATCTGAGCTGGCAGTGCAGGAACCTGGCCACCAGGTTAAAATAGGTATTTGAGTCAAATTGCTGGCAGCAGAAGTGACCTTTTTCCTCTTAGCAGAAAATAACTACTTCTGCGGTTGGTTTGGGTGCACTTATCAAAGATATAGGTTGCATCTGTTCTGTGTGGCAAGCTTAGTTATCAATATTTCAGATGCATCTCTGTGGGGTATCAAGTAGCACTTTGATGCTAAAGTAATTAAAAAATATACTGTTCAATTTTATTTTGCCATTATGAATGATATTAGCCTTTAATTATGCATCTACCCAGTCACCATGTCCAGAACCTTCCCCTTTCATTTGCAAAAAAATAATTAAAAATTAAAATGTCTTCTTCTGGGTATGGGGACCCCCATTAGTCCACTGCCAGGCTTTGCCTGGAAACTTCCACACCTTTGCTCAAATGCAACCTTTCTGCTTCACTTCTTCTTGATTTACACTGACAAAATTTCTTTTTATCCTTCTGTGCAGCGTGAGCCTCTGAAATGTTTTATGTCCCCATAAGGATGAAACAGAAGTTGTTCTTCTCTGGTTTACATTTGGGGGAAAGGCAGCAAGTAATTTTTACCTCTCCAGCACATGGCATATAAAGATTATGGGAAGATTTGCAGCCTTCTCCATGCTGCTTCATGTTTCCTGTATCTCCACTTCTTTGGAAGGATGGATAGGGAAGCAGTGAGCTCTGAAATAGCAGATGAATACAGTCTGGAACAGACTGAGGCTTCTCTTGTCTGCTTGGTCTGTTGCCTCTGGAGGAACTAGACAATCACAGGCCCGCCTGGCGTCTGCTGATGTCTCCCAGGTGATGAATATTGTTGAGGAAAGAGCACAGATCTTCAACAAATTTATGACTCAGTTAATCCACTTCTACTACTCCTCTGGATATTGTAAAGACTTTTGTGTTACCATGTTCCCAGAAATACCACTTTCTCTCTTTGCCCTATCTGCAGTGCTATTTCAATAGTATTTTTCTTGGTATTTAGGCAATCTCAGCTAACACAGCTATGCCCTAATGTTACTAAACATGCCCTCAAACCGTGCAGCAGTTATATAACAATAAGACCTAACTTCTAGTCTTGCAATGAAGCTTCACCCTCTAACATCCATGGATCACAGGAATCCTAGAGCAGCCCAGGTTGTTTGCTCTGATAATGGTGGGAACAAAGAGCATCCACACTATAGAGCATGTTTACTATGAAGTTAAGCTACATCAAGAAACCCTTTGAAGAGTCAGATCAAGCTCTTCCTGCCTCCTGCAGGAAGGTGCAGTTGACAGGGAGGCTCCACATCGGAATTCCTTCACCTCATAAAAATACTCTGCTGGAAACCTACAGGGTTTCCAAAGGAATAGGAAAGGAAGATTACAACAAACTACTCGTGAAAAGGGCAGAAAAGGGCCTACAGAAAATACTGGTGGATGCTCACTAAGAGCTGAACAGGCAACTTCATTGGCATCATCAGGTCCTCGTGTTCCTCTGGTATGAAAGATGGGAGCTTTCTACTTTTAGGATATTATTAATATTTACCTAGAAATTAATCTAAGAACACCCACACAGACTAGAATCTCAACTTGTAAACTATTTTTTATTCAAGATATTTTCCATGGGATCAGCAGTAGAAATTGCCACAAGGTATTTACCCCATGTCAAGATCTCATTTCTATTCAGGATCTGAGTTCAGTCCAAGCTCTCTGCTCAACACATACCAAAGGGAAAATTGGGCTAATTTGACCATACACATGTATCGGCTGAAATAGTTCTATATTAGATTATGTAGTAGTCCTCATGCATATCAGCTGTCTTGTAACCTCTGTTCCCAGGAGGTGGAGTGTCTCAGAAGGAAAGAAGAAAAGCTTTCCAGAGAGAGCAATATTCAAAGGTGTACAACTGTATCAACTATGTTAGTTATATGAGTTTTTATGTATTATTCCTGTTTCCCAAAACAAGCAGAAAATATAAGGTACAGTTAAATAATTCATTGTATTGTAAAGTTGTAAAATAATAACAAAAAAACTTAGTTTTATAAAAGTGTAAAATTGTAGGAGTGACTCAAGCCTACTGTATAAACTTATATTAATAGGATATTACATTTATTATCATTATGATCATCAAACCCAGGAGAAGAAATTGCCCATGGAAAAGCAGTGTTGTGTAGAAAAATCAACAGAGTACAGCCCCCAAATGCATTTATAGGAGTACTGAAAGCCATATTGGTAGATTTCATCTTGATTTTAATTTGCACTAAAATTCATCTGAGAAGCCATTATAGCCATAAAGGGTAGTAAAGCAGGCTAATAATACTATTCAAAAGTGAAAACTAAAAGTATATTTAATAGCTGAGCTCTGGTTTGGCATTAAAATACATTGGTGTGATGTATCAACAAAAAGCCTAACACTGTAGAAATTGGAGAGAGTAATATATGTTATTTTCTTCCCCGACTTTTTCTATGGTGGTTGCTTAAAATACATAAAAAATCATTGAATACCTAAGGAAGCAGTTCACATTTGATGTTTGAAAACTCCCTTATTTCTCTTGGCCTGTACATCTAAAACAACTTAGTTTAGTGGGAAAGAAACTCACTAGACAATTTAGAAAACTGTTTTGCAATGGTTACAGCACTGGAACCTGACTGAATTCTCATTTTGATCCATGATAAAATCATCATCATCTTCAGCAGGAAGTAGAGCTGATCAAAACTATTTCACAGATAGAAAGTTCATCAAAACCCACAGGTTTGGAAAAAATGAAAGTATGACTTGGGAGATATTGAACTGGTCACATATTTGCTTGCAATTCATGAAATAGTGTGAAAAAAGAGAAGGGGATTTAAGAAAAGTTTAAATGGGTTTTCATCTTAAAAAGACACAATGTTTTATAATCATATGCAAAAGGAATATTTCAACATATTATTCCAAAACAGAAAACTCCTTCAGGGTTTGGCCCATATCCTCCCATTCCCCACACCACTCAGGATTTTCCACAACTGGGTCAGATATCTCCTCAGCCCCTCTGGCAATCTGAGCCCTCATTCTAGACAAACTGCAAACCACATAACGGAAACTTACCAAATAAAACACTGAAAATACCAGAAAAATGGTCTCTTTAACATCCAGAGGGAACTGCAGAGTCTCAAAAGATAATTTTTCAAAGTTAAAGGGGAAGGAGATGAAAGACTGAGAAACCCCATCTCCTCCTCCTGTAACAAATTGGGTGCAATTAATAATAAACCCCCACAACAGGCTACCGACGCTAGAACTGGATTTAGGATGGAAAAACCACATGCCAAGCACACTCTGAACAGCTACCAGTACCCCCCTCAGTTCCTTAAGAACCATCAAAAACCCGCACAACAA
>VZRF01002604.1:29220-62421 GCA_013396875.1 Vireo altiloquus
CTTTAAATACAAAGTAATTAACACCAAACCAAAATGTAATAAATACAGCTTAGTAGTCACTTTCCTCCGGGCCCCACAATGTGGGTGCCAAAAATGTCCCCAAGTCCCCAAGTTTTGGGACTATCTACAGTTTTAAAATATATAAAACTGGACTTAAAGAGGAAAGAAATATTTATTTTGTTTGAATATAAGCAAATATCAGTCTATAACAAAAATATTATTTTCTAATCTACCCAGATTATTTAAAATATTTATGTTTACAACTGAGATATAATGTCCAGGTTCTTTGTGCTGTCAGATATTTTGGAGGGGATATTTTTAAGAATATTTTTTGTATTTATGCTTTAAAAAAAGCTTCCTACATGATGAAACAGCTTTCTTTCCTGTGAGATTATGAATTATAGAAAAATGCCATAGAATGGATAAAGTAACACTGAAAATAGGTATCATTGATGAATAGTACCTGAACATTAAAATCAGAAAACCTGATAATCAATGCAAATGTCAAATTACTTCTTTGAAGTTGTAATATTTCAGACAGAATTCTTGGTTTTGTTTTGATCTTGATCAGTTAAGAGCATAGCCTAGCCTTACATATCCACCTAGAGAGGCATAGTTGATTCTTTAGCTGCTAAGCTTTAGCTCCCAAGAGGTCAAAACACAAAATCTGATACACACCCAACTTACCCAAAAGCTAATTATTAAACAAGGACATAAGTTCCTTTCTTCAGGATTTTCTGCCAACTGACTAGTACAATTACACGCTCTGTGTTTCTCAAGATCTGCGACTTCTCTTACTTTTTTTTTTTTAATTTTTTTAGAATCTACATAAGAAAAACACCCAGTTCACCCAAGGTTTTGGAGCTTTTACACGCAAAACCTCTAAGTCAATACATCTTTGTCAGCACACAAACATTCCTCAGGGCACATTGAGCCAGTGATTCACACCGTCACGCTTCCTCAACAAATACCACTTCCTGTAGTGCCTTTCCCTAATCTGGAAATTATAAAAGAAACAGAGTCATCCCCTGCTCCAAAACGTAAAACGTATAGAAAAAAATATTTCAAAGCATAAAAATATATTTTGAAGTTCATGACCGAAAACTCTGCGAGAATTTTTATGCACCATCTTTATTCTTCTATCACTCGGAATCCAGGCTCAGAACCTCACCTGACAATAAAGACATAGAAAGAGAAAATAACAATATCAATTTTAATTGAAAAACCATCATTCTATGCTACACCTGACCACCAGGAATTCATCAAAGAACCAATAACAACATTGGATCTATGTTCCAGCCAAGATAAACCTCTAATTATTCTAACCCTTTTAAAAAGCAACAGGTTTTGTCGTAACAAAAATATAACAAAGAAATAGCTTGAGAGGGAAGGGGAAAACTTCTAAGCTGTCCTCGAGAGTCTCAGCTTTTTCAGCTGAGAAGAAAAACTAGTTTAGACTTGGGGAAACCTCCTCTAAGAAAACCAAACTGTTATATGTGGTGCTTTCAAGTCCCCAAAGACCTTGAAATGTTTATCTTCACAATAGGCTGCCCCATGCATTTTTGGAAGCGCTAACTGCTTATTCAAGGCATGACATAACAGAGAAGACGCATTATATCAAAGCATTAGGCTTGAGAAAGGTTAGAAGAAAATGACACAGAGGGTTAGGCAAGCAGGGGGAGAAGATGTTATCAACGCAAAGCAAGATTGGAAAGGAACTCACAAAATAATCAACTCTATTCAGTTCAGAAGTTTGGGAAACATTATCTGTTTTGTGTACTCCAGCACACATGAGGAGGATGCCGCATGTTGCCTGGTGATGCCAAGGACACTCAAGAAAATACAAGGGAAGGTTCTCCCCAAACTGATGACCAACCCATACAGTAAAAATGACTAAATTTTTAGCACATTTTTGACAAAGATGTACACTGAAGACAGTCTAGTGAAGAGCAGTGAAGTAAGACTTGGACAGAGAGCGAGAAGCTCTGCTTTCCCAAGTTGGGGTAACCCCATTCAGAGAGTTTTGGCCTTTGCTTCAAAGGCAGAGGTAGAAACTTTAAGCAACAGCTGGAGTTTTATGCAGTGTGTGATGTGAACTACCATGGTTTCAAAGTGCGAGATTCCCATTGAGGTTTAGAACAAGAATAGGGAGAACTTTAGGAATTCCAGTCACTGCGGGGATTCAGACAACTTGAGGACAGGGTTGCCAGCCTGTCCTTAGTTTACCGTTACCGACTTTACTGTGAAATATTTCCTATATCTGATATCATAACTGGTAACTTTTCTTCTGATGAAAACATTTATTTTCTAGCATTTGTACTTTTACAACACTTTATGCTTGAAAAAAAATTTCCCATGGAGTTTTTTGCTCATGTCATAACACTGATGACAGCTATTTCCCTCTGTGACCCTCAGAGAGTTTGAGTCCCTACACTCAGCTCTGATTCCTATCTTGCTTTTTCCTTTAATCCTACCTGGAGTCACTCAAAATGGTGCAGTGTTTACAATAATGTGCGGAAGTTTTTCAAGTCCATCTGATGAAATATTATTAATAATTCATACTAATATAATAAATCATTTATATTTCCGCAGAGGAATTTATCACACTGTCTTGCCTGAAACTCTTCTCTTTCGAGGTCCTATTTGTCATACACAAATACCACTGGCAGAACTCAATCAGAAAACATGTTTCTGCCAGTCAGACCTTAAGAAGTAGGAGTGCTCCCTGATGACAGGATTGCTTTTGTAGGGTAAATTTTGCATGACTGCAAAACTTCTGGAGTAATATTTCTTGAAGTTAAAAATCCCAACAAAGATTGAAAGCTCAGTAACAGAAATGCATGGGAAAAAAATGGCCTTCTAGCCATGGAGGGGCAGATGCAGGGGATGGTACCCGAGCATCAGTAGCAGTTAGAAAATTATACCCTTTTGAGAACAATGCAATTAGTTATAAAGAAGATTTCATTACTTTCTTTAAGTACTCAGGATGGAAACCATCCTTTTCAATGTGTTAGATGGAGAGGTAGCTTATTACTGAAGAACTTTTTAACCATTATTAAAATCAAATAATCTTCAAGAACATTATATTAATTACCCCTTTATTGTCAGACACAAAGACAGAAGACCCAAGCAACTACAGGCCTTATCTGCCTTTCACATGGGATTGTGGCTCTCTGAGTCTGACAGCAAGACAATCACAGATTTTATTTAGGTTTTGCTACTAAACACAGTCCATAGAAAATGGGGTTCATATTTAAGCAAGGTTTGGATTTTTTTTTCTTTCCACCTTCTTAATATTTTTAATCAGTCCCCGGTTCTGCCATAATGGTGACTGCTTAACCTTGACCTGTGTGCTCTTGTGAGCTCAATAGAGATTCCCTTTAAGTCAACAGCAGCTGCTTCACTGGCAGCAGAATTTGAGCCAATTACTTCATTGTGAAAGGGGACAGAAAACTCCCATGCTGGTTCAACTAGAAGAGAAATACCCAAATTCTCCCACCAGTCCCTCTTCAGCTGAATGGGATTCAGCAAAGCAAGACCTCGGTTCAAGTCACCGTTTTCTTTAAGCTTATAGCCAGAACTCAGTTGTTATTGTTACTACTCTGCAAAGACCTTGGTTGCTTTAAAAGAATGCTTGTTATTTCACCTCCGCATTTGAAAACTCATATTCTTCAATCTCCCTTTGTCCCTGAGGCCTCTCTTTCCTATGGTGGGAAAAATCAATCGCTGTCTGTGTTTTGCCAGGACACAGTGACAATTTCCCCCCAACAGACTCATAGTAAATTGGGCATTCCTGCTTTCACTAGAGAAGTGATTGCAAAACATACGGCGAAAGTCCACTGGAATCTCCAGGCTCAGTATTTTAAGGTTGAAAATTCCTGCTTTCCCTAGAGAAGTGATTGCAAAACATACGGCGAAAGTCCACTGGAATCTCCAGGCTCAGTATTTTAAGATTGAAAATTCTTGGGTACAGTCTGAACTAACATCTGAAAAATATTTCTTCACTTTTTTCTCATACTAAGTAACCTTGTCTGACTCTTTGGTCCCACGTCTTCCCTTTGAGAGCCTCCTTTCATTTTAGCAGCATGTTCACAGGAACTCAACCAACTCCACAAAAAGAGCTGAGCCCTGGAAGACAGGTCTGGCAGGTAAGAGGAATGAAGGACTGAAAATTTCAGCAAATCTCCAGGAGGTGCAATAACAATGCTCAGCACATTGACATCTTTCCTGTCATTCCCAGGTCAGTAACAGAAATCAATTTCTATATGAAACCAGCAGAACCTGGAGTTAGAATTTTGCTGCAGGTGCTGGACGTCCTTTTATTTGAAAGCCTTCTCATGCCCATTTTCAAAAATCACTAGAGTTCTCAGCTCTGCACATAAGGTATGACTCCTTTTTGTGCACAATATGAGAATTCAATTACTGTGGGACCTATTCAAAGAATAGAACTTGAAATCTTCAGCATAAATTCAAGTGGTGTTCAAGACGGATAATGCACTTCAGTCGCCAACATCTGCATATCCAAAATACTGCACCATCCAGCAGAGCAATCAAGCCCTCTCCACAAACTCAGCAGGGCAGCTCTCCAGTCTGCTTGCTAAAAGGTCACATGTTAAACTGGTTTCACAATACTACAGGAAAGCGTAGAATTTAACAGAAGAAAATAAGCCCTTTGCAGACTATGACAAGGGTTTGAGTAGTACACGGTTTAAAAAGTAGTGACAACAACTTTAGGGTAATAAAATACAGCAAACACTTTTGTTGTCTATTACACTATTGACAAGTAAAATTATATCAAGTCCATTATTTCAGTTTATGGAATAGGCAAAAGTATGTTTGCATCTTAGTTAGTCCCTTAGCTTGAAAACATAAATGGAAAGTGATGATTATGATGGATTTTTTATTACCTTTTTTTTTCAATGAACTGAGAAATATAAGAAAACTACCATTTCTGGCTGATGCACAATCTTGTTTCCCCCTACCTCTAATGCAAAAATGAGAAAGCTGAAGCACTTAAACGACTTAAGAACATATATTGAAATCCCAGAAGTACTTTGTCCATTCTGCACTGCTGCAGAGGTGAGCATTGAATTGCCTTTTGACTTTAAGCCAATTAACCCAACCATACATGAAGAATGAAGTCCTAGCAAGATAATGTAGTCCCATTTTAAAGAGCTACAAAACCAGAAAACCGACCCTGAAAACAGATTTAGCTACATCCTTGTGCGTATATCACAGCAGCAGCTGAAATTCACTTTGTTCCATCCTGTGAACATATAAAACAAAACTAAGGGTGATTTAGCCCCATCCCAACAGCAGTAAACCAACCCCTAAAAAAATCATAGCTCAATTTATACTTTCCAAGCCTCACTTTTCAATGGGCCATCTCTCTATGTGTCCACAGATGCCATAGCCTGTTTTATTCCAGGTTTGCATCTTAAATATCACCTCCAAGACAGCAGAGTAATACCATCCAGCCTTTTCTTTCTAGCAATATTTCTAGTACTTTTCAGCTTGGAATTATTGAAGCACTACCCTTTATTTAGTAAATTAAATTACAGTTAACAAATCAAGTCACAATTTCTGGTCAGCTGAAAGCGGGAATACTTTTCCCTCCTGGTACTTTTACCTCTCTTCCTCCCCAGAGTATTTTGACCCAGCTGGAACAATTTATACTGATTTGCTTTGTAATTTATTTGAGGTCAATGCAAATTTTTATTCCAACATCCATAAAGAAAAAAAATTACTTTCTTTTTAACATGAAATTTTTCTTTTTTTGGGATTTTTTTAATCTTTGTGTTTGTTCTCCATCTTTTCTTTTTGGCAGCTTGTGTGTATGTCACAAAAAATGGCCACTAAACTCAGCTTAATTTGCAGATAGCTTCATATAATCTAAAAGCTATAAATAATTTACCAGGAAAAAAAAGCTTTATGAAACTCTTTCAATAGCCTTTTAATTATAACAGAGCAAAGCATAGGAGATGTGAGAAAATTGAAACATGATTATTTTATAAACAAAACAACAACTGTGCTCAAGTTCTAACAAAGAACTTTCACCATTTTTCATTCATTTGGGTCCTCTTGTCTTTTGATGCCACCCCAAACTTGGCAAAGGTTTCTTCCTAGAAAAATTACCTTTATGCCAGGACACACAGTTTGCACAGCAGCAGCAAGTTATGTCTATTATTTACCGATCCCTTGGCAGCCCAAGTGGGCTGTCTGCAGTTTAAAGCAATTTTCAGAATTCATATAATTTAAAGTATAGCTCCTGAGCAGACACACTTTTTGGACAGTGGCAGTAGATCACATATTGCCAATTCACACATAAGCACAACATGAGATTTGGGGTGGCATGATGGTCTTACTGATCTGCTGTAGGGATGCTGGATGAAATACTTGTTGGAATGCCACTGGCCACTGGCCTTTCAGCAGGGCACTGGAGTGTAAGGGGATGTTTGGGCAGCATGGCATGCTATGGTCAAGGGAAATGTGCCATTAAGCAATTATATTAATTATAAATTGCATCTGAGAGGCACAGGCTTGCAGAGCAGATGATGCTCTTCCCAGAAAACACAGCACAGCCAGAAGAAAAGGCTGTTCCTCACAAAATTCCTACTGGATAGACTTGTCAAATTCAGGTGTTTTCTCTTCATGAGAATATTTCTATCCAGTAATTAAATTTGAACTGAATAAAATACTTATACCTTGGCAGCTGTCAGTTAACACCATAAAGGCTCTCATTAAAGAACCCACATAATTTTAAGACAGGATTTTTTGCAACAAAACAAGACAGATGAATTGTTGATATTACACAGCATTATTGACAGGGTGTTGTGATGCTTTCATTTAACTCAGTAACAGATAGGTCCATATATTCACTTAGAGCAATATATGCTGTCTGTGTGAATTCCCAGTGTGCCTGCCTATTACTCAGACTGGGGTGCCTTTCCCAAAAGTGCCAAATTAATTTGGAAATTAAGGAGGTCAAACAGTCAGTTAAACTTGCTCTCAGACCGACCTGTGGGGCTATTCAAGACCATGTAATAGAAGGGTACTGGCATTCCTGGGCCCAGCTGGCTGCTTAGTAGAGGGGTTTGGTTCTGCAAATTAGGCCCTGGATATAGCTCAATACCTTGCAATTTGCAAATGATAGATGAGCTTGGTTTTCCAGCTGAAAAGTGGATCAAGTGACATTCACAAAAATAAACAAGCATTTGCAACTTAGAGAGCATGTCCTGGAATATATTTCTAAGTGTTGCCAAAGAGACAAGGAGACTGATAATGAGGACAATTTTCTTGCCATTATTCATCATAAATGCCAGAAAAAGATAAAAGTTTAAAAATAAATTTAAAAGCTGATTATCTGATGACTTAGTTATGGGTAATAGTAACAGAAAGTGTGATCGCTTGCAGAAGCAGCCCATCTTGGTACTTTGAGATATTTCAAGCAGGAAACAGAAAAATATGTACTTCATGGCAAGTATGGCCTGGCAACACACTTGATCTTTCCCAGTTCATGGCTTTAGAATATAAGTACTACTGGATGCAGGGGTACTTACAGTCATGCACACACACACAGCAGCCCTGGAGAAAAGTATATCCTGGCCCTGGCACAACAGCAGAATTTTGAGGAAGCTTTTGAGGAGCTAAAATTTCCGCTCCTTGCTTTTAAGGGATATTGGGAAGCTCCTTGGGCCCTGCGGCACTGCTGCTAGCAGAGGGTGAGCAGGTAGACAGGAAGGATAGGGAATCTTGAACCTGGCCTCTGTGCCAAATGACTGAGTGGGCAAAGGACCAGCTTTGTTTATGACAAAGAAAGTTAGCAGAGATGAAGGGTAAAACAGCAGTGGCATGGCTTATCTTAAAGCTTAGGCAATCTATGCATTGATGCCAATCATAAGGACACACAGATTTACAGGATCAGCTAGGATGGAAAAGACTTCTGAGATTATCAAGTCCAACCTATGACCCAACACCACCGTGTTAACCAACCCATGGCACTGAGTGCCACATCCAGGCTTTCCTTAAACACCTCCAGGCACGGTGATTCCACCAGCTCCCTAGTAGCCCATTCCAATGCCCAATCACCTTTTCTGTGTACAATTTCTTCATAATGTCCAACCCTGTCCAACCAGCTGCCCTGGTACAGCTTAAGATGTGTCCCCTTGCTTGCCCTGTCCTTCTTACCTGGGAGAAGAGGCTGAACCTCCTCATCTCAGTTTCCCAACCCAACAACTACTCCAGAATTCCTCATCAGGGTCTTCTCTTTCTGCACAGACGTTTCTTTTAGTGACACACAGATTTAACCTGCTGCTGTGTCATCCACTGTGACACAAGTCTCAGAAGGTCAGAGTCATCTCTCTTGTCTCTCACAGCTCAGCAAATAGCTGACTTGCACATCAGTTCTTGCAAGCAATATTCTGTGGAGCATGCAAGTGGATTTGCATTTATACACCACACATATATAATTACACATGGGTCACATTCCTGATCATATTATTCTTCAAAGATTGTTTTGTTTCTGTAAATTTATCTGGCACAGACAAGATAAAACTTGGAGTTCTCACTTTTTAATTTTGTTACTGTAAACAGTGCGTCAGCATCACATTTCCATAATCACTGCTGTTATGAAACATAGGAACACTACCACAATAATAATGTGTGTTTCTTTACAATGTTTTAATCACAAATTGGTGCCTCAAACTACCAAACTGAGGGATGCCAGTATGAGTAATAACTATAAGTATGTAACACAGCAGAGTAGCTCCTCTCCAGTTAAGATACCACTGAATATGGATCAAATACTCAAATAAAGGAAAAATGTGTTCCTCTTGTAATTTAATGTTATTTTATTGTTTTGGGGAAGCACAAGATATAAATTTAGTCATCTTCATCTGGGAGAATGGCTGAGGGGATACCCTCAAACGTTCAAAATAGGATGCAAGCTCAGAGGGAAATACCACCAAATATACTTCTGTACAGAACCCAATTCCTGATGGTTTCCTGGTGAGGTTGTTGAGAGCTAATGCAAGAGAACTGATTTTGAAGGATTCAAAGGAACTGAAAGTTGTAAAGAATATTGCACAGATGATAAACCCTCCAAACCACAGAAAGCTATGTTTGCAAATCCATAGAAAAACATGCCTCTTCAACCCACATGTGAGAATATCCAGTGCAGTAGCTGATCTCTAGTGAAAATGTTGCAAATCATATTAGTATGAATTAGTATGAATATTTATCAAATGTTTTAATTAAAATTATCAAGCCCTTAGACTATGTGCCAAAAAAAATCAAAAGTGACAACAACTATGAAACAGAAACAGTATAGCAGAACAAAAACTCAGCTGGAACCTCCAACAGCAGCCAAGACAAAACACATCATGCAAGCATCCCACAGCCTTAATTCAATGATATTCAGAAAGCCTGAACATCCCAAGGGGTCCAGGTTGCTGAAAATGGAATTCATTAATGTTCAAGCTGAAAAATCAATACAAGAAACCCACTGAACTAAAAAAGCACATGGCATGAGTCAAATTATCATCATTATACAGTAACAGTTTTCATATTTTTGCTTTCTTTTGTCAAGTCCAGATAAGCCATCTTAGGGAAAACAGCTTTTGTTCTCGGGGAATTCAACATTATATTACGTATAATATGCCATAAAGCAGCTGAAGTCTCACCTTGCACCCTGATGCTGTAACATGCTAACCTCTTTCCTTCCAGCTAGCTAGCTGGAATGGAGCAGTGTCACCTTCTTGTACAGCATGACCCTCCTTGCTCTGGTTGAAAATTTGGCACCACACCTCCCTTCCAGAGGAAGGACATTACAGCATTGCGACCCCACACAGTTATTAAACAAAGACAAGAGAAAAACTGAACAATGGGTTACAATTTCTGCTGGACAAAATAATCCCATAAAATAAATGATTGAATAGAAGCCATTTAGGGCAAATGAATATTTTTCTTGCATGTTCTCATGTATTTTGGCAGCAGAAAACCTCCAGAATTGGCACTCTGTGTTTAATGCCAATTCGTTCACTTAAGAAGCTATACTTACCCTCCAACTCAGATGAAAGCAGAATCTAAATACAGTATTCACTCATAAGATTACAACAGCTGCCTCTTTTCAAGCGTGCGACAACACATGATTACCACAGGGGGCACATTAGACTGCGAACAAGGCCTTAATTCAGAGATTTCATTTGTCAAGTTTCCACCTTAGAATTATAATTCAGAACTTGAAAAACATTATAAATCATATCAAGTCACACAAAAATAAAAATGTCTACCGAAACAAATACCAAATTATCAAATCAGCCTCTGATATAGGGCATTAGGCAAAACAGCATTGCTCCATTATACTAACAATGGCCAGAAGAAACACTCACTTTATGGTGATTACAGGGTGTGCAGCATCAACCCACTGGTTTTTCATGGATGCTGAAACTTCTCAGCACTTCCAACACAACCTTGGCTCTGTGTTACAATCTTGGTCCTGGGAGAAATGCTTAAATGTTCTCTTCTGTTACTGTAAACAGAAGGATTTCCTGATGAGTTCAGCTTGATGGGCAGTCTGTTTGCAAATGTGTCCTGCCTAAATTATAAATGCAGAAGCCACAATTAATCAGCTTCTATAGTTCTCATTAAAAAGTAACTACACTGCAAGGTAAAAATAAATTTGCAGACAGCTACCTACTGCATTTGCTTTACATTTTATTTCAGAGGCAAAAAAAGGGCACCATTATTAAAGAGAATCTCCATGTGAAAAATATCCTTAGAAAGAGAAAATGCAACAGAAATGAAAATGTAGGAAACTCCACAATTGCAGTTTCATTTCATTGCCTCTCCAACTGCTACAGAAAACCTAATATTGTGGTTTGTTTGTTTTCTTTATATCTCAGATTAAATACAGATTCATAAACAGAATTCACGGATCATTTAAGGCCAAGTCCATAATAAGCCTAACTCTGTAGTAAGTCTCAACATCTTTAGTTTCCTTCTTTCTCTGGGTTCTGTAAAGCTTTCACTTTGCAATTATTGTCCTTTAGATTGTGTTCCAGCCTAAGCATTTTATTTGCCATTTGATTATCTTACTGCTTTTGCCATGATCACAAACACTGGAATCCTGGCTCAAAAACCCCAAGGCTTTCAAGGTACTGGACAACTGGTATCTGACAGCAAAGTTCACTTTCCTCCCTAGCAGCTAATATGATCTAGCCCTAAACCCTAAGGGGTTACAGCTAAGACTACTAATTTATAACATGCATCCTATGCAGATTTTCAATGACATAAGGAAGAGTCAGCTGTCTCTGTCCTCTTTAAAAAAAAATTAAAATTACATCTCAAATCTGAACAGATCTGTATAACACAAGAGCAAAGCGAGCACTATTGACTCCAAAGCACTTTCTTCTTTTTCCCAGTAATGTTTGGCATAAATGTGTGAGTAGATCTTCTTGATAATGAGCTATTAAAATTGCTTGCACCTCCCAGTTGACTGGAGAGGAGTCTGTTGTTTCCTTATTTGTGTAATGCCTCAAAAAATACCTACATAGACTTTTAGAGTGTTCAAAGTGTACCATTAAACTTACAGATTATCACAAAATTTTTGCCATTATCAAATTGAAAACCACCTCTGATTCATTGGTATTTTCCTGGGCATTAAAAAACACCACCTCCCATCTCTTTGTATCTAAATTGCACATAAAACCTCAGAGGAAGTAGTTTGTGCCGCCTTAAGGCCGGCAACGGAGGCAGGAATACTACCCAGGCTCCTGGGCTTTGGGACAGTGTTTGAGCCAGTGGACCTCACAAATTTTAAGTGTAAACAGGCTTCCATAACACCTCATAGGGCTGTTACCTTTTCCACAGAGAAGCAAAGATGGAACAGCACGTTAATAGAACAGGATTTTTGGTATTGTAAGTCCAGAACAAATTAGTATTTCATTATGACCTGACACCACTGCCATTTAGCAAAATGCTAACCATGTATCAGAATTTTTGCTTCATTATCATTGATTTTATTTCCTTTCATTCCTAACTTAATTTTGATAGCTGCCTGATAATACCTAGATAAGGAAAGACATCTCTCTTTATCAGGCAAGCCCTTATATGGCTTTTTGCTCCATCATTATGAAATTAAAGCTAGGGAATGAGTGCTAAGGGCAAACTGGGAAAATGTGTTTATTTCCCCTGGGAAAATATGTCAGCAGAAAAGTGAACAACTATATGCACACATATTAGAAATCATTAATATGTCTTGCAATCCTAGAGCTGTTTAAAATCTGCTTTTGGTGTTCACGGACTGCTTGCACCTGAATCTATCTGGATATATACTTATTTTTCTCTTTCCTAATGACATCAATAAAACTAGATGTATGAAGGAAATCTATTTTTATAAACAAATTACAAGGCTGTCCACTGCATTTCTATACAATTTAGAAGGAAATTGCTCCATGAAAAATAAATGATGTGATTGTTTCCTGAATTTGAATATCCTGCATGGGTCACGGGTAAGATAAAACAATTGCCCACATATTCCACTGCTACAGCAGAGCCATGGACTCTACAAGCATGAAGGGGGAAAGAAAACCTGACAGTTTTGGCAGAAAAAATCCACTCAGCAAGGGACAGGACACATTTAAATGCCAGCCCAGGCACCACCTTCCCTGAGGCTGGAGCATCTTGGTCACTCCAGACTTGAGCTGAAGACAGAGAATTACATCAGGCCTGGCAACACAGCAAGGTAAATCATCAGGCAGAAGCCAAGCCATGAGTAAATAAAAGTCAGGGTGGCTGAATATCTATAGGAATTCATTTCACAGAAATCTTTCCATCCCTGATGGTCGCACACTCAGTCACAATTGCACCTCTCAGTCTCCTCCCAGGTATTTCTCATTCTAGGCTGGCACCACTGCAGGCACCTAGAGATATAGATGGATAGATAGACAGACAGACAGATAGATAGATGGATGTAACACCTCTACTATGGTTAACCCTACAAAAATTGCTAAAACTAACTGCAGGTAGTAAAAAAAGGTAATCCTTTTTATGGAAGCTGACCCTTGGGGGTATACCGTCAAGGTGGTATTGCCCTCTGATGTTTATCCAGATTTCCTGTGGTATTTTCCAGGCATGCAAAAAGAAGCATTAATTAGACATTATCATCATATATGATGAATAACACAAGATGGCAGAACCTTGATCAGACAGAAAAAACAGAATACAAAACCACACAGGGTTTTTTTATACTCATAACTGTCCTAATGCTACAAAAGACCTTTAACACAGCAGCTGTGCATTTCTACATGGCAGATTCATTATTATTAACACCACGTCTCTTCCAAATTTACTAAAACTCCCCAAACTTTTAAATGCACCTTAACATTTTCTCAACAATGCTCTAAAATGTGGTTGCAACTAAGTGCACCTTCCTGAGTTATTTTTAAGGCAGTATTTATGTGAACATGACAACAATCCCAGGCGCTGTCAGCACTGTTTTTCTCCAAACTGATGACTAAGATGCTTTGTGTGATGAAGACATTTGCAGCCAGCGCAGTTCAAAGATGCAAGGCCTGCTCTGCTTTCCTTGTAGGCAGGAAGAACCTTCTAATTGATCTTAATGGGACTTGAATTTAGTCCAGAGAGAGACATCAAGCAAGGCTTTTTAGCACTATTAGTGATAGCTCCTACCTCTATATTTCCTATGAAAAGAGAGGCTATGTAATACCTATGAGACATCTAGAAAAAAGTTGTTAATGTGTGAGCTTTCAGTCTCTACCAGAATATTGCTTGTAATCTCAAAGTCAAACCCAGTAGCATATGCAAACTGGAATTGAATTTCATGGTACATATTGAAGGCATTTTACACTAGATGTCAAAATAAGCATGTATCCCTTAAAATTCCTATTACAAATACATCCAGTCAAAGTCAGATGCTGCAATATGAATGAAAAGTGTGCCTGCAAAGTATTTAATGTCAGGAAGCGTAAACTAAAATGTGAGAATGCTGTTTCTTTTCCCCAACACAAGTTATGTTTATCTTATCACCAGATTGAGGATAAAAGTGATGCAATATTAAATCAAAAACAAAAAAGTATCATGGATATGGCACTGATAGTCTAATCACAATCCACAAAGGCAAAGGCTGAGCTCAGATTAAGCACCTACACAGAACACCCCAGAGCTTCACCCCACTAATTATTTACAGAATTTGTTCTAACCCACAGGCATGACATGTCTCTCTGGATATTACATTTACCCCAATACCAGCTTATAAAGCCTATCAAAGCACGTGTCTCTTTCATGTCTGACTCTTCACAAATTGCATTCGTTTTAGGATTAAAGGAGGGAATTATTCTGTCTTGGGATAAAAGAGTTTATTTGACACTTGTCTTTGCTCACCATAATGCTCCACAACATTTAGGCAGTAATGACTTGCATTTATACAGTCTGCTCAGCACCTATTAAGCTGCAATTGAGTCAATTTTAACTCATGTTGTGGAATACACAACAACTGCGTTCCAATGTATAGCACATCAGTAAACGCTGTCTAAACTGCAAAATGAACTCACTGCCTGTGACAGATTTGAGTGAAAAGCCATTTTGGGGGTCTCGCAGATTGCAGAGACACAGGTCTCCTGTGAGAGAATAAAGGAGAACTTCAGGAGCAGAGAGAGCCCTCTTTTCTAGAAAGGTGCAAATGGACAAGGTATCAGTCTGCTTCATAGAATCACATAATGGTTTGGAAGAAACCTCTGAAGATCACCTACTTCGCCCCCCAGAAATGCATCCCTAGCTTCTACAATTAGGATAAAGACACAGCAGGGGGTTTTATCACATTAAACAATAAGTATCATATTAAACAATAAGTATTACAAGAGGATACAGGGGAAGTCTAAGAACCTTCTGCAGCTATGGGTAATTCACCATGGAGTGAAGTTGAAGCTTGCCTAGCAACATTTGCCTTCCCCTGCTGCTTTTTACCTCCCCTCTCCCCTGCCAGCAGGATTCATACCTGGAAACAGTTCCACAGAATGCGCTGAGTCAGAAGGGATCCCCAAGAATCATCAAGTACAACTCCTGGCCCTGCACAGAACACCCCAAAGGTCACACCATGTGCCTGAAAATATTGTCCAAACACTTCTTGAACTCTGTCACGCTTGGTGCTGTGACCACTGCCCTGGGGGAGCCTGTTCAGTGCTCAACCACCCTCTGGGTGAAGAACCTTTTCCTGATATCCAACCTGAATCTCCCCTGGCACAGCTCCAGGCTGTTCCCTCAGGTCCTGTCCCTGGTCACACAGAGCAGAGATCAGTGCCTGCCCCTCCTCTGCCCCTCACGAGGAAGCTGTAACTGCAGTGAGGTCTCCCCTCAGTCCCCTCCAGGCTGAACAGTCCAAATGATCTCTGCCACTCCTCACACAGCTTCTGCTCAAGGCCCTTCACCATCTTCGTTTCCCTCCTTTGGACACTTTCTTATTTCCCACGTACCCTTGCATATTCCTGAACCTGAGTTTTGCTCTGAATTGAGGCAAATGCGTGTGTCACTTTTCATTTGAACAGCATTGGACTCAATGATCCTTGCGGGTCCCTTCTGACTTAAAATATTCTGTGATTCTGATCTTATCTCTGTAAAAAGCAATTCTCCATTTGTCACATGTGGATGGGTGGCATGTGCTCCTACATGCTCTGGCATGTTAGCAGAGGACGCACAGCCAGAAAGAAAGGCCAACAGGGAGATTTTGGATGGGTAAGATTATTGGTCTCCAGTTGGCCCTCAGTAGGAACCAGATGCCATTGCAATATTAGGCTTCTCTCATCTCTAAAACGAAGATACTTTGGTTTTCACCGCCCATGGGCTGTCACTACATGCAAAAGGCAGTGTTTTTGAAATAAGGATCTTTTTGGTTTTTGACAAAAAGCACTGCAAAGAACACAGAAGAAAGACAAAGCTTTGGCTGCCATGTTGTCAGCAAACAGTGAAAAGGATGCATTTCAATAGCAGCAGTGGGATTTGTAGTGTTTAGTACTTTAACCTATGCATAGAAATGTGGAGCTGTGATGAGAAACTGAAAACATAATTAATCTTATGAAAAATAAAAATTAGGACAGCAATGCAGTAATCTGCACATTCATTTCCATATCACCTGCAGTGAATAAGTATTTACATTGGGATATTCCTGTGTATTCCTACAAAATCTTTTCTACAAATGATTCTTGGATTTCAAAAGATAGAACTATCTGGGTAAAAAAATGAATGGACAGCCAGGCCCAGAGAGTGGTGGTGAGTGGAGTTTAATCCAGCTGGTGGCCAGTCATTAGTGGGGTTCCTCAGGGCTTAGTATTAGCACAAGTAGTATTTAATATTTTTATTAATTACCTGGATGAGAGAATCAAATGCACCCTCAGCAAGTTTGCAGACAACACCAAGTTGGGTGAGAGTGTTGATCTGCTGGAGGGTTTTTCACACAAGTTTTTCACAGAAAGGTCTGTCAAGCACTGAATTGGGCTGACATGGGATGGGCAGAGCCTCCATCTCTGGAAGTAATTAAAGGATATGTAAGATGTGTTTCTAACCTAGGTGATTCTTTGATTTCTAATTTTATATATCCATTCTGTGTTTGGTTAGAATATTTTGATTTATCATTTCTTTTCACTGGATGAGTAAATACATAGGTGCTGAATTGCTCACTCTCAGGTCATTTTCTGTGCAGTTATAGAGGAGCTATGGGCTAAAAGCCTCTGCCTCTTAGCTTTCGTGGTTACCAAGACCAGATCCAATGCCTAGCAAAGGCAATGGAAAGATTCCCACTGTTTTCAATGTTTACCATTGGCTACTGCTTTTTGGTTTGGGCTGAGATCCCTCCTTCAGAGAATATAAATCTCATTCAAATCAGACTGGCAGTATATAAGCTGGAAAATTAAACTCCCCAGCCTTTGAAATAAGCTTTTATACACATGATATAATTTTGGAAATATGTTTCCTCTGCTTATGAGTCATTTTGCCAGACTGACAGAGACAGGAACACTTCTTGTTCCTGTGTTGCAGCAGGGAAGCAAGAAGTTACCCTATGAGTTAACCCCATGCTCAAGGTAGCTGGAAACCACCCCTTTCCCCCTGCACAAGTGAAGGTAGGGAAGAGATACTTGAAAGATGCAAAAGTAAATAATTAATACACCAAAAAATAGAAAAATAACATGGAGATAAATAAAATATGGAGAGGCAGTAAAGACAAAAAGGTCAGCCAGGGATGACCAAGACAAATGAAAACATATGGGAATGCTCCAAAACCGACAGTATGTTGAAAATTGCATACATAGTAAGCATATTTTGCCAATAAGATAGTAACAGCTTCAATTCTTGAATATCAGGTTTCCCTAAAAGACATCCTAACACACAGTGGGATGCTCATTTTCTTTTAAAAATAGCTATGCCCTGAAATTAGCTTCAGGAGAAATCCAAAATATCACGATTCATCATTTCTTCTACATCCTCATGCCTCTCTTACCACTCCCACCTCATTTTAAAAATGAAGGGCAGATCTCCAAAACCAGGCATCTAAGTCTGCATATGAGTTGTCATTTCAACAGCTGAGAGCATATGGACAATCTGCACAAAAGCAAAAGATATTCCCAATATTTAACAACTTATTTGATCTTCACAGAAGCAGCATTTAAGTAATTTTTGTCCTTAGAACACAATTTAGTGAAGTCTTGGGCACCTATCCTCATCATAGAGTAAGTATAGCAAGTCAGTTAATCAACTGCAAATAATAAAATATTCTCAGGGAAGAAAACAGCTCAATATTGAAAAGATGCCAGAAGCCCTGATTTCATCTGCAAGGGTACTCCACACTAACTTGGCACCTGATAGCCTCAATTTTGAGAAGATGTTGTTAGGAAATGTTTGGTAAATTACAATTTTCAGGCATAAGTACTCAGAGATAACCTTAGTGCCATGATCAGTGTCCATGATTTTTCCCCTCTCAGAAAAGGGGAAATAACCCTATGTTCTTCAGGTAAGTCTGAAGCCGGTTTATTATAGGAGAGATTTAAAAGCAGAGGACCAGGCTGGGAGATCGACTGGAACATCAGTAATATATTGCCAGAGAACATCATGTTCCCTTGAAATACAGATGGAGTTCCAAAGGGGCCTGTTGGGGATGCTGCTTTACTAGTTCTTCAATTATAGGGAAAAAAAAAAAAACCCAAACATATATTAATATTCCCACCCCCTGCCTTATATTTCTTCCACAAATTCAGACTATATAATTGCATCAGAGTCTGTTGCCTGAGAAAATTCAAATCAAGCAGCATGAGGTTCCCATTCCCATTCAGCCAATCTATTTTTACTCCCCCCAACAATGCAAGTGGGGCAAGAAAGTTTTCTGCCCTAAACCCAGTTGATTGACTAAACCACCACACTAGTGCTGTCAGCATCTCAACCATCTTGCCCCCATTTTTTCTCTGTACTCCACATCAAGTAACCATGACATACAGACATATCAGAAGATGGTTTGGATGCAGGGAATTGAAGGGCAGTCCTTGATGCCATCAGTTTACCAGGGAACTCTGATTGGCATCAACCAGCAGCTACTCCAACTGCTCACTGCAGCTGCAGACAGGCTAAAATTAGATTTGGACACTGGGCCATACAGTGTAATTTGACAGTTTATGTCTCATCTCTAAAGCCACAGACACTCTATCTGGCTTCTGAAGGTTCAACAGTATAATTAATTATATATCATACAAAATAGAAGCAAACCCAAAGAAGAGTAAAGTTAAAGGTAAACACTTAAAAAGATCTCTTTTCTATCTCTCACACAGTAAGTTATAATTTTGCAATAGTTAGTTCTTGGCTTCAATACCACCATAAGCATAAGTCAGCTAGAAAAGTAATGAATGACCCCCCCCAAAATATTAAATTACTGTGGCATTGAAATCTTCATAATTATTAGCAGCTAGGTGCATTTATTTTCCTATCTTTAAAACAGAGTTCTTGCACATTTTCGAGGAATGAATGGCTACTGTGATTTTCCTAAACCAGGCAAAAATATGTCTGAGTGTCTTAATTAGATTCATGCTAATTAAGGCTTTTTGTAAGCCATTAGATTGGCAAATAAAAAAATTATACAACTTAGTTTCTCTTAGCCATCCCAAAGAACACATATTTTAAGAAGCTGATCTTTTAGAATTAGAGTTTAAATTTCCTCTGATTCTCTGTTCCTCTGTCGACTCATTTCTCAGGAAGTTTTCCATGGAACTGAAGCCATTTACCACTATGTCTGGTGTCATTAATCTGACCTCTGCATTTGTCTCAGCTGACCACAGACTGAGCAATAAATAGCCTTTGCTATTTAGAGACCACCTCTTGTTTCAAATTTTCCAGAGGATCCACATTTCAGCAGGAGTCAGCATGCCATATGAAGTTCCTCTTTAGTTCAAAGTAGTCAATAAAATATTATAAAACATTATTGTTTGTCTGTTTATGAGATCTTGCTTCTAGTTTCTCTTGCTGTGGAGGTTTCCAGAATGCAAGTGTTCAGCTTCTCTGTTAAGACAATTCTAAAAACAATTCTAATAAAAACAGAATGATGCACAGCTCTTTCTGGTGATTTCACCAGGACAGCTCTCAAAACTGTTAAATATCACATTTCTGTGGCCAGATGAGAAACATTTCGAATCACAGAATCATAGAATGGCCTGGATTGGAAGGGACCTTAAAGATCATCTGATTCCAAACACCCATGAGATCTAAAAAGGTGTTAGCAGAGAGTCCCAGGAGAGCAGCCGTGCTTTCAGCAGGACACAGCTGAGGACCCAGGCACGGTCATCGGAGTGAGCTGCTGTTCCCAGGCTGGAAACAAATCCCCATTTCCAAAGCTTCGAGTCAGCACAGCCCCTGCTGAGAAAGAAAAAAAACCTCAAGACCTGTGCTGACAGCAATGCAATCCAGAAGAGAGGGGCACTGGTGATTATTCTTTCAGCAGTGTTGGTAAGGCCCCACCTGGAGCTCACACTGTTTCAGAAGGTAAGACCCTCATACCCCAAATCTGTGTGTCTGTTTTTAAGTAGCTGGATAAGAAATACATATTTATTTATTTATTTATTTATATATATAAATAACTTGCCCATGGCTTCACAGTTGTGCCTGAATCTTAATAAAAAGCTCACTTATGTAATCTACAAATGTGTTTGTTTGTTAACTAAGGAAAAATGCTTTGCGGCAAAACGGAATAAAAGCCATACCCTCTAAATTCAAAATAATTTCTTTGAAATAAGTAATTTATAGGTAGGATTTAAAAAAAACTCCCACAACCTGTATATCATAGACTACATCTGGATATTTCACATGTCAAAATGTAAATTTATCTTTTTTTTTTAATATCCTGAGATGCTATTTTCTAGGATGGAAGAGACCTACAAGCTTTATTCTTGTTAATTCTATCAGATCTTATCTTAAATTCACTGTACTGTTAGGATCAATATTCCTTTGCTAAGCACGTCTCTAATAAAGCAGCTGAACTGATTCAGAATCTTTGAAGTGTGTCACCCCCTTCACCCTCTCCAAAAGCAAAGGCAGGAGCACGGCAAGCTATTTACATTTATTGCCACATTTTCTGAGTAACATTTTATCCCTCTGAAGATGCATCTTAGTGTCTTTTAATTAAAATTGATGGCTTTAATTTACTCAGTGTATTATTATCACCCACTGCCACCCTTCTATCACAATATCTACGGCTCTGAAATCTATCTGACCATGACACATCTAAATTTTTCCACAGGTCAGTGTGTAGGTGTTTATAACAGATGTGAAACTCAGCAAACGATTGAGCATTATAACTGCATGACATCAAAAGGGTAAAGCTGCACTAGTACATCTGGTGAAGATACAAGCAGGATTGGAGTAAACCCTGCTCCAATGCAAGACAAGGAGAAACATCTCTCCCAATGCACAGAGAAAAGGGTTTGGTTTACAGTGGATAACAATAACAGGCACGACTGGAAATGCTCTCTCTTGGTCCCAAAATGGAGCTGGACACCCACCATGCAAGATGCTTTACAAACACGCAATAAAATCATGGCCCCTGATGCAAAAACCTCTCATGGTAACTGTAGGAACAGAGACTGCAAATGAATCTTCCAAACAGATAGCAGTGGCCAGAGCATGGGATGACAGCTAAATCCATCCTGCTATGGAATACTGTGGGCAATATCCATCCTGCTATGGAACACTGTGGGCAATCCTTCAGCAGAAGTGTGCAAACAGGCTCTTCACCTGCAATACCTGCTGGGAGTACAAATCACAGCAGCCAGTTCCTGACAGGAGGATGTTACACATCTGCCATGCACCTCCCAGGCCACCACCCTGCCTGGAACAGAGATGGGTGAGTACAAAAGTGGGCTCCAGACAGGTTTGCACCAGTGAAATGCTACAAGAACAGAGGGCAGTGAGTACAAATGCATTTTATTTTACCTGTCCATCTGTGGGTGAATTACACACTGGGGCGCCTTGCTCCTGGTGGTTTGTGATATTTCACGTTTAGACCCAGCTTCCTCTTCTTTCCCCCACTTTCCACACGTGTTTTCAATAAAAATTCAGTCTTCACCAGGAAACAGAGGAAAGATTGACCTTTTAGCCAAATAAATATACAGCCTAGAGAAGAAATGAGCTCTAGTCATAGACAAGAGCTTTTGTTTGTTACTGAAATCCCAAATTTCATTTCCCAGAAAAAAACCTGTTCTCCTCTCTGTTTTGGGTCCCTGCTCTTTGACTTTTTGCATGTTTATACCATATATTTCCACAAGAAGTTGCAGTGCCCTTAATACCGGTTATCTTGCATGTTCATGTGCCTACACAGTGGCATACATTAACACAAATGAGTTTACACTGTACTTCAGTTAATAGGATTTAAATGTGATGGTGTAAAAATCTGCATTGCAGCTAATATGAAATTCTTTAATTATGCAGTTTCCCTACTTTTTCAGTGTGTGTTTATAGCCCTGTATCCTGAATATCTTTCTGGATTGGCGTAGGAGGAGGGCATAATTAAACTTTAACAACAATTTGTTTATTAATTTTACTAAACAGTCCCATAGACCAGTTGTCATGTATTGTCTTCCTGCTTTAATGTTGCCTGCTGCAAAGAGAAAAGCTACAAAACGCTTGGGATCAAACTTCCAACTGGACCTCAGAGCAAATGAGGACATCCTGCCCTCCCTCCTCCTCCTCCTCCTTCTCCTCCTCCTCCTCCTCCTTCTCTCCCAAGCCCCCAGCTCGTCTGACAAGCAAGAAGCAGAGACCTCCTACATCTCGCACCTGACTAATTTCCATTTTATGCCATTCAATGAAATTTTCTCCCTGACCACTCCTGTGGTCACCTAAAAGAAGTTTTGCTATCCAAGTGAACTAAGCACTGGTTTTACTGTTGTCGTCCCAAACACAGCACTAGTTTATTCCTTCTGAACTTCCACACCTGAAGGCAAGTTCGGATCGATGGGAAGTGCTGCTGAGCTCTTAAACAACAGGTCTCCACCCACAATAAAAATTACTCCACCCAAAAGTAATCACTGTCACTCCTAATAACAGTTAAAAAATCAGAACAATAATTTGTGGCAAGACCAAGCATGTCACCTCCTGTATCCCTCTGCAGGCCCGTGATTGTTCTCTACGTCTCTTCCATGCAGCTTGACAAGACTTGTTAAAAATGTCCAAAGCAATTAAGTTTCAGCATCTTCCTTTGAGAGATAATTCCAGGTTGTAACAGATTTCACTGTCTCAATGAGTTCCCTGATATCCAATCTAAACTTTGCTTAATAATTTCCTCTCATTATTTCCTCCTTCACACCATTCCCCTTCATCCAGCGCTACAGCCTCCGGGTATAAAAAAAACATTATCTACTATTCTTTCCTAATTTAACTTCCACATTTCCCACATCATTTTTGCTCCTCTTGGTGACAGAGGATAACAAAGAATAAATTTAGCTTAATTTTAAATCTCCATGCCACCCTTTCTGGAGGCACATTAGCACGTTGTACCGGACAATTTGCACTATTGTTGTGTGCTTATTTTGTTAGCTTAAGACCCAATGAACACAGCAATTTACTTAGACGCCTCAAAAGAAATTACTTAAAATGACAGAAATATTTACTGCCAAATACTTTTATAAAACAGCATGAATCTGATCTTTGTGGAGTATGCTGATAGAGTCATCATTTTGCCAAGAGTATAGAAATCACTGTAGAGGAAGGCAAAGACACAGAGTTGCAGAAAAATAGCAGGGTTGGAGGTAACTCTAACTTTCATACTCACCTGATTTGCCTTGCACACATTATGTACTTTCCTTCAACATTTACATATACATTACACTGTGTATAAATACATCAGACAATATATAATAGTCCTTAATCATTTTCAGTATTGAATATAACAAACCTATAGCTAGAAAGTGTTGCTAAAATTTTCTGTATTTGATGGAAGACCTCTGCAATGTATACAGTGTTCATTTATTTCCTGCTCCTGCCCAAAACAGACAAACAGAAACAGCAGAGGAGGGTATTTGCATTCTGAAGTCAACAAACAGCTGAAGTTCAGCTACATGCCTAGAAAATAAGCTCTTGAGTGTCATCTTCCTTGATGACAGAAGAAAACTCATTAGTGTATCTTGAAAGTGCCTGGTAGAAGATTTGATGGTTTCAGCTTGGTCAGCTATCATTCATCAGCCATTTGATAACAGTTGCGAGTTCAAGCTCCCCAAATCAGATAAAAATCATGCCTGTGAGTTTAGGACATAATCAATACATGTAGATAACAAACAGACACATGGCCTCAAGGATCATGGTTGTGACTATAATAATGCAAGAACCTGCAAAAAAGACAAGGAACGACTCTCAATTTCAGAAGAAGCAGGGGGCCTTCCTTAGTGTCAGTGGAATAGCAGCACTTTGCCAGGACAAAGCAGAGATGAGAGCAAGGAACACTCCTGTGTTAGTACTGTCTGTCACCACCAGTTTAAGAAACACATTTACCTAATCAGGGAAGCTTTCATCACAGTCACAGGTACGTCATCAAAAAATTTTTTTGTCCAGGAAACAGCAAATGCCATAATACATTCAGTTATTCTGGATTAGTACATAAGATCAGACAATCTCTGCATTCTTTCTTCCCACTTTCTTACTATTGTCAAGCTGTGAGCATTGAAAATAGTAGGAAAACAAACAATTTCAAGTTCAGAAAGCAACCTAATTAAGAATTTAAGGTCTCTATAAGAAAGATCCCACCTCTTTTTTTACCCTTGTTCAGGTCGGTACTATACGTTCACCCTGCTCCAAGACCCAGGCTTGGCGCTGTCTTTCTCTGATCGTGGTTTTTCGCTTTACCGAAATTCTGGTTGCAGAATAAACCTTTTATTGATTAATTTTTGTTTGGCCTAATTTGTTTATATCAGTAAAGAACTGTTATTCCTGTTTCCCATCTTTTTGCCTGAAAGCCTCTTGATTTCAAAATTATAATAATTTGGAGAGGAGGGGGTTGCATCTTCTATTCCAAAGGGAGGCTCCTGCCTTCCTTAGCAGACTTTCAAACCAAGACAGCCACTAAAGTTGGCAGGAGGAATTTTGTGGCACCAAGAATATCACATATCACCTCTCAGGTGTCTGTTGTGCTGAAGCAGGGCAGCTTGTCCTATCACATGTGCACATCTCTAATATTCTGCTCTGGGAGAAGGAGCTTCATGTTCTCCTTTCTCAACAAGGAGTAATAAATGAGCCTTCATGGCACAATTATAGTAAACACAACTTTTGCCATAAAAAAGCCATAGTTTTTACATTAATTTGACAGTGCATAGTCCCAGCAGTTGCCTGGGATTGCCGTGGCCACAGGGGGCTTTAGCGGGTCTTAGCAGCTGTCAAGTCATGATTCACTCATCTGCTTTATCTTAAATTCTGCAAATGTAATACTATGTGGTGATGGTCTGACCAAGTCCGTCATGTAGTTCCTACATGAAAATTACAGCCCTTTATGTTATTTCACACTGAGAGTGCAGCTTCCAAACTTGAGCAGGAAACCAAGGAGAAGGGAGCAAATTATGAAGAGAAATGTATAAAAACAAATCCAGACTCGAGACTGAAGAGGGAAAAAATATCAAACAGCTGCTGGTGAAGACCTAGAGGGGGCACAGGACTTGTTACAGCCACTCTTCGGCTCTGCTGGGAGCAAGTTGAGGCTGCCAACACAGTAGCCACACCTGGGGGGCAGGTAGAGCATGGCACAAGAGAAAAGGCACAGAGGGAAATTAGGTCCTTGTATGACAGTCTTGATGGTGTTATTGATGAGGTTTTTCTATATCCAATTGATAATTGAAGTCTGGTAGAACTCCTGAGGATGGTTCTGTGCAGGGCCAGGAGCTGAACTCAATGACTCTTGTGGGTCTCTTCCAGCTCAGCATATTCTGTGATTCTGGGATTAATCACACTATGAATAAATTGTCTGGTCCATATATGTGTGATGCAGTCCCTTTTTAAGATTCTTCCCATTATGCTTTCGTATTATCTATCTAGCTATCTATCTATCTATCTATCTATCCATCTGTATCTAGTGAAGAATCTTTCATAGAGTATCTCAAGTTGAAAGGGATCCATATGGATCACATCAGGACTACCTAAAATTAAACCATGTCACTAAAAGCATTATCCAGAAACTCCTTGAACTCTGACAGGTTGGTGTTGCGACCACTTCTGTGGGGAGCTTATTCCAGTGACTGACCAACCTCTCAGTGAAGAATCTTTTCCTAATTTTCCTAATCTGAATTTGCCCTGATGTGGCTTCATTCCATTTCCACACGTCCTATCACCGGTCACCAGAGAGAGGATCATATATAACCCACTATCACTCTTCCTTTTACCCTGTGAAAAACTCAACCATCTCATAAATGCTTTGTATCATGTGTTTTTCAAACTCTGTGTAAAGTTTTCTTTACAATGAATGAAATCAAGGGCTACACAGGAAACTGGTCATCAAATCTGCCCTCCTGGCTTATCCTACTGCAAGTCTTTTAGTGCATCATGTTCCAAGCAGCATATATAAATAATTATATTGCATGTGTATAGACACATAACAAATGCCATTTAATTAGCAAGGAAAGAACTGGAATTAAACATGCAGGTTTTTCCAAATGAACATTTTAGGGAAGATTGAACTTGACTACAGTCTCCTTGTTAGAGCTGTAGTGCCTCAGAAAAGCTTCTTGGCAAGGAAAGTCACTCCTCATGAATGCAATATGATCTTAATCACAGCTAATGGATAAAGTAAAAATGTCAAAATTAGAGCAGCAGGCTAAGTGAATGCATTGGAAATAAGAGTAATAAGAAAGAACAGCAGGAACTGAAAAATACGTTTCCTTATTATATTGAAGATTTTCCTGCTCTCTCAGGTTTTGTCGTTTAATCCTCCTGAATCAACCTGCATGAGGCTTGTTCAGCAGACAGGGCTCTGAAAGACAAAAATTGAGCTGGCTTTCAGCTGCCTAATGGTCTGCAGGTAAGAAAGGGCACTGAGAACCTGGGAATGCCTCCTAACCACACCATCACTGAGCAGTTTGCCTCTGTGAAATGTTAGAAACGTAAAGAAAATCTGAGCCAAACAGTCAGGACATAGAAAGAGGTTGGGATATGCTATTCTTTCCCTGTGGAAAAGAGAGAGGCCATAGCTGGACACGCACCTTCCTTTTCTTAATGTTTTTTTCAGAAATGGAGAGTAAATTAACATAAATAAGAGAGATGTCCCAGATCCTCAGAACTGTTTGCAAACTAATCATAAATTCATCTGCACATCAGGACGAGGCTTGCCCCAGGCTAAGTTGCAGTGAAGATTTGCTGAATAAGGATGGTTGCTGCAGGGAACTTGAGTCACTCAGGCTGGCCAGGACCAGATTACCTGGAGCCATCCCCTGTCCAAAACATCAACTTCCAAGAAAGAGCAGATCACTCAGGATCTTCTCCAGCTGAATTTGGGAACTCTCCAAGGAAAGAGATCCCACAATCTCTCTGGGTAATCTCTCCCAGTGTTTCACAGTGAAATCTAGTTTCCTTCATCTAAAATATGAATTTCCACTGATTCAACTTGTGATGCCTCAGTTTTTGTACTGCACCATTGAGAGAAGTCTGGCTGCCTCCCCTCAAACCTTCTTTAGCATTTCCTCATTTTTAATGCCTCCCCCTGACCATCTTGTGTTTTCCCTTACATGTTGCTTTGGTTCATCAACACCTCCCATATTGAAGGCACCATTATCTCAAAATCATTTTTGGCTCAAACGAGATGAAAACATGAATTAAAGCAAACAGCCATTTATTAAATGTAAACCAGACAAAGGTTTAAAGAGGTACAGGTAGGCAATTAAACCCCGGAGACTACTCAAAGACAGTGTGCAAATGGAGCCAGGTTTATGTTATCTCCAAGGCCTGTAGATACCCCATAATGTCAGATCAAAGGAGCTGTCCTACATTTGTGGTTTTCATGGGAAAGCATCTGACATGATGGGAACACCTTCGGCTCTAGAGCCCATATCCAGCTGTGGGCATTATTCAGTTTCAGAAGTTTCCCCTCTTCCCTCCCCCTGCTTTTCACCAAATTTCCATGCAGTGCCAACAATCCTGGCACTGCCTTCTATACCTTCAGGTGCTCTTACACAATCATTAAGCTGCCTTAATACAGATGGGGCTCGCTGCTGCCTCGAGTACCCTGCTAAGCTATTTGCAAACTGCCAACCTATTCTGAGCAAAATGCACTTCTCTAAAGCAGATTTATTTACATGCTTCCATCCTTCTCATCCAATGTAACAGAAAATGCCTGGTGAGGCAGGGAGAGAATTCATTTTCATGTATAATGGAACATGGCAGCATAAGCTGGATAAGAATCTGTTCCAAGCACAACATGGCTTGACTTAACATACAGAAGCTGTTGAAAGTAAAGAACTGAACTCTTAAATACCATCCAGTCTTCTTCAACTCAGAGGAAAAATGCTTATCACACAAGGGAACAAGATTCAAAAACACCTTTGTATAGTTTTTTTTGAAAAGTGGGATGGGGAAATTGAGTAATTTTAATACACTCTCCTTTTAAATAATATGTAGAGCTACTCAAGTGGTGAAAACAATTTCTACATGTAGTGAATAAGTCGTTTTTCTAAAACCATTTCTGTTGCAGAATTTGCAATATCTGCGCAGTTCCTTACAGTTTTGTTTCTCCAGCCTCAGAGGAATTGACCAGTCAGCCATGAGGCTCCGGTTTGGAGCCCAGCAGAGAGGAGATAGCACTCAGTGAGAAGAGCAATGCCAGCTGAGCTGATGCCAGACCTGACAATCTTAAAATGACTGTCCCATAAGGGAGATGCTTTAAACAATGGCAGACAAACAGACCTTAGTGGATTATTCCCATTTTGCAGGCATTCAGTGTCAGGAAAGGCCATGTGCTCTGTGTGGCTGAACTGCAAACAAGCATAAGGAATAAGGCATTCGACTCCCCTTATCCTATTTTCTACTTGTCACAGTGTGGCTGCCTGTAAGAGTGGAACAAAGAGCTGCACACCACTCCATGCACACAGACTCTGTATTAAATGCTAAGACAATTGAAATTAATTGGCACTGGACTTTTCTTTAAGCTCCTTCTGTAGCTCAGCTGTAAGTCTTTTCACAAGAGACTTGGAAGATTATGGCTTGTTCTACCTTTCCTGTTATTAAAAAGCTGGTTTGGATGTTTTAATGCAAAAGGGGGGAGAAGAGGGATAAGCAGAAGAAAAATCCCTGTCCTTTAAAACAAAAAATCACATCAATTTGCATGCAATCAGTAAATTACACCACTGGATACATTATGAATATTACCACATGAAAAAAGCAAAAGGAAAGGAGAGAAAGCCTGAGAAGAAAGCAGCATTAAGGCAACTAAATTGCTTCCAGCCCCCAGGTTGCATCATTCAAAATTAACCTGCATCATTTATATAATGACAATTTGCAAAATGAAATAATACAATAAACTCATAAGTAATACCAGAACACTCTATGTAGGCAGCAGTAAGAATCCACACAAACTAAAGAATAGGTGTGTCAGAAGCTCCATCCCAATTTCTAACAACTAACACATCCCCAAGAGTCCATTTTGAAGATATTCCTTGGATCTGATAGGCTTCATGATTTTTGGAAATCCTAGGTTCTGAAAAATCAAAAACGCCATTGAAAGAGAAGTGCAGAAATTATGTCACAAAAGAAACCTGGTACCTCCACTGAACTAAGCACAATCTGAGTAGCGCGATACATTTATAATGACATATAGTAGTCAGAGAAATTATCATCTTTTAATGTTCCTTTCCAAATTCAAAACATAAAATATTTCAACCTTTCAGGCAACCCTAAGGTCAATTTTAATGAACATGGGTGTTTTTGTTAGTGCTCAGAGTCAAGACGAAAGTGAATGAAACACAGTTATTAAATTAAAATTGCCTTGATTTTTAAAAATAAAAACTGTTCTTCATAATATTTACCAAATGCAAAAAGTAACTGCATAGCCCATGGAATTTCAACTAAATATGCCATGCAATTCCTACTACTGAATACCTCCCAATATTGAGAGGGAACTGTGTATCCCTAAATACTTAATATCATTTATTAAAATATCAGATCATTATTTTACAATAATGGCTACTAAGGTATCCCACAGAAAAGGGCAGTCATTCACTTATATGGGCCCAGATTGTATTCCAGAGAAATCTGCAGAATAATTTATAATTTGAGGGGGTTTCAGCCTTTTTTTTAAGCTAGATTTTCAGCACTCAGCAGCTCTGTTGTGGATAACTGACTGAAACAATTGGATTATCGGACTTTTGCAGTGCTACTCTTGGAGAACCAAGGGCAATACTGGAGAACTTTTGAAAACCTAGGGAAAGACAAGCATATCTAACAAGAAAGTCTGTAATTGTGAATGACAAGCTGGGAGAGAAATATTCATGCTTTGTACCAGACAGCTCATTCTAAGAAGAGATAGGTGAAAATCTTTAGCCTTTTAGCATGCTTTTTAGAAACGCAAAAGATTTCACTAGCCTGTATTTAACTAAAGAGCCTCCCGTTCTAGACTCCTGCTTTCAAAAATATATTACGCAACTCTTAGTTATTGAATTTTAAACTTGATACTCTCAGGTGGAAAAAAAAAAGAAATATTTTCACATATGAACTAAAAGTGCATTATCTAATTGCATTTGTGCATCATGTATCAACTCTTAAGATAGGTGTGCAATGAATATTTAATCAGTTGAGTCATTCACCCTCTGAGGTTCATCATTTGACATATTTCATTAACATACTTAGCTAGAATTTTTTGTTAGTATTTTTGTTCTAAGGGTTGAATATTGATAGGAAAACCCTGAGAAGCTTTTAAAAATACAAATTATTTCTCCAAATGTCAGAAAAGTTCTGAACAATATAATACTTTCTAATATTCTTGCAGGATATGGAAAGACAAGAATCTTTCTGTATACCAGAGTCATATTAATTCCTATGGATCATATTCTGTATTATTTAGTTTCCTGAAGGAACATATTTTTAAAAAAATAAATAAAAATTGAAAGATTGTATTTCTGCTAGACTATAATAAAAAGTCTTTCTCCTTCAGGAATATTAGAGCCAGTAAAAGTTTATTGTCTCCTGATGTATGCTCATCTCATGCAAACAATTTTTAAAAATTCAGAAAATCCATTAATATACTCAGTGATGTAAAATCTGTAAGAAACTCATTTTGTGGCCAGTAAAAGTATTACAAATAGAATTTCAAGCAGCACAAGGAAATTCATAGACTTTAGGAATATGTATTTTGGATAGTAGAGATATTATCTTGCTTTCAAGAATGATGTTCTCACTGGTAAGAAACACATGGCATCATGGAATCATAGAATGCTCTGGGCTGGAAGGGACCTTAAAGCCCATTTTTTTCCAACCCCACTGCCGTGGGCCAGGTTTCTTTCACTAGACCAGGTTGCTCCAAGCCCCATCCAGCCTGGCCTTGAACACTTCCAGGGATGGGGCATCCACAGCTTCTCTGGGCAACCTGTGCCAGTGCTTGACCACCTTCACAGTAAAGAATTTTCTTCCTGATATCTAAACTAAACCTACTTTTTGGGGTTTTTTTTGATCACTTTGGATCCCTTCTCGCTTGTCCTGTCATTCCAGGCCCTTGTACAGACTCCCTCTCCAGCTTTCTTGTAGGCTCCCTTCAGGTATCAAAAGGCCACAGTTCAGTCACCCCAAAGTCTTCTCTTCTCCAGGCTGAACAATCCCAACTCTCTCAGCCTTTCCTCATTAGAGAGGTGCTCCATCACTCTGATCACCTTGGTGGCCTCCTCTGGACCTGCTCCAACAGCTCCATGTCCTTCCTGTGCTGGAACCCCAGAGCTGGATGCAGCACTGCAGGTGGGGTGTCAGCAGAGCAGGGTAGAGGGGCAGAATCTCCTCCCTCACCCTGCTGCCTGCAATCCTTCTGATCAGGCTCAGAACATGTTTGGCTTTCTGGGCTGCCAGCTCGTGTCCAGCATCTGATCCAACAACACCAAGTCCTCCTCTTACAGAGATGACAAAAGAATAGGTGCTTGTGTGTTTCTTAGCAGCCATGCATAAAACAAGACCTATTAAACTCCAAAAGCAGCGTTTCTGGAGAATTACACATTCACCAATCTGATTGTGCTGAGGAACCATATTGCAGGGCATCTCTTAGCACGGGATCACGCGACATGTTTTCAGCAGGAGCTATTTTTGTGCGTCTCCAAAGGGATCAAAACCAGCACCCAGAACAAACTGTTGACGGCAACCTTGGCCAGCATCACAGTACCACTTCAGATGGAGGAGTGCATGTCAGAACACGTCATTGTTCTGCGGCTGCTACAACGCGTGTGGCATTTCATAGGAGAGGTCTGGCATTCCAAGGAGACCTTCAGCAATGCGTTTGCCAGGAGTCAAACTCAGAGGAGAAAGCCTCAAACAACAGCTCATGAGTCACATGCTGCTCACAAGCTTGAACGATGTTCTCCCAATCAAAAGATCAAGGTCATTTCCTTACTAAACATATGGTCTACCAAAAAAGGCACTCTCCCCCCAACTCCAAGCGTGCAAACAGAAGGAACTGCTATCATCAGAGAGCAGCATCGAAACCGTTTAGGAATGCCTTTACAGCAACCCTTTCTTCAGCACAGACTACACACTGAAGCAGTACTTCACTGCTCTGCTGTTAAGCAGGCAAAATGATTCTTTCATTAGGTAAAAAACAAATGGAGAAGAAAAAGGATAGAGGAAGACAACCATAAAGTTTTTGAAGTGCTGCTGAATATCAAGGTCTCAGTGAAAGATTAATTGGAGGAAGACTGATTTTAGAAATATACTCATATATTTAAAGGACACAATATTCATGGCAAACTATTCCTTTTTGCTGGGCTATCACTATGTTACAACCTGGTTTCAGCACAGATTTCGGACCAAAATTCCTCTCTTCGCTTCGACACATATTTTTACTACATTAACCATGAGAAATGGTCAAAAAAGAAATTTGCTCACATTTTTTTTTGAATCAACATTCACATCTGGACAACCCTGTCTGAAATCTACTTAGAGATTAATTCAGTGAGAAGTGGCAGTCCATGTGTTATGCTCTTTCTCTTAAACATCTCACTGAAGAAGTGCAAGACTGAAAAACTTCCCCAACTAAATCAGTTAGAGGGATCCCGCACAAGGCATAAAAATTAATGATTATACAGCAAGAGGATCCACAGGATCTCACTTCAGCTCAAGCACACACTGTTCCATTGTTGATGTTCACAAGTTCCTTGCCAAGTTCCTCGCCATGTTCCTAAGTTTTCTTTGTGGACATGGGGGGGTTTGCCATGCTGCCAACAGATCCTTCCAGAGTGGAGATGAGTCTCCACTCTGCTTCACAGAACTTCTGCAGGCAGGAATCTCTAAATGCACATACTGTCATTCCTTCACATTGAGACTAATTTTATCAAAGGCATCAGAAGATATTTGTGACTTCAAATTTTCATTTGTCATATTGTTCATTAAAGAAATTAAAAAAAAAAAAAGACAAATGACTGAAGGAGGAAAAGGAGCTGGGGACTACAGAAGACTCAAAATGGGAAGGGAAGGGAAGGGAAGGGAAGGGAAGGGAAGGCAAGG
>VZRF01002604.1:62542-96718 GCA_013396875.1 Vireo altiloquus
GAAGGGAAGGGAAGGGAAGGGAAGGGAAGGGAAGGGAAGGGAAGGGAAGGGAAGGACCACAAAATCATAAAACTGTTGCCTGTTCAGGTGGATAGTTTTAAATCATCCTTGTTTTGACTGGTTTCAGAATATACTTTCTAAAACTCTCTCCTCTTTATTTTCTAAGAGAAAGATCAGCTAAATAATTTTTACTAGGGTTAACTAATAGTAAATAACCACGTTTTATGCAGTACATTTGAATTACCTAGGCTATCCCTACTCCTTTTTTTTTCCTTTTTTAAAGTAAATGCAGTTCCCTAAGCCATTTCTGCTGGTTCCTTGCAAGCTATTGTCAGAAATAAAAGCAGTGACCTGCTGTGAATTCAGCTGCTCTCAGACTTTCCAGCCCTCCTCTGCTGGTTGATGCTGTGCGTTCTCAGCAGAGCAGGGCTGAATGTCAAGCATGGGGACTCACTGGCATTCATTTACAAGGAGCTTTTCTCATCCAGAAAATGGTGCAGCTGCTCCTGACGCTGGGATAACTCCTAACACCAGCAGTGACAACCACAGGGTGGATCGACAGCTCACGATAAGAAGCAACAACACGGAGAAGAAATTCCCCGACTGCAAATCCCAGGGCACTCCTGCACCGCACAGTCTGGACACGGCACCAATTACACTTTGCCAAAAGGCAGGGAAAGAGTTGGAGAAGCAGGCAGGAGTGGGATGAGCTGAGCCTGCATCCCCTGCAGCACCAGCATGAGGCAAGGGAAAAGTCCCCCCTCCTTCTCCGAGATGTGGCCTCCCCCGAAACCATCAGGAAATGTGGTCACAGGTATTTGTGTCTACTAGAGCAGGGAATGGAAAACAAAGCTGTGCTTCACAAACTAATGCCTTGTCACCAGGCTTTGTGGTGTCTTTCTTTATTGGTCTCAGCTTTTGAATTTGATAACACCTAACTTCCAAAATTCATTATTTTTAAAACAGAAAAAAAAAGTTGGTAAAAAAATAAAATTAATATATACACATTAGACTGACCAGATCAGCATCTTGCAGACCTGGTTGGGGCCTTACCCTTTTGATCCCTTCACTGTCAGACTTTTGATTCCAATTCTGTCAAACTCAGTTATCAGAATAAGATGAACAGAGAATTTTTAAAACTTGACTGAGAATTTCAAAGCTCTGCAAACAGTCTCATTTCCTCCTATAGACTTCATAACTTTACAGAGCAGCTCTGTGAGCTCAGGTTGGACAATTTACCAAGTTTAATGTATCAGCTATTTTCTTTAACTTTACTGTGTATCTAGCAAAGACAGTGCAGCATCATGACCTCAAGGGTATTCTAACCTTTCTAATTTAGAGAAAAAATGGCTGAGATCCTTAGAGTGGAGAATGCTAGAATGAGGAAGAGGTTCTTCCAGGCATGCTTGGCATCACCATGGATTATTGCACACGTCTGAGACATCCAGGCAGGGTCACCACCTTCAACTGTTCTTTTATCACGAAGTCAGTACCAAAGTGACAAGCAAGACAACTCACTTCAAAAGAAGGTATAGTCACGGAAGAAGAAAACAGGGTTGAAAATCAGAATCCAGTAAGTTTTTAGAAGCCACGGGAGCAAATATAATCCTATTAAAATGCTGCTTAACACATTTCCTGCTTTACAGAGCATGTTGTCCTCAACTGTTTCCCAACACATTTAGCCGTGTCGTAGTGTTCAGCTTTGCCAAAGTGATTTTACTGTGGTAAAACCCCAAAGTGGTGGGGAAAAGAAGGCAGAGGAATGTCTCCTGCCATGGTCAGTGTATCATGGTCAGGTGATGTTGCCTCTGACAGCACTAAGAGCATATCCAGTGCATCCTGCATGCCTGTCCAGCATCCTGGCTGCCAGACTAAATTGATGTCAGCCAGAATGGTGTGAAATAACTGAAAAGGTGAGCCCTGAAATAGTCTCCAACCCATGGGAAGGGAGAGGCTTCCTGAATCTCAAAGCTGAGCCCTTACAAGTTCATTGCCTTAGTGTCAATAATAGTCTCAGCACCTCTATGTCATAGTCAGGCTGCTGATGAGAGTCAACACTGAGAGCAGAACTATTACATTATGGTCAAGTGAAAATTTAGCAATTGTACAAAATATTTACAGAGAAAATTGTAACAAAAAGCCATTCTTTGTCTCTGAGTCCATAGAGAGAGCGAGTTCATGGGCTGTGTTATGAAAATATAATAATTTAGGGTTATAATACAAAACTAGACTTATAATAATCTAAATATACCTTCAGATACAGACAGGAAATATTTTTTTAAATGTTTATATATCTATGGGTATCCCACAAATCTAGACATCCTTGGATTTAAGCCCCCCCATACATCTGACTGTACTTCAGTCTCACTGTTATAGCATTACCACCAGCAGCAAAACCCAATTCAGCACCACAGCAAATACGTGGAAGGTCAGCACACTCAGCCCTGGACTCTGAAGGGCAGGCTGGAACCCAGAGACTTGATTAAAGTCCATTTAGCAATATCCACACCACAGTGCAATCACAAAGCAGGCAGCCGGCTACAGCCCTATTTGTGCTGTAAACTGCAGGCACATTTCCTGTCACATCAGCAACGCTAATCCAGCTTCTGTAAAGACCCAAAGGATCCAAATACTTGCATAGTGAACAAATTTATGCTAGGATTTCCACATAATGCAAAGGATGAGATGTATGTTACGATAAATGATCCCTTTTCCATTGGAAAAGTTGCTGCAGTTAACTTTCTTTTTAGTGCTGAAGGGCAATAAATAATCTCTCTGTTCTGACAGTGGCACATGCTAACAAGGAAATAACAGAGGAATGGTGCCGAGAAGCTGAGTGATTTCGGTAGTGATTCAGTCAGACGAGGACTATAATGAAATAATTTTCACTCCTGGTTGCCTTCTGTGGCTATTTGAGACCGCAATTTCAAAAGGCTACAGGCCTGCCCTTGGCACTGGATCCTCGTATGAGACCAGGTCCCCAGGTTGTGAGAGCTGTGTGCTCCCCGGGAGGATGAGGGTGCAGAGGAATGGCCTCTCTTGCAGACCAAACTGCTCCAGAGCTGGTGGGTGGCTGTGGCCACACTGTCCTGTCTTGGTGCTCCTCACTGTAGGACCACGGGTTGGTCACCAGGGATCTTCTCAGCTCACCGAGAGCCTGTCTTGTTCCATCTTTACTCTGTTGAGCATTTGAGCCAGAGCAGTGCATTAAACCATCTGTCTGATCCTGTAAGGCTTTGGAGATGATACAACAGGGCAGGCTGGGTTCTGGTTGGTTTGTTTTGGTGCCTTTTTTTTTCTTAGAATTCCCTCTAAGAACTCTGAAAACTAATGCACCTGAAAGTAAGTTTTGCATTCCTTTTCTAATGGCATTTTATATAGAAGGTTTGCAAACTGGAAATGTATTTGTGTTTGCTTATCATCACATAAAGAGGAGGTTAATTTTGTTGTCCTCTCCAGAAGGTGATCTGATGAATACCTAACTAGCTCTGACTTGTCTTCCTTCTTATATCTTTTATATTAAAATTTTATGAATCAAAGAGCAGTAAGTTCCTATTTATCTCGTTGATGCACATACTGAATCCGGAAGGCATTTTGCCCACTTACATTGAATTATCTAGAGGTTTTTGTGGATTATTTTTTTTGTGATCATGCAGCTCTACTTTACTTCTGACTTATATTATAATTCTTATGGTGTGCTTACTTCCTGTCTGTCAGCATTTATTTCCTGTTTCAGAAACACGCAGTATTTAAGAAATCTTCTGTTTGTGCCCTCGCAATTTAGAAAACATGCCACTTGTTTTAACGTAATTTCCTGACTGCTGTTTTCAAAATACTGAAAAAATATGACAAACACTATTTGTGCGTATCTCAAGTTCAAGCCCCTCTATAAGAAAGGAAGTGAAGCTTTTTCAGGCAATCTTTACACACACACCCCAGTTCTGTGATTCAGGCAGGCTGATTGTACTTCCCACAGAGGGAAGTACTTCTTCTAACTGTGTCCATATATTCTGCTGTATCTGTAATGGGAGTTCAACACATGAGATCTCTGTCCTATATCCCAATTTTAATTTCAGAGTTTTTCCCCACCTCTGTTTAAATTTTTTAAACCTAAGGCTGGGAACCAACCTGCTGGAGAGCAGCTTTGGGAACAAGGACCTGGGGATCCTGGGGAAAAACAAGCTGCCCGTGAGCCAAGAGTACGCAATGATTAGAAGATGATGAGGGACAGAAGCATTTCTCTTCTGAGGAAAGGCTGAGGGAGTGGGGCCTGTTCAGCCCCGAGAAGAGACGCTGAGAGGGAACCTCATCTATGTCCGTCAGCATCTGCAGGGAGGGGCCAGAGCATGGACCAGGCTCTGCTTGGCTGTACCAAGCAATAGGACAAGAGGCAACGGGCAGGAACTGAGGCACAGGGAGTTCCCCCTGAACCTGAGGAAGAGGTTCCTTACTGTGCAGTACCCGAGTAATGGGACAGATTGCCCAGAGAGGCTGGGGAGTCTCCCTCATCGGGATTGTTCAAGAACTGTCTGGACACAGTCCTGTGCCATCTGGTCTGGGATGATCCTGCTTGAGCAGGGAGGTTGGACCAAGTGACCCACTCTGGTCCCTTCCAGCCTGACCCATTCTGTGACCTTGTAATTTTTTCCTGAATATTATTTCTTTCCGTTAATGGGAATATTCATCTGTCCTCTCTACTCACACACCATGCTATGGAAGCTTTTATCATCTCACCTTTCTCCCTGAAGGGGAGAAGCGGATTTACCAAGGAAAAGGTTATTATATGACAGACTGATTTATATGCTCTTGTAAACAAACCTTTGACAGGTAACTACAAACCAACTGTGATGGTTTTTCTGCACTGAGCAGCACCTATTAAAGCTTGCTTTCAAATGGTGAAAATGTAACATATAAACAAACTCTCAGAGTTCAATAGGAAGGAGGCAACTTGAATGGAAGTAGAAAAATTGAATTAACCATCATCCATATGGTCTCCAAGCATATTTTGGCTCTATGTTGGGACCCTGAGAGAGCACAACAGAAATGCTTAGTCCTTCTCCCGTAATGAACCCCTCAAAGATCCTAACACCCCACAGAGGTGTTTTAATTTTTCTTTGTTCTTAGCATCCAAATCTATTATGTATTAAGAGGGTAGATTCAGATGAGATGTAGGGGAGAAATTTTATTTCTTACATTAAGTGTTACGAGGGTGCTGAACGACCAGAACAAATTTGCCAGAGAGGTGCTGGATGCCTAATCCCTGGGAACATTCAAGGTCAGGTTTGTGGGGCTCTGAGCAACCTGGTCTGGTTGAAGATGCCCCTGCTCATTGAAGGGGGGTTGGAATAGGTGGCATTTAAAGGTCCCTACCAACCCAAATTATTCTGTAACTCCATAAAATGTAGTGTTCTAGTGAAGAATTTCACTCATATGGAAATTTTGACACAGAGTACTTAAGTGGAAAGGACACTCAACGAATTTTAAATGGGGGCTTGCTGTGCCAAAATGACAATACAGGATAAACACAGAGGCTGATGAAAAAATAGAGAAAAAATCCAGTATCTGACAGGGAAAAAACTGCAGAATCCAAGCCCTTAATAACTTTTTAGCTGTTTGAAAAGTCATGACATCAAACAGGCTATTCATTTTGCCTTTGGTAAAATGAGCAATAATATTTTATTCTAAACCTTTAGAATATCCCAGTCACCACAAAGCTAGGATACAATGCCAGTTGTGTGCTTTGTTTCATTAAGGTTTCTTGAAAAATACCAGCAAAACATGCAGGTGGTTCCTTGAGGCACAAAGGCAAAGAACAATCTTGCGAATTAGGTTAAGCTGCTAAGGTAAATTCTGCCTCAAAGCTGGGGACGAGGAACTTTTCATGAGGGAGTTTTCAAAGACCATGTGTTCCAAACCCAAGGACGGCCCTTGCAGTGAGTCAAGTAAAGCAGGTTGCAAAAGGTCTCCATGGATACATAAGGAGGTCCCAACAAAAACAAAAAAAAGAAGCACACAATGCATTGAAGCAGGGTCTGAGCTTCCCAGGACCAGAGGGACCTGGACATACTGGAGTGAGAACAGCACAGGGCCACAAAGATGATTAAGGATCTGTAGGATCAACACTGGCACAGGTTCTCCCCAGAGATTGTGGAGTCTCCATGCTTGGAGGTACTCGAAGCCCCCCTGAACAATGTTCCAGCCAACTGCTTCTAGTCAGCTACCATGAGATTAGATGATCTCCAGAGGTTTTTTCCTGCCTCAGACATCCCATAATTCTGTCATCCCACTACAAGACCACTGTATTCATTTACTTAAGGGATAGGCAGAATTTAGATCGTTTTACCCATTATGGGCTGTGTTATCACTTTCACTGAGGCAGGAATTATTGAAAACAAAGGGTGGCAGCTGAGCAGAGCCCAAGGGCACTGCACTACCCTTCACCATTGTAAAATGGAAACCTCAAGCCTGCTCAGATTTCAGCTTAAATTGTTCCAAAAGAGCACTATTAAAACAAAAATAGACTCCTCGATGGACAATTCTCTTCACTTGTCCAGTTCTCATGATCTGTTCAGAAATTAATAGCCTTCATTTTAACCTTGACTGCACAAGAGAATTGCTCTCTTTAAAGCTGAACCACTGGAAGTACAAACAGTACACAGCATCCAGTGTAGCCTTGCCAAATTGCTTGTAGCTTTGTTCCGTGTCTGCACCCGCTCCACTCTGAGCCACAGTGACCCATGGGCATGGCAGGCTGGGAATGCACCTAAGAACAACACATTCTCTGAGGCTTGCAAAGATCAATAGCGCCCTGAAAGACAGCCAAATGAGCAGCAGCAATTTATCAGGAACAACAGAACTTCAATTCAACCTACTGAAATGCTGTCCATCCTAACTAACTATTACATGTTTCTTAACTCTTAAAGTGTAAAAGTGAGATAATCCTTTAGGAAGCTTCAGACTGGATTAATACATCAAATAATGGCTGAACATTTAACCCATCTGCTGTCAGATTTCCAGACACGTATCCTAAAGCAACGCCACAAAAAGGAAGCTTGTTGCTTCAGTGATTCACTTCTGTCAGATGGAAAAGGGCAAACAGAGGTAGATACATGGCTCCTGATGCTATAGGAAAAAATTGGTGTGCAAGATTTACAGCCACTCTTTAAGGCAGAGCCATAAAGCCACTGCACCTGGCTCTCAGTGCCAGGCATCCTTTTTAATTTATTCAAAATAATCAAAATTTGTATAAAATGTGTAAAACATCTTCACACGTACACAAGCAATTACCAATCGTCTCAAATCATCTAGGGTCCTCTAATCACTGCAGTTTCAGTCCTGCTTTTATTTCTGAAGGACCATAATGAGAAATGGGGCCAGAAGGCTCTGAGAGCTTTAAAATAACAATTCCTCTGTTCATTTAAGTGGCAAGGGGTTTTTGCCTTTCAGCAGTACATGAGGCATGTGTTTCCACAGTACTGGTTCAGTGGGGAACAACATCCATTTTCACATTGTCTCATTAGTCTGACTACTTTCTTCTGGCTTGGAATGAGAATTCTGTAAGTCTAGTGCTGGAAATCATTATATACTTGGGACAAAGTGATAATAGTGCTAACTCTTAGTAGAGACTTTCTGTAGGGACTTTGCAACCATACTGACTATCCAGCACAGCTGATATAATTGTACATGAGTAAATGTTTCAGTGTTATTGTATTCATTAATATGTTTTTTCACAGAAGTATGGGTGGTTTAACAATTAATAAAATGCTAAGAAACATGAGGGAAAATATCTTCATGTTTCATAAAATTTCACCAGTGCTGTAAAGCAGGGTTCTTTCAATTATTTATCTGACTCCATCTTACTCATGTACTTGAACAAACTTCAGCACTGCTGGGAAACAGTTGCCTACCTAAGTGATGCTCACTAATTCCGAGTGCTTGCTGAGCTGGCACCCTTTGGGAGTGGCACTGGAAGACATTTCACAGGTCTGAAATGCGCCTCTCAGCCTGCGCGTCTCCCAAGCCACTTTCAGAATCTCATCCAGAGCCCTGAATCCATGTTCTCACATTGTAAGCTATCCAAGCTTTCAAATGGATATTTAACTAAGACAAAAGGTCTACACAGACTAAATCAAGTGTTTAATCAAATGATTGCTTGCATATTTTGCTCTGTCCTTGTCCTTTCCTGCCAAGGACTTTAAAGAAAAAAAAACCACAACTGTCCAAATGTCAAGGACCAAAGCAGATCTAGGAGGAGGAAAAGCTACTGCAGGGCTACTCATCACCATGGTTCTGTGCTCATTTCACTCAGAAACATGGATTTTGACAGAACCAGGTCTCCAGGCTTCTCTTTCTCAGGTCAACCTATGCCATGCACAGAGTGCAACTAGGGAGTAGAAATTCATGCTTTTGTGACAAGATGCTTAAATATTTAGTGAACTTTAAAATGCCTCAGTTCCTTAAAGAAACTGCATCTCACCCATCTGCAGATGCAGCAGGACCTCTGAAAACTGGAGCAGAGAGCCCTCACTACCATGTGTGAGAGCAGAGAGGCTTCCAGAGAAGGCAAGGAAGATGCTGTCTCGTGTCCCTCTGCAGATCAGGCATTTTTCTCATTCACCATGCATTCATGCTCTCTAGAGTGCATCTCCCAATTGATTCCATTGCCATACTAAACCAAAAAACACCCAGACCATTTCCCTAAAACTGCTTCCTAAATGCAATCCCTCACCACTGCAGCAAGACTCACAGATGGTTTGCTGCTTGTCATATAGGTTAAAATATAAAGAGATTTCTGACTTCTGAAGAATTCAGCCACCACAGATGCATAAAAAGCCTGTTTTGAAGCTCCAGAAGACATAAGGCAAAGGAAAACAATGCTCCAAATGCAAATCTTAGGGAGGGGCGGGTCTGCTGATAACATTTAGTTTCCAATTGAGCTTTCATCTGGTACAAATTCAGACCAAAAGCCACAAGAGCACTTGGTGGATGTGACACCAATTAACTAACCAATTAACTAACACCAACCAACTAACTGCATTAACTTTTTCATTTCTTCTCAATCCCAACTTACTAACTACATCCCTACCTGTTTTTCAGTATAACCTATGCAACTTCTGACCTTGCAGAAACCAAATTCCACATGCATGTCTCTGGTCTCACACACCTTTCACACCTTCCTTTACACACACTGCCTTTCAGCTCTAGATATCCTTATTTAAATGTGTTGTGAGTCACTGCCTGAGCTTAGAGTTCCACTGCATCCCTTTGCCAGAATTGAAATTTTACAAGCCAGATACCTGAAAATTACACCTCTGTCCTGCAAAACACGCAAGGAGCCTGAGCAGTCCTTTCTGCAACACTCCAGTTTGGAAGATTTTCGAGTTGATTCTCGAGCTTTTTGGGACCCCCGACTTCTTGCTGCAAGACAGAGACATTTTTGAATGACTAAACCAATAAGTTTTATTTTTCTAGAGCACAAGTGTTGCTGATGTGAGACAGACATGTAGATGTTACTCGCTTTCTCAGTTTCAATGCATGATTGTTACAGATTCCTGAGAAACAGGATTTTCTTGGCTATGAAATAGCTGTTTGTGAAAGCCTTGTCTGAGTGGATGATTCTCAAGGCTTGACAGCCTGCTGATTCAGCGCAATATGAAGCCTCAGTGGAGTCTATAGCATGGCACAGGACAGTTCTGCAATCAAAATTGCCTTTAGAAAGCAAAATGGAAGTAACAAATTGATACAGCTGCATATAGATTTGTCTCCTAATCTGTCACAGGTTTAAAAATAAAAGGAGATTCTATTCTCTTTTACTGTCAACACTTCAGGTACATAATAACACTGCTGTTAGTGATATGTTGTATTTAACGGGCCTTATTCTCTCTCCTGTGCTGCAGTGAACTCCCTTGCTATTACCTACGCATGCAGACTCCTGAGCACTGATCCAGCCCTCCAGGCAATGCTGCCAGACCAAAAAAAAATCCAAGCAGTAATACCCCCATAAAGCCTCCTCCCTGAGAGAGCACCTCTTGAATCAACTCTTGAATTAATATTTACGTATTTTACACAGCAAAAGCCCCAATATCCAGGGGTGCCAAATCCTTGCAGGTCCCACTAGAACTGTGGTGACTTAGAACATGACAGGAGAAAAAAAAAATCAACTCCCAAAGCTACTGTTATTAAAGACCCCTGCACACCTCCTGCTGGAACGGGGGAATGCCTAATGTACACTCATTTGACTAGAGTTTCATCTGATGAGCAGTGGCTCACGCCAGAAAAGCAGCAAGTCTCCTAGGAATTCCTGATCCCACAGGGCAGATATGCCAGGACAAGTCCAGAGTGGTGTCACACCCCAGTGCCACAGGAGCAGCTCCTCTGCCATCCCCACAGGGTCAGAGCAGAGGGAGGGTGAGCAGAGCGAGCGAGCTCTGCTTCACTCAGCAACTCCCTTCTCAGTGCTCAGGATAAACCCAGAGGAAGCACAGGGACCAGTGTGGTCCTCTGAACAAACCCTGGAGAAGCAGCTTGGCTGACGTTCTTTCAGAAGCTGCTAACAGCCCTCAAACCCCTCTAATCTTTCCAGAAAATAATGACAAATTAAACCTTTCCTTCCACAGAAGTCTCATCATTGTGATGCAGTTTCCCAAAGCTCTGCTGCACAGCCACAGTGGTTTAAAAATCTCATAAGTTATCCTGTGAGATATCTCCCAGCCTTTTCAAGGCAAATAGAGTTATTATTCCAGTAATACCTCTGAAAGAGGTGCTTTTGTATGTCATTGCTATTTAAGATTTCACAAGCAGTAGGCTAATTTTTTCTACATAAAAGTCTTTCCTTTACAGAGAGCCCTAAGGAGTTGTCCCAGTGGCAGCTGGAAGCATTCGTCTCTTCTGGATTTCAGGCTGATGGAGAAAATAATGCCATTCCCCACTACCCCTATTTTATGGCAGCCTGAACACACAGTTCTGAAAACAACAAACTTCTCGTATTCAGCTGTGAATTCCCATTCCATATTTCCATCTTTGTGCACAGAAGAAAATATGCAGGCCGAGTCAGAAATACCAGTTGTGTCCTAGACAATCCAGTGGCCTTCGGTACAATTTTCAAACAGGCACAGGAAGTCCAGTATATCAAATATAAATTGCACTGGCAGAGGAGAGAAACTCTAGACTTCCTGCTCAGTGAGTACATTTGCACCAGAGACACAATTTAAACCCGTCTGCACTCTGAATGGACATGGGCTAAACACACCAGTAGATGTGTGAAACAAGACAAGAGTTGGCCTGAAATAAACCTTGAGAAGCTATAGCACAAAATGAATCACAGATTGCTCAAGCTTAGGAAAAAGCTCAAGATAAAGGTAATAATAAAGACTGAAAGGGAGGCAGATAAGGACAGACACAGAAGGCTGAAGTGTTTAATACCATCTATGCTTCTATCTTTGAAGAAAATGCTTAGCACAATTAGCTTGAGCAAGAGGAGAGAAACACCTCCCTGCTCTCCTCCTCGTTTTAAAAAGGAATGGGGTCCCGTGTTTAACCATAAATGCCGTATTTAACGCTTGAAGTTGCAGCAGGGATAGAGCAGGCAAGAGCAGGGATAGAGCAGGGTATTTAAATAAGTCAGATGAATTCACATCAGTAGGGCCTGATGCAACTCACCCTGGAGTGCTTAAGGAACTTGCTGGAACAACCTCTAAACCATTAGTGATTGTCTTCACGAACTCACTGATAATAGTGAGATCCCAGAGGCTTGAGGAAAGACAAATAAAAGTGAACAGCTTTAAAAAGTGGAAAAGAAGAATCTGAGGATTTGTAGACAAGGTAGCATTACACTTACACCTGGAAAGATACTGGGATAAATTACTAATAATCAGTCTTTAATCCTCTCAAGCATAATAAGCTTAATAATAATAAAAAGAATAATAAAAAGAAGGAGGAAGAAGAAGAAGAAGAAGAAGAAGAAGAAGAAGAAGAAGAAGAAGAAGAAGAAGAAGAAATAATAAATAAAATAATAATTAAAAGAAACAGACAAATTAGATTTGTCAAGAGCAGATAATTTCAGACCAACCTCATTAGCTTCTCTTACAGGATAACTGGCTTTGTGGAGGACGGAAAAGCTATAGATATGATGGACTTTGACTTTTGTGAGACAGTGTGGCATGGCATTCTCCTCTGTGGAGGAGGAAAACAGCATTATTGGTTTAGTCCATAGACAGCAAGTGTGTTTCTGAGAGCATCCTGAGTACAAGAAGGTACTCGCTGTTATTGCCCTAATCTCAGTACAGACACAGCCTTATGGAAGCACTTTGTCCTCTTTTCCACCATATGTTAGAAAAAGGCATAAAAAGACCTGTAAAGATGCAACAGGAGGGCAAAAAATAACATGATCTTTAAATATATGACTTATCAACACAAATTAACTGGTGGAGAAGACTAAAGAAGAACTTCCTTTGCTATAAAAAGTCATTAGAGCAAGTTACAGGTAAGGAGGTTGTGGAGTATCTGCCACAGAAAAGTTTTAAATGTGCATTAAAGAAACCCCTGCCAGTGAGGATTCAGGCAAAGACAGATGTGCTACTAGGTCCCTATATTTCTGTGTGGCTGAACCACAAACCCCCTATGAAGTTTATCCTTCACAGGCTCCACAGTCACCTTGCATACAGGTCCCTCTCTTCTTCAAAATACAGACATTTTTTTATCTCAGACTAGGAGCCCAGGACATCCCTATCAAAGCCAGTAGAGGAAAAAAGATTAACAGATCTTCCAGAACAAAAATGCTATTTCTGTGCTTAACCTTGTGCACGTTCATTTTTCTGTGTTTTACATGTATAATTCAGTGCAACGCAAACTTCAGTCCTCTTCCCAGGCTGCGTGCTCATCCTCTTGTGTCTAAATGACTCTCAGTTCTTGAAAAAGCAACCAAGACTTATACAAGTTTGAAAGAAAACAACTAAATGTCATGTTTGCATCACTCAGGATGAGAATAGGATTTTTACTCCAAAAAACCATTTGGTATCCCTCACTGATTTTGGTAGTGAAAGAAGATGCCTGGGTTTTGGAGACAAAAGGGTACCTGAGACTGTCATTTGTGGAGTCCTTGCCAAAGGAATGCTTGCAGGCCAAAAGCTTGTTTTCATTTTCCACTTATTTATTTAAATAGTCCAATAAATGACATGGCTTCTTCCTACAAATTTTGCCTTTGCCATGTCCTTTGACACTTTTACCACTAGTATCAGACCTGAATTGTTAAGACCTGCTAAATTACTGTGGCCTCCACAGTTTCTGATGTCTAAAGGATGCCAAATGAAAGCCGTTTAACTATACTTCTGTGCCTTGAGGGAAGAATCTGGCCCTGTAGCCCTTTGTTTTAGTAACATCCTTGTCATCAACCACTTCCACTACTGACATTATCATCTTAGATGTTCAATTTTGATCTTGCCAAAGATCTTAGAAAAGCAGTCTTGTGCTCCTCATCCACTATAATTTACTCTGTTTGGAAGACACAGGCATTTTCTTGCCTTTCATAGGGTGAGATGAACTTAGACAAACATTTCTTCATTCATTTTCTTTTCCTACTCCAAAAATCCAATCATTTTTAAATTATTTCTTTGCCAATCAAGTTTCTTATGGGCAAGACCAAAATATTACCAAAAGTAGTATTTTCTTCACAGGCATTTGAACATCTTTCTCATGCTACTCTGTCCTCTAAAACTTCTGCAACACGGCATTAGTGTTAATTGTTACCATTATGTCTGGGCAATCAACTGCTTATGATTCTCTGGCCGGAAACCAATGCTGTTTTCATCAGGGCTAACAAAGATATTTTATTAGAGGATAGGTCCAAGGATTGGCAGCTCACTATGCTGCTGTTATGCAAGACCAACCTTCTCAATTACAGCTCGAGCTAAATCTAGCAGATTTGCCTCATGTCTGTCATTTGTGGCTACCATTAAAATATCCTTTCTCTTGTTTTGTGTTGTTATTCACGCATAGATTATAAAGTAAATTCTGCCTTGGAGACAAAACCACATATGAGCAGCTAAAGACAGAACTTAGCCCCTTATTTTCAATCTGCCCCAAACCAGATTGTTTACTTGACTGACACTTTGTAAATTTTATTAATTACACAGTAGTTCCTCAGCGCTATTTTCTGAGCTGTGAACTGCACTTTTTATTATCTTCCTTACTTTTGTATTTTTCCCTGTTGCAGAGAATTATTGTTATCTATATTTTCTGCTACTGATCTCTTTCCTTTTCAACATCATTTTTGATATGTAGCCAACAACAATGAACAAGCACTTTGGTTAATTTTTGAGTAGAAGTCTGCAGCTGGTGTAAATTACTGTTACTCCATTATTAATCAGAAAAGCTTCACTGCAGACATCTTTGACATTATATATCTGACTCTATAAAAGTACTTAAATTTTCAGTATCTGGAAAGGCCATCACTTGTATTTAGCATGATGCCATCCTTTGCTCCTACCATGCCGTTCTTTATAATCCAAGCTGAATCCACATTCAACAGGTCTAACAATGAACCACATTTACCCTTAATACAGATCAATATAAGTAGACTAGAGCTAATTTTTGTCATTTTAGCTAACTCTCTGAGTGATGCTGAAAGAGCTGGGACAAGGGTAGTGTTCTAGCCTATACCCCTCTCCATCCCAACCTCTCTTGCTTTTCTGGGAAACCAAACTTTTCTGGGAAAGTCACTTGAAATCCATGACACAAAGCAACAAAAAAGGAAAAAAATCAACCCACAAGAGTTTACGCTGTAGACCCATGTGCCACTAGCACAGTACTCAAGATTTTGGCTTTGTAAACTTCTAGAAATTAGCAAAAAAAAAAATTACAGGGATTTTGTTTCCTGGTCTAAGAGGGTAGTTCAGCAGTGATGATGTAACAGGATTACAAGTGACCATTTGGTTGAGCACCTGTTTAGAAAAACTTAATAGCAGCTGCAGGTAAACCCTGGGAATGCTGCTTTAACACACCACACTACCACCCTTATCAGAAAAACCTGCATTTAGCATCTCAAGGAAAAGTAAACCTCCTCAAGACTGAGACATGTGAATCCTGCAGAAATCAGGAACACAGAGAAATATAAAAAAAAAGGAGGGTCTGAGACTTGTTTTATCCCCTTTGGAGCAGTAGTGCGCCTTGAGAGAAGCAGATTTGGCTCTGACCCTGCAGCAAGTCTTTTCACCTCCCCCTGCCTCAACTTCACCTGTAAGATGGGGGAAGCGCGATGATAATGCTTTGCTTTAAAAAATCTATAGGCCTAAATTACTGTAATCATTTCTCTTACATAAAAGTACTCCAGCTTGCCAGTTTGCATGATGAAAATATTTTTCAGAGCTCCTTATTAGTCAGAGCAAGAAACTCCTCTTGATTCATGTAGTATACAGAGAGCTGGGCTGAGTCAGGAGCACCCCATCCCTCAAAAACCCAGGAAGAGCCACTTCTTTAGGATTTTTATGAGCGGATAATTTGGCCTGCACAGCTTGCTTAGCAGAGCGCAAGGGAATCAGTGACATCATGAGGACTCTCAGTGTGCATTCTATCAGCCAGCTCTGTGAATGGGGATTACAGCCAGGTCGGGGAGAGAGCAGAGGGCTGCACTGGCACCTCTGCGACCACCTGGCTGCTACTCCAGACAGCCAAACAGAGGTCTCCTCATCTGGCCTGCACTCAGCTGGGCACTCAGAGGATGGCATACATGCAAAACTAACTCCCAAGTCTTCCTTTATACAGGAGGTAATCAACGGTTCTCAAGACCAAGATGATCTTGTTTCAGGAAATAAATCTGCACAGGAAATAAATCTGCACCAAAGATTAATTCCTGCATGGCTGATGTGGTCTTGCAGCATCTCCAGAATGGTGCACCAAGGACAGAAGTGCAGAGTAATAGATATACACTTGCCTGTTGTAAATTTTTAAGCAGACCCAGCTTCTGTTCTCAGAACTGTGCCCAGGGCCCCCTTCAGCTGTAGTTTTCTACATGCAAACCCCTGGCAACGTTTCTAAATAGCATCCCCCGCCCAAGAACAAAGTTTAGGCCAACATACATCAATACTCTACTCCCACCATTGGTGAGGGCCAATCTGCACCTCCCAATACATGCACAGGTGCTGCTGGACACAGGCTGTGCTCTGTACACCCATCAGAGTAGCACAGATGTCAGCACCCACAGAAAAGTAGCAGAAATATCTGCACAGCTGAAAATAGATTCAGTAGCACTCGCCCACTGTGGAAATGCTGCCTTTGAATTCACTGCCAAGGACAGGGAGAGTTTTTGAGGATACAAATTCATGCCACAGACCGCTCTGTTACTTGAGGAGCCTCACATCCCCAGATACAAATCTGCACTATCTGCAATAACACAGTTCTGCATCCCAGCTGAGAGCTTCTTGGCTTTCCATGGCTGCCCTATACCAGCACAGGGACATAATTGCACCTAATTCATTTTGCAGAGCATTTTTAAAATTCAAGATGGGTTTTCAAAAACAACCCAACTTTTTCTGTAAATAGGTAAGTCAGAGCAGGGATAAAAAGCTTAGTGACATGGAATATTAAGTTAAATGGAGCATTCAGGACAGAAAGGTCTGCTTACAACCCACCACCTCTAAACTGCATTGGATTATACAGCATTATGCAGGTAAAGCATTGATGAAGAGCACAAAACTATATGGTACTAATAAACAAAGAGTCCTAAATAACATCAACACTTTGAGAATTCTGATAAACTTTCTATTTTGTCTTGCAGAGTTGAGAGGTTTAAATAACGCATTGCCAAGAGAAAAATATCTCCTAAAGGAAGGGAAATTAAAAGCCACTGGGATAGTCAAGTACAGATGCAATACAAAACCAGACTGAGACAGTTTTTACCATAGGAGATGTTGGCAAAGGCTTATCCTTTTTAAAGGACTTTTAAAGAATGCCTGTCATTCAATTCCCATGGAACTGAAGAAACTTGCAAATATTTATTAAGAAGCTGTTCCTATCCTTATTACTTTAATGGAAATACTGAGTCAACTAAATAAGATACTCAGCATTGAATCCACACATCTTAGTGAGAGAGATATAAGAGGTTTCTCATAAAACATAGTTTGTTGAGGTCAGGCAGCTGCTTACAAGAAAACCATCCTCATGAAGGAAGCTTCTGGAAGTGCACAAATTCAAACACTGTGGCCATGGCCAGAAGGAAGATGGGGTTGGTGGCAAGGGTGCCATAGCAAATTATGGGCAGGGTGTGGATATCATCTTACTTGGAAGAAAGTGGGAAGCCACACATCCATTTTCACACTCTCAAAACACAGACAGATCCTCACACAGACTTTTCTACCAATGTCTTTCCTGCTGAAACCAGATCAATGAACGGTCTTTTCCATGTCAAATTTTCCGCTTTACAAAATGAGTTGTTCTGGTCCTTAATTTGTCCTTTTCTGACCCAACAGAGCTGGCAGCTCTGGCACCATGCTTGGCATCTACTGTGGACAGAGCAGCTGTACCAAGCACAACGTAAATAGCTCCTAACAAGAAAAACAAGGTTGATGACTCATCTCTGATTGCATTTTAATAGAGAAACTCAAGAGTTTTATCTTCAGCTTCTGGTACAGCCATCACCTGTCCACAGCCAGCACAACACAGCCATAACCCACAGAGCCTGTGCACACAGCTGTGGTGGCCTCTACTTTTGTGGGTTTTTACGTTCCTCAACCAAAAAAATACATTTTGAGTTTCTGAAAGTAAATGTATTAAGCAGAGATTTAGCTTGCTGTTTTCAGCAACATCCAAAGCATTGTATGTTCCTATACTAATACATCCATGTGTAGGATCCTGTAAGTATAGGATATCTGTGCACTAAGCTTAACAGGGTATTGGAAGGATTCATCTGCTCTCAAAGTGCCCTTCTCTCCCATCAAGGTGGGAACTCAACGTTTGTGGAGGCTAAAACAATGCTTGAAAATGCTGCCACCATGGGTTCCAAAAGTCTAGCAATGTCCATCTCCTTTCAACAGATACCAAGCTGTAAACTGCAAGAGAACAGATGCCCTGAGTGCCAGCTGTGGTCGACCTGTTACTCAGGAAATTAACAGCAACTACCAATTTACTTCTCTCAGCAAGTCCATTTTAAAAAATAAAAATAAATTTAAAANTAATGTCTTGTCGTGAAGAACCTTGACAAATTCTCTCTGGGAAAAAAAAAGAAAAAAAGAAAGATAAAATAATTACTTCTATCTATTTTTTCTTGACCTGATTAGTCTCTCCTGCTCTCCATGGATTTTGGATTGTGACAATCCATAGCACTCACAGCAGATTTTATATTTTAAAGGAAAAATAAACAGGTGAGATTTATATTTTTTTATACTGTTTCCTTTATTTTTTTTAAATTATACCTGTTATTTTTTATTAGATTATATGGGTATAATATAAATGTGCCTAAAATATGGGAAACTCCTTACCCCCATGAACAAGTTAGGCCTAAACAGATATAATAATTTAAAATTTTCTCTTTCTAGGAGTTAGATAATATAAACATTTCAGTAAAGCATTCTTGTGCAATGACTGTGTTCAGGAGTAATTACAGTCAATAAAAGACATGATCAAGGCAAAAATTATCAGGGAGACTTAATCACCTTGAAATGATTTTTGGGGGTTTTTTTATGCAGTATCAGTCCTATTTTAGGAAAGGAATATTTTGGGCCTTATTTTTATATATATAACCATTGCATGCTTTAATTAGGAAAAATAAACACTTTAAAAGTATGCTCCTTATATATAGTAAACAGCAGGGGGAAGAAAAAAAAAGATAAATAGCATAATTGATCCATTACTTAATTCAGCTCCATGCCATAGTCATTCTTCTTTTGGAAGCAATTACAGTGTGTGTACCCAAGTTTATGGATTGCTCAGTGTTCCCCAAAATGGTGAGCTATGCACCATATATATCTTGTTTCAGAAACAGAATGGCTTTCTCTGTTCCCAGTAAGGCAAAGAAATGAAATGAAATGTAGACACACATGTTTCCCCCTGAAATCTATTTTACATTAATTACTTTAGGCATAGCTATATACACAATACCTAGCAAAGGATTTGTCATAAATAACCTATATTCTCTCACTGTATTATCAAGGGGATATCGTAATAAAAAGAAGCTGTTAATGTGCATATTTCGATGGCAGCACACTAAATGAGACACAGATATATTGCTATCAATGCACATTAAATTCCTAATACTAAGCTCCAGGTTCTGAGGACACATTTATTTTCTTACCAGCAGTTTTTAAAAAAAAAGGATCACACTAAGTAACGCTTTCTTAAACAATGAAGGAAAATAAGGGCTCAGTGTAAGCCCTCGCAGAATTTAAAGGTTGTTACTCCTTGATGCCATTCTCAAAAACAATGCAGATTGAACAGGCAGAGAAATCTGAGTAATTCTTTCAATCAGATGAAAAGACCCCATTTACAGCCTGGTTACACTGGGCTACAGCAATGCCATCCCATAATTTAACTACACTATACCCAAGCTGTGCTATCCTGCTGTATAAAGATGTTCATCATCCTGTCTGGATAAAAGGGTTCTTAGAGAAATCTGGTATTACATTATCTAATGCCTATTGAAATTCCATTGGAGAGTAATGACAGGTTCCTTGGGTCCACCTTGCTGAGGAAAAAAATCCTTATTTTCATGCACAGCTATTTATTAAGTTGCCTAAGTAGAACTTGTCAAGTAAAGCCCACCTGACATAAAGCATCAAGCTGACAATTGAAACCATGTTTCTACATCAAGTACACAGTGCTTCAGTATCAAAGGTAATGAACCCTATAATCAGCTAATGTAATTATATATGTATATTACATACATGCTTTGTACTCAATGGTGCTGATGCAGAGTATTAACATATTATATTTAGACCTGTCATCCACCTTTGTGCAGTTCAGCTATCAGGGCACAAGTCAAATCTTCTCAGTTGTATAGTGCTTCATTAGAGCCCTGCCATAGATCCAAAGCAAGGTGCAGATATGGCCGACTGGGGTAAGTTCTATATCTCCTGCACAGAGGCCTAAGAGGGGAGAGCTGTAGGTTCTGAGCCCCATTTTTCAAGTATTTCTGGCAACCTTCTGCCACCACCCATGACGTCAGGTATAGAAACAAAAAAACAAGATCCTGGGCAAATATATTCTGCTTCACAGCTCTGAGCATCACTCATGACCACATTGTTCTTGGAAAGACAGCTCTCTCTGGCAGGAAGAACAACAGCACATTCCTGTGCTCTATGCCCAACTCATCCAGACTGAGGGCAGCCTGCAACGCAGCACAAAATACATGGCACTATACCCCCAAGAACAGTTCTCAGCCTGCACCTAAGCAATACTTCTGAAAAAAAGCAATAGGAAAAGTGGGCAAATCTACATTTAAAAACAGCCTGGTACCCTTGTTTGACTGACAGGGCAGACAAACCCAAAGGATATTCTCTGTATAAGACAAATGAAACAGAAAGAAGGGATGGGAAAGGTCAGCGCCGTGGCACGTGTAATATACATGCATCCTAAATGAGTAATCTATGCTCAAAAAGACTGCATTGCAGCGCCTTGCATTCACAGAGAAAGCCATGGGTGGAACTCAGCCCTATGCTGAGCATTTTGGGAAAATAGTCAGTACATTTCCAAACTGTAGAACAACTGATTGCAGCAAACACAGATGATGATCTATGTACATTAGTGGTTACCTGCTGCTCTAGGGCATAACTGGCTCACTAAATACGGAGCCATAAATTGAATTTTTCAGTGGTAAGTTGTAGCAGTATTTAAGAATTAATAATTCATTATTAATTACTAATTTTATTAGCTGTAATGTAATTTGGCTCACGAATATTTAATTCCCCACAAATGTTTCACCAGCCTTTTTTTCCTTTTTTAATCTCAGCACTCCTACAGTGATTATGTGTCTTTTTGCTATGCTAAAAGTGTTCTTCTGGTTTGAAACATTCATCTCTCAAATAGCCATGGACTCCTCTTGTTATTTTCCTTTTGTGCAAAGCAATGCAGAAACGAGTACTCATTTTCACTTCAGTGGAAGCTTCTAACCCCTCTGTGAATTTCACCAAGATGTTACATATCTCAACACCTAAAAAGTAGGGCATCCAAAATCAGTGGCCCCTTTGGAATGCATAGCTCATTATTTCATCTCATTTTCCAGTGCCTGTCAAACTCCTCCTCCCAGGTCAGTACCTGCTGTCTGTGCCACTGGCAGCATTACAGCTCTGAGCTAGGGCACAGCTGTGCACAAAAAGACTTCATTTCCTTCTTGTAAAACCAGGGCTGCTGATGCTGCAGGAGACTTTTATCCAGTGGTCATCCGGCAGGAAGATCCCAAGAGGCATTGGAGGACCTTCCACACAAACATTCCCAATTGGAGGTCTGCTCCCAGCCACCAAAGGTGACACTCCCCTTGCTGGCTCGCTGTGATGATCAGTCCTGCCCACCAGGCACCAAGGAACCAGCATAACCTCAAACACAATCAGACTCAGCAGACGGACTTGTAAAATTCTCAACAACAAAATTCCCACCCAGCTCCTTTCCCATTTCTCTGCTACCCAGAACAGGTAGCTGGAATTGGAGGCATATAAACTGCCTGGACACTTTTGGAGAGCTCCTCCCATCACTCCCACCTCCCCAGCTCCACTGTCAGCTTTCTGCTTCTGTGCAGCAAATGCTTTTGCACCTTCTGCTTGTGCACCCTCTCCCTCAGAGAAGATGTCTACCATCCCATCTTCACAAGCCAGGCCCTAGGACTGCTCTGCTGCACCTCTTGTTATTCTAACATAAACAGCAATCAGCTGCAAGAGTCAGACTGTTTCTTTCGCAACTTTTGGAACTACTTTTGGCTTGCAAATTTATTTGTCATCTAGTCAGCTTTCTTACTTGTACAGGACCAAGTTTAATACAGACTCACTAATTCAGTAACTGTCTAAAATGATGGCACAGCTTGTGCCACACTGGAATATATAATCCAGGTATACAGCTCTGGCCTAGTATCTTCTTGGGGAGTAGGCACTCTTACACAAAATAGTAAAAGAAATCCTTTGCTACACTAAAAATGTGAAAATACTGCCCCAGGGTAATGAAAACCATGCAGGGTTTTTAAAAAGGACTTTGCAGACAGTAAGAAAAAATACATTTGCATATAATAGCGAATACTTCTGACTTGCATCAATCTTAAAACCATGCAATAGAAGCTTGGCTTCTAACTCGCAAGGGCTACACAGGTATTAACTGTGTCTAATTCATTATCCCATAAATAAACTGGCACCAAAGAGGATGATTAGACTGGTGGCCTGACACAGCAGGAGACTGCCTGTGCCAGACTTTGCCTAAATTGGAGTAGAGAAGGGTGGCAGAGGAGATGTTACAGGAATCTTCTGATTAAATTCCCTTGAGAGAGGTTCCTTCTTGGCTCTGGAACGCACGCTGTAAAACAGCATGTTAATGATGTGGTAGCAATGTCTTCCTACTTCCACAGTTTTGCAAAGGTTTATTCTGTTAGGTACATGAAATAATGGGAATATTGACCATGAGAACTGCCAAAGAAAAGCCAACTAAAACAAAAAGTAGCTAACAATCTCTATTTAAATAACCTCAGGGCATTTACTAAGACTTGACCAAGACATTACACATTTGATTAATCCAAAATTTTTTACTTCCTATGTTTTCATGGGCTTCACAGAATTTCTATGCTGGTAGTAAATATGTCCAAGAAGGAGATTCAAGATTAGTTCCTGCAATTTAATCTGCCCTTTCTTAGGTTGAATGTGGCAACTTTGAAATAACAAGTTCCTAAATATCAGACTGCAGTGCATTAGTAAATGCATGAGGTCCATCATCACATCTGTTCAAGTTAGAAGTAAATCCAAAATAGGACTGATGCATACAAGTTTAGAGTCCAGAAACTGCCCTCTTGATATTAAGATTGTTTGGTTTGCATTTTACGGAGATCTGATACTGCTCACGATAGGGATGTTACTGTTTAAAGTTATAGAGACTGCCATGACTCTCACCCTGTTGAATAAGTTCATGTCTTTAAATTTTCATTTATATGAGAAGTTCCTACGTATCATTTCTTGTTCTCTACCTTTCCTATCCACTGTATCCTGCTCCTATTTTTGTCTTTATTTACCTCCCACATTCAATGTATTTCTAGCAAAAGATTTTAAAATTCAGTATTTGTATTTCTCATAACATTAAGAGGAAGGTAAAGAACATCATAACAGTAAAGAAAAATTATCCAACAGATCTTGAGTATTTTTTTACACTCATTCTCTAATAGGAAAAATGCTGGTAAAACCTCTTTCCGTTCCCATACACTAACCACTACTAATCACAACAATTTAGCCTGTGAAAATGTTTTGCACGTTTACCTGTTGACCTTTAGTCTCTTGATCCTTTTGTGAAAATCAAGAAAACACTTAACTGCTTCCTGATCTAAAAGTGCTTATATGTAAATAATAGAAAGAAAGGAAAGGTGCAGAAGATGCTTCCTAACCCTGTCTAGTTAGAGCCAGCACTTTTGCTTTTGCAGTAGGCTCTCCGTCACTTCTCGCTGGAATTTATCATCCCTGCTACTGTCACAGGTTTGTTATGTTACCTCTTCATGCAAATTCTCACAAATGACTCTTAAGAATGATCTGTGAATTTGCTAAATAATGAAGGAAAAATGCCTGTGGCTGCAAACATCTATGAAGCTGTGAAAGCTGGGAGAGAGGTGAGAAATTACCGCTAATCTAAAACTCCCAAATTACCTGCCTGGGGCAGGTAATACTCTGCTGTGCAGACTGCTCTTGTTTCTAGAAGTATTTAGGCACTGGGTTCTTCTTGAAACCCCTGAGAGCCAGGCTTGTAGGTCAGTCAGCAATATGGGTCTCTCACCCAGCCACAGACTCCCTTGCACTGTGAACACAGATCTGGAGTCGTCCTGGAAGAATCAGATGTGGAATGAGAGGATACACCATCTACTGCTAAATCAAAGACATCCAAAGAACTTTCCTGGTGGGAGAACACAGCTACCACAACCATGACATTGTCAAAAAGATCCCTGGCATGGTTTTTGGCCCATTCCATTCAACGTTACTTCCAAATTTTTTCAGGCATGACTGGAGGCTTAGCATGAGCCTGAGACTGCTCCCAGTATTGGTTTGGACATGGTTACACCACTATGTAGGACAAGAGAGTATGTTTGGAGAAGTGTTGATTTTTCTAGAGGTAGCTTTGTGGCATTTTTGATGCAGATGATGGTGTCCAGAAGTAATGATGTTAAGTAAAATACAGGACTAAATAGGAATGTAGCTTTGGAGAATGCAAACCGAATGTTTGCTATATGAATAAGTATATTTGAATGCTTGTATATCTCCTCTCATGTTTCCTTTTTAGTGCAAGGAGGCATTAATTACATTACCAGCACATATAGACATATAAACAAAATGTTAACTTTATCTCTCTGGTTTACAAACAGATCTAAGTACAGAGATTCAGACCCAGGCATCCCTACATGTACAAAACTCCACGTTCCACATATAGCAAGTGAAATTTCTTACTTTCAACCATCAATGAAATAAATGGATTTGGGATGAGGGAGAATTATAAAATCAGCCTCACATCATTTGTATGGCATCTATTTTGCCTATTATGACTGAAAACAGCAGAATCCTTACTGCAAATCATCTGGAACTTGTGTCAAGATAATGATGTCCATGCCAACACAGATGACGTGATTACAGTAAAAAGCAAGTGAAATGTCATGTCACATATCCATTATGTTTAAAAAGAAGGGAATAGTGCAAAACTTGGTATGTCAGACTTCAGATTTCAAGGGGATCACCACTATTACTCCTCTAAGCTTAACCTTCAAGAATTTCCTGCATGTCTCCCTCTTCTCGGTGTATCTTATATGACTTCAGCAGTGTTACAAACACACACTGAGATACAAATTGGCCCAGCATTTTCAAGACTATTTTGCATTGTTCGTGATACAACCAAGTCAACGCATACAGCCAAAATAGTCCATGGCATTCCCTTGCACCACACTCCCCAGACTTCATCAACACACAGCTGTAAATGACCCTTCTCTGAGTTTATGTCAATGACCTTAGCACATTGCTCAAGACTGAAACAGCCCGACCTTCACCTCCATTTTAAAGGTCAAGGGTATTATTTCTGAGTGTTTGAAAAGTCACTGTTATACAATGCTGAATGTGGGTAAGATATAACTGAACCTTGTGAATTCAAATGAAACAGGCTTCTTGTATAGTTCCCCAGAATAACATTTGAAGATATTAATTAGGGGGTAAATTCATACTGCATTTGGTAGTGATTGCTCACTTCACATTCTTATCCCAAGGAAATATGAGTGTGTGTCCTGCTGGTGCACAGGTTGCATGCACAGGCAACCTGCTGTATAATTGCCAAAAAGATTCTACTGAAATTTTTATTACACTATTTCAAGTTGCATGGTTTCTGTATATTACCTAAATTATTAATTAAAAAATCAGTACTTTTTTATTCATCTTGTGTAGGTAAATTTTTTTCGAGCACTCGAGTTCTTTTCTTTCCAGAAAATGTTTACTGACTGTGGAGCGTGTCTGAAGAGTTTTATAAAAGGAACTACATTTTTAGATATTTTTCACTGCTAGTATGTCCAAAGGAAAAACTTCTACTCAGTCTACTCAATCCATTCTAAACTGTAAATGTGCAAAACATTCCATATTACTGTGAAAGTACTGAATTAGATTTTCAGAACTCTCTGAGGGAAAAGGCTTCAGAAGCCACTAGACAATTAAATCCTTTATGTTTAGGAGCTCAGCATTTCAGTTAACCCTTTCAATATGAACATGATAGGATATTTTTGATAAATATTACTACTCATCAAATAAAATATTTTCAACAAAACGTATTTTACCAGCTCTTTCGGCCACCTGCTAATATAAGTAAGTCTCTGGTAACAGGGTGTTCTTCATTGTAAAGAGCAGCACATCTCAGCTAAGACTTGAACCACTTGCCATTTTGACTTCTGCTTGGAGAGAACAGCATGAATTCCTACCTGCAGCCTTTGGTACTACTCACATGTGCTCCTGGACTCAACTCCAAAAGGTGCATCTTAAAAATAGTATAAAAAAGGGATTCATGCGGATTTTCTGCTCGATTGCTTCCCAACATCTTAGCCCTGCTTCCAGTATATGCTTAAAAAAACCTCAGCATTTTAGTGGCCTTGGCTCACAGTCGAATTCAGATTTGGCCAACTTTAACCCATGCTCATTTCAACTAGCTTAGCCAGTTTGTCAGAACACAAACAGGAGTTCTTAAATAAAGCCTGATTTTCATGGGATGCTCAACAGTGAAATCAAAACAACCATTTAGATAATCACATGCTCAGGGGTACCTTACAAATACATGCCACTGTACAAGCCCAGCTGCTCCAAAATCAGCTCCCTCAAGGACTTGCCTAAAGCAGGTCCAAGCCAGAGCAGGTTCCATAAGCCGCAGGCTAATGAAGTTCCCTTCATTAGAATAGCCTAAATCTGCAGGATATTCAGTTCCTGTCCTGCTGCAGCTGTTCCCCAGCCTCTTGGGAGAGAGATTCTCGTGAAGCCAAGTCTTACATGTGTCCTCAAGCTTGAGCAATCAAGATACACAACCCTTCCCCACTCTTCTTTTCTTTCAGTATCTTTGAAGGCATGAAGGTGGCAACACCTGCCAAGGTGCATCAGACAAATTGGAAGTCAGCTGAGCAGTGGCTCTCCCCTAAATTTATTTCCAGAGGTTGATGTGAATGCAGTATTAGCAGATAACCATGATAAATCTATCTAGAAATAACTGTGATAAATCGATCTACTCATAAAGATTAATTGGTTCTATTTGCTCCTTCTGCTATTGTTATTTAAAGAATCAACAAGCTAATTTTCAGTAATATTTTGCAGAAAAAAATATTATTTAGACTACTTAGAGTGTTTGCCCAGGTCCCTCAAGAAAAATGCCAAAGATAAAATTACAAATGCATAGGTAATTTATTTGTGCAGCCATGTGTATAAAAACAAAATATATTTCTCTGCATCCTCTGACCAACTAGCTGCACAGTAGTATTTTAAGACTAATTTGAATACCAAAATTAAATATGTTTTCATAACTGCAGTTGTCAGGATCATAGCTCAGCGTGTTTTCTTTGCCACAACACAGGCAAATTTGAGTGAAATGGTAAAGCTAAAGGGTACATTTGCCTGGGGAATTAATCAACAGCCTACATGGAATATGCACATTTAATTCCTTTTTTTGCAAAAATAATACTGAATATGGAAAATTTCTGTGCTTTTAAAATTAATGGTCCTTTAAGTAACAGCTGCTGACACAAGGTTTAAATTAGGAGAGTTGAAATAATCAAAAAACATGTTCATAAAGCAAGAGACCCTCTAGGCCCACGACAGCATGGGACACAGGCAACAAAACAGCCAGCCAGGATTTACCTAGGCAGAGGGAGATGTCCTTTATACCTGACAGACAGCGTGAATACAACATCCATAACATCAGCTCTCACAGAGTGGTTCCATGTAGGAAATGAGAAAGTCACTGAAGTATCCACTGCATTAGTTTTTTCATTAATCACCATTCGCAGGAGTACATGTGCACCCAGCCAGTGTGAATTGGGACAGATAATATCTCAGAAAAGTGCATCAGGGAAATTTGCTCCTGTGCTTCTTAGCACAACCTGGGGGCCCAGGGTGGATTAATACTATATTTGGAATATCTGCATTCCCCCTTACTTTTTTTAATAAGTGAACAAACAAAAACCAAAAAAACAACCAATTAAACACCAATAAAAAAAACAAAACAGAACAAACCACAAAATTGGGCATAGAGTTCCCTTTTCTAGTCTGGGTAGAGAGGATCATACAGCTGCAGTCATGAGAGATTCCAAGACTTGTGGTCCCTCTAAACAGGGCAACTAAGTAGAATGAACTAAACTAAATGCAATGCCTGCAGGTTAACTTTTTTCACCTTGATTGGCAATTATGTTCCTTCTGCCTTTCCATGGAATTGATGATCTCACTGGCTCTCCCAGGTACGGTTATCTGTTCCAATTTCTTTCAGTAGACAACTTTGCTCTGAGGTAGAACTGGAGTCAGGCGTCTGTCTAATCAGACACAGTGAGGCAGGAAAGAAGTGATCTCGACTAAAACTTTTTCCAGTTTGTTTTGTGTGACAGATAATGCATTTCTAAAGACTCCCATGAGAACTTGTGTGGGGGAGGTTTAGCGGGCTATCAGCACTCTTCGCAGCTCATACTATATCACATTAATCCTCGGCTTACATTAACAAGGCCACCTGTCCTCGCCTGTTTGTTCCCTGCGATGAAATATGTTCCTCTGTAACGCACTTGTTCAATTAATCCATACATTTTTTACAAGATTTTGCACATTAACATCCACTCATTCTGCTCCCAGTAAATCTACAGATTTTCTTGTCAGGGTTTATGCCTCTGTTTTCAGGTGAGAGGGAAATGAACTGAATAAAATGATGAAAACATATTTAGTTCACTGTTTGACCTCTCATCACTTAAAGACCAAAATAAGAAATATGTTTTTAATGTCTGACAAGTTCAGGTAAGGGTGTTCCAGTTCTACATCCCAGATGGTGAGATGCCATACATTTCACAGACAAACTTGTGCTGATGGAATTCCTAGCTCAGATTTGTACACTGAAGAAATCCAGATAAGCTTTTGAGTTTTCAGGTATTTTCCCCAGGACAAATCCAATCTCAGCTACACAGCACAGGCCAACCAGGCGCACAGTTTCAAACACTGACCTGAACTTTTTCAAACAATAAAAGAAGGGCCTTTGATCTCAGATCTGGACCCTTCTGCCCTATCTCCAACCTGACCAACGAAGTGCTACAGACCTGAGCATCCCTGGGCAGGTGCCTCTACAGTGAGAGCAAGCTAAAATGATGAAAAGTCCAAACCCAAGAGGATAACACAGGCATGCTGCTCCACATCACTCTCCAGCCACCACATCAGCAAGGGGAGCTCACCCTGATAGCCCCCAATATAGATAAAGCCTTAAGACGTGGTTACTTACTGCAACCATTTCTGGATTACCTAATTTACAGTGCAGGATAGAGAGATAAAAGCAAGCAGTGGAACCACAACTGAAGGTTAAAACAACAAGAGATGGATTAAGAAGGCACACAAGGAAAGGAATCAAAGGATGCTCTCTGTGTGTGATGACCTGGAACATATCCTGCAGCTTGCATCAGCCAATTATGGGTTTTATTTTGGTTTGACTTAACAGCTAATTGAGAAGCTTGCACGAGCAGATTTAGATATTGTGGCTTTCAATAATTGTAGTAGATAGAGGACTAGAGATGGATACTAGTTATTTTATTTGTGTAAGAGCTGGCTTTGTTGTTGCTGTTGGTTTTGGTTGTAAATGCATATTATCTAAGAACAATTTCACAAGATGTGAAGTGGTAATGGCAAATATTATTGCTCATGTAAATATCTGCAACATATCCAAAGCAGAGTTATTTTCTCTAGTGTGGCGGCACTAATTGCTCACCAGTTAGAAGGGAGCTCGAAAGTTTTCTGCCTTTATGATATGTTAATATGTGGGCATTCGCCATAACTTGCCAACAAAATTTAGTTCAAACTAAACAAGATGCCTACTCCCCTTTTTCATGGTTACAATAGCAGGCACTGCCAAACAGGAAGAACGAGTACTAAACACGTAACATAGGAAAAATAACAAAAGACTTACAGAAATATGATCCTATCTACGGAAGAGATACTTTTTTCTTTTTTATATTTCAGCACTTTTTTTTCATACTTCACGTGACTATAAGGATAAGCAACTTAATAGGATAATCACTTCAACAAGTGATTAAACTAAAAGCTAAAAGATTAAACTAAAGCTAAAAATGTATTATAATCTTTACAACAAAATTCCAAATTCAGTCCTCAATGGCTTCAGATGGTTTATCTTCCCCACTAGAAACATAACCTACATAAGAAAGATTGATTCTTCACATTAAGTCAGGGGAGAAGGTCTGAGGGTGTTTTGCTGTGGTGGTATTTTAGTGGTTTTATTTTATTTCAGGGTGGGTTATTTTAAGTGTAAGGAACCAAATAAAAATGCATCTTATCCCCTGACTTAGATTTTCTTGAAATCAGCAGCTGTACTTCCCCTTCTCCCACGGTAATGACTACATCAGGATCTGGTTCTATGTGTAGAATAATTTTAAATTTAAACATAACTGATCAAACCCTTAATAACAATAATTTTAAAAAACCATCAACCCTAAAGAAATCATAGCCCTTCCCTTACTTCTTTTTCAGATACAGAATCCATATAAACTTTGGGCTTTAAATGTTTTTCCTCAAATCATTGACAAGATGGTATAACAAAGGCATCTATGTTAAATTCATCCTTTTCCAGTATGAATGAAACTACTTTATATCCTATTTCAGAGGTAGGACTTTACCCCTAGATATAACTACCTCACATGTCAAATTACATAATGAGACATGTAATTGTTGTCTCTAGCTTCCCTTGGGTGAAAGCAACTATTTTGTCCTCATCCTGCTCTTCATTTTACACAAATCCCCAGAACCTGTTGGTCTGTAGGACTGAGGACAATGTATTGTAGATGTGTTTTCTTTACTTCAAAAAGAGAAAAGTAGACAGTGGTATTGGCAAAATAGGGGGGTAAAATACAAAATTAGAGAACCCCTAACAATTTTGTGATGGGCAAAGACTGCTCCAGGTGCCCTGACAATGGTGGTATTTGGCCAGAGAGACCCTGACACTATTATAGCAGCCCTTCAAAAGTATTTCTAGCCACAGAAAAGGCATTTCCCTGGAATAACAGCTGGGCAACAAATATATATCTGGGTGTACATCCACACAAGAGTATAAAAAGACGATAAAAAAGGCATAAAGGAAATAACAGATGGAAATGTACTGTCCACCACCATTAAAAACTGGAGGTGAGGGCATGTTCATAATTTCAGCTGACAGCTGTCAAGGCCAGAGATGTTGCAGAAGTTTATAGCAACCCAGGGCCTATTTCATTCTCCTGAAGATGAACAGGGGTCTGCTTTTATTCAGATCAAAACTCTCATGCTGCAATGAATATGACAGGGCAAATACTCACCTAGTGTAAATAAACAGAACTTTTAAAAAGCACTGTACAGCTGCTAAGGACTTGGCCATGTGAGAAAATTATTTCCTCTCATGGTACTATCCAGATTTATTGCTTGAGAGTGACAAAGAATCAATCTTTAATCAAAAATGCAACTCCTAAAATGAATTTAAATTAATATTACACTGTCATTTCTCATATATTGCTCCTGAGACAACCAAAAATACAGAGGATATGGAACAAAAGCAGCAGTGTTCAGCAATTTTCACATTACAATTTTCACTCACATTACTATTCACTTAAGCAGTTTTACCATTATTTTCACAAAAGAACTTACAGGATTTGAAGGAACCATAAAATATATATTCCCAGTGTTCAGTGTTAAACCAAATCCCTCAACAAGACCCTGCCTCGCTGCAATGCCACTGAAACTGGGTTCTGCAAAACCCTTGGAGGATCAGGTGAATCCTTCACAGAAACAGAAAAACAGTGCATTCCCAATTCTCTGCCAGAAGGTATGCACTATACATCCCCTTGGAGGTCAAAACAGATTTTTGGGTAACAAAGCTCCCAATCAACCAGGGGTGAGTGAAGGAGAGTGTACTTTGCTTTTCATGGTTTTTCCAGAAAAAGCGGCGTGGATGGGAGAAGGAAGAAATGGGCAAGTGATGTCTGCACTGTTAGAAAGGAGCTGTACCCATTGTCAGCATTACTTTTTCACATATCTTAAGACTTACCAGACACTTCAAAATCCAACAACTATGGCAGAAAATTATTCTTTCTTTTTAATAAGGTCCTCAGGTTTATTTTTGACAGGACTGATTTTGAAATAGTCAATTTTATTTTAACATAGACTCTGACCTATATCAGGACCCATTTACAGCCAGTTTAGGATACATTTTTTCACTGTCCTAGGAAAGGTGACAGGGCTCACTTCTGATGTAGGCTAAGAGTGAACCAGGGGCTCAATCAGTGTCTGATTCAGTAAAGACCATGTTTTCCCCAGGTATAACCTTGGTCTGCCACTGGCAGCAAGAGGAGCAGAACAGATCCCCTTTTCTTGGATGACCATATCTCAAAGCCTCTGCTTAAAACCTCTGATTTGCTATTAATTCTTTCCTAGCTCTGAATCATTGCCTGAGCAGGCCAGAAATAGTAATTAACAATAAACAGTTTTAGCTATAACAATATCTATGTTTTTTCTTCATCTAAGCCACAATTCTTTAGCCCCGATGGATAAACTGTGAAACGAGCTCTCAAAATATTTTCCAAAATTATGAACAACAACCTACGGACATCACCAAATATTTGAAAAGCCCTGAAAATCTCACAGAGATTATGAAGAAAAAAAAAAAAGATAAAGGCAGTTTAATAGGGAAAGCAAAAGTCACCACAAAAGCAAAGCAAAATATAGCAAACTAAGACACCCCCGAAATACCAACACTGTTTCCAGCACAAATCCAAAACACAGCCCCACCCTGCCTACTATGAAGAAAATTTATCTTTATCCCAGCCAAAACCAGCACACAAGTGTATTTTACACATTAGGGCTCAGCTCTAGCCCAGAAAGTCACATAAATTTGTTTCTCTCTAGAGCAGGAGAGCCATGTATTGAAGTAAATGGAAAAGATGGGATACATAAAATCAGTCGCATATATCTGAGTGCCAATGTTAGAGATCCTGCCTGGAGGACTGAAATTACAAAAAAATAACTGAATTCTGTTCCAAAGTAATACATTTTCTTTATTGCAATAAAATTTTAAAATCATTTTGCTTTTTAATTTAATTCAGTGAGGAATATAAACTTTAAACAGTCCGAAGGAAAGAACCTTTCTTTTCTAAGAGAATTTCCTATTTTATTTTCTGGTTTTTTGATTCATAAAAGAAAGATTTTCACGTGATTCCTCCAGTATCTTTATTTCATTGCTTTCAGTATGCACCCATGTCAACAATCTGGGCTGTGAAGCAGAGAAGCTGAGGCAGCAATTTATATTTTGCTCTGTCATTCTTTCTGCACAAACATTAACGCCTAAAAGAGGGACTGGAATAATTAGTAGGTACCTTAATGGGCCAAACCACCAAAACTAAATTAATTAGTTTACCTCTCAGCATGCTCATCATATGTATGGACAGGCCCACACATAGATAGGTAGGGTTTAGGGAAAATAAGTCTTCCATCATTATAAGAGCATTTATAGAGAGAAACCTAAAGGAAAAGAAAAAATTATCTCCTTTTCAGCTCTTTTACAACTGCAAGTTATCCTCTCCCTGTATTGCATATCCTGATTTTCACAAACTTCATCTCCAGCAGTTCCTAAGCAGTACTGCTCCTTTTGGTTTAAAGAATCTTTGCTTAAAGAATCACTTTAGAAATTACAGCACTCACACTCCAGCCCATTATTCAATAAAGCTGAAATCACGTTTCTGTCTTGGATATAATTTTATGGTGTATCCTATATCGTCTGTGGGTGCCGAGAAAAATGAACTTTGTGTTATGCTGTGCCTTTAAATTGAGCCTGAGAGGGGAGAGAGAAAAAAAAAAACCAAAAAACCAACAGCTAGAGGAATTTCTTTTTTGTTTACAATTCTCCAAAGTCGGGCTGCGGTAGCAGAGGGAGGAAGAAGTACCTTCTTTGCTTTTCAGCAGGTTCTCGGTTTTTTTCTTTCTTTGGAAAGAGACGGAGGTTTTTTTTTCCTGAGACTTTGGGTTTCTTTTTTTTTTTGTTTTTCCCGCTTCTGGATTCGTTCAGAACATCAGAACATTGGGCCCCCCTGAGAAGTTTCTTCATCAGCCGAAAAAGGGGGCAGCCCCTTCCCCCCACCCCGGCACCCCGGGAAGAGGAGAGATCACACCCACAGGGACTCTGGCTTTTGCCCAAGGTTTTTCTTATCTCTCTCTCTCTCTCTCTGCAGTGAAGGATTTTTTTGTTATTATTTAGAATTATTGTTCTTTTCCTGTGTGTTTTGTTGTTTTGTTAAATAAATAG
>VZRF01002604.1:98269-147304 GCA_013396875.1 Vireo altiloquus
TTTTTGTTATTATTTAGAATTATTGTTCTTTTCCTGTGTGTTTTGTTGTTTTGTTAAATAAATAGGGTTTTTTTCCCTTTTTCTCTTCATTTTCTGTGGTAAAGTGTTCTTGGATTATCACTGTTGGTAGGGTGTTTCAGTTGACTTCACTGCATTGTGAAATGTTGTTATCCTTTTGTAAATGGTTGGTTCCACCCCCCCTGTTGAGTTGTGTAAAGTCCCATATCCCTGTTGTCTCCTCCCAAACTCCTCCCCTGGACTGTGTATATGGGTGTGCCTCCTCCCCTTTTCCAGCTCTTTCTGCATCCATCATGCCAAGCCCACCTCCTCACGGTGTCAATCCACTCGCGACTGTACCCTCCCCGTTTGGAAATCCCCTAAATCCTCGATGCCCCTTTGGTTCCCCTTATTGTCAATCTCCCCTATGTTTGCCCCATTGGTCCCAGGTTGTGTAAACCCTCCCCCAACTCCTCCCCATTTTGGCCCCGATTGGTCCCCAGATTGTACCCTGCCTTTGTACCACCCTCCCTTAAAATCCCTGTGCAAGCCGTGTGCTAGGTCTCTTCTTGCCAGCTCCCGTGGGTACAGTGAGGAGCAGTGTTCCACCTGGCTCCCCTTTATGGAATAAAGTTTCCCTGGACTGTGCTGGATGAAGAGTCCCTCCTTTTATTCCCTTATTCCAGCTCCTCGACTACTATTCTAACTGCAGCGCTGAGCAGCAAGCACTGTTGCTTAGCAGCAGGAGGGTTGCTCCTCTGACTGAGATTGCTGGCTTGCCCTTTGATCCAGGCACAGGCAGCTGGCACCAAGCCCTCCGAGCCGGGCAGGTGAGACAGGGCACAAAGCCCTCTTGCCTTTTAACCCCCTGCGGCCAGGCTGCACTGTGTCAGCTTTCCTCTGGAGACATTTTCTTTGCCAAACCTGGTGGGGGGAGGGGTACACGGGTACTTCCAGCTTGTTTTCCATCAGGGGATATCCTTCTCTGAATTTGTCTCGACTGGAACAGTTGCCCTAACTGTATTTGTCCCACATAGAATAATTTTCTATCTTTTCCACTTGAACAGTCCCTGCACACTGTTCCACAATCAAGGGTAATACCACTCTTCCTAAACATGACTGCCTTCATTTTCATTTTCTCCGTATTAAAATAACAGAATATTTGGAAATTATAATTTTCTTTTCTTTACTACTAGCATCTTAAGACCTACTCCAACAAATGACTTTATTAAAATACAACTAGTTCCTCTATATGTTTTCCTTTGAAGCACAGTGAAGTGTCTGGGGATAACACAGTACTGTGCTAATGTTTAGATTTGTATTCTGGAATACCGATAAACCAGTGTGGACCAAAAGTGGTTTTTTTTGTTTTTATGATTTTTTAAAGGCATCAAAATTATTTTAATAAGGAAAAAAATGCAACTCCCGCAAGACCCTTTTTGTACAGAAAACATAAATGTTTTGTTCAATTAAAGTAAATAATACTGTAACAGAAAACATAAATGTTTTTTTCAACTAAAGTGAATAATACTGTAACAAAAAGCATTAAATATACACTAAAATTTCAAGAGTGCACTAAGATGAAAATTTTGAGGAATGGAGGATGCATTTGTTCCCCACATGCATATACATACAAAAGTATTCAGAGCCATCTCTTCTTGGCCAGGTGTTTTCCTCAGAGTCAGCTTCATCTGAACTGAAGGTCACTTTTATCCTTCACTCTGACCATTCTCAAAATCACCACTCAGTCAAGGCCAGTGTGAAATACTGATGAAAAAAATGGAAAACATTTTGAGTGTTTTCCACTAAGACACCAACACACAAACATTGATCACTTACGTGAAAGCCAAGAGCACATTATTTTACACTGAGACATTTCAGAAAGATATTTGTGCTCTTGGGCAAGGTACAGATTGCTAAGTGCTGTATTATATTTTTCCCACTCCACGTAATGGTATCATATTTCTTTTTTCACATCCACACAGCTGGCAAAAAATGTTCATCCAGGTAACAGATACGGCAAAAGAAGGTGAAGAAAGAGACGCAGCTCAAGCAATAGGCCTCCCATTTAGTAGGGGCACAGTCCTGAAAGACTATGTTCAGAAAACAATGCTGAAGACAGAAATCATTTCAAGCCAAAGAAGAATCATAGAATGGTCTGGGTTGGAAGGGATCTTAAAGACCACCTAGTGCTAGCTTTCCTGACATGGACAGGGACACATTCCACTAGACCAGGTTGCTCAGAGTTCTATCCAATATGGCCTTGAACACTTCTAGAGATGGGGCATCCACATTCTCTGGGCAACCTCTTCCAGCACCTTAAAACTCTGACAAGAAAGAATTTCTTCCTAATATGCAATCTAAACATAATGTCTTTCAAGTTTTAAGCCCTTTCCCTTCTTCTTGTCACTACATGTCCTTGTAAACAGTCTCTCTCCATCCTTACTGTAGGCTCCCTTCTGGCACTGGAAGGCCACACTGAGGTGACCCCAAAGCCTGCTCTTCTCCAGGCTAAACAACCCCAACTCTCTCAGCCTTTCCTGATTAGAAAGGTGCTCCAGCCCTTGAATCATCTTGATGGCCTCCTCTGGACCTGCTCCAAAAGCTCAATGTCCTTCCTGTGCTGGGACCCCAGAGCTGGATGCAGCCCTGCAGGTGAGGTTTCAGCACAGTGGGGTAGAGAGGCAGAATACCCTCCCTCACCCTGCTGGCCACACTCCTTATGATGCAGCCCAGAATGCCTAAATTAACTAGAAAATGTAAGTGTGTATATCAGGATAGAATTAATACTACCTTATACTGAACCCAAATATAAGCATATTAAAAAAGCATAACCAACAGCAATATATAAGAACTGTGCAAGTGTTGGCCCAGACAACCACGCACAGCACATGTGCAGCCTGACCATCAAAGGGTTACATGCAGAACAACATAGTGATGGTATAAATTTAGTAGACACGGTTTTTGAAGTTTAAAATTTGCCAGTCTTTTCAATAATCTCTAATTTCATAGCAATATATAGAGATACATATGAATTCATATTCACCTACAACACCTAGGAAAGCCAGGAATGTCAGAAAGGCACTTTTCTTTCTTGCTCCAGCCATCCTGTTTGTAATGTCACGCTGTGTGTTTCACATGACAGGCTTGGAAATGCAGTAAGGTTCAGCACTGTAGGGGAAGAGCAGCCATTAAGAAGAGCTCATGGTACAAACCACTGCCTGAAGCCCTTCTCCTGAGAACACTGCTAATCTCAAACATGCAAATAAAAAGCAGTGGGAGACAACAGAGCAACCTTCTCCCCATCAACTGGAAATAAATGGCACGGTTCTTTATTCTTCACACTCCAGTTAATTGAGAGATGGCTATAAAATAGTCAGTTAGAAAATTTTATGGACATATTAAACCCTTACATTATCTTTACACATGGATGTATGTTATCCACCGATGGATGCTCTCTGAAACCTAAGACATGATGGGGCAAGACAGCAGCACTCAAAACCTTTTCTCAATGGCTTAAAGAAATGGGTTGGAATATATGAAAAGACCCAACAAAATCCTGAACGTGTGACATCTGAGGCAGCAGACTCGGCCCTCTCCTGGGCGTGGCTGCCCAAGGTGCCCTCCCTCCTCCTGCTTGCTCCCCTTCCTTCTGTTGCAGGGGAAGAGGAATGGGAGTCTCCAGCTCCCCCAGAGTGACTGAGCTGCCCAGAAGATCCCACTGTGACCCACTTCTGTCAAGAGTAGCTGTAACTGCTGAAGTGCTTTTTCTGACTGTAATGAGACTGGAATTTCTCCCACACCCAACCAAAGGGGTACATCTAGAGCTCAGCAAACCCCAGCACGGTAAACGATGACCTATTCCCATCACTTCTACCTCCAGAGAAAATACTGGCATTGGCTGTACAGACAACATGCTTGAATTCCACTTAAGAACCATATACAGGATGACCTGAAATCAACTGCTGACCCCAAGTCTAGTTCTGGGGAGACACAAAATGCTGCCTTCTTGTGAACCATTTTGCCTCAGCAGAGAAATGAGGATGGGGATAACTCTGGTGCTCCCAGAAGCGATCACTGGAGAACAGAGCTGCAGGACAGAGCATTTGGTGCTGCCACTGGCTGTGCTCTCCTGTTGCAGATAAGCCAAAGACTCCCAGCTGCAAGCTTGAAAAGCCAGGACTAAAATATTTGTTAAGAAGCAAACAGGCCAGCAGCAGAACAGCTCTGCTGGTACCTCCGAGAGCTTTGCTACCTCACACAACCCGCACAGCATCAGCAACAGAGCTTTTTCTGAGGTGAACAAAAATAACCATCTAAATCCAAAGCAATGTGGGAATACTCAAGCACATCATGGTTTGCCAGCTAAATAATTTTTTCTGCTGAAAATTTTCTTTTGAAAATCCTGCCAGGGAAATAAACCAAACTCACATGTTGAAACATCACTTTCCTCTTGAAGGTCTAATACTCTGCTCTGTTTATGGTGTTTATGGAATTCTTGAGCACAAATCTGACCTTCCTGTACTGGGCGGGTCACCAGCTGTGTTCCATGGGAGCTCTTCAAGTCTCTCATTATTTAATTTGCAGATAATCAATAATACATGATCTTTGGCTACAGACACGCACTGCATGTCAGTGGAGAATATCAAAAGGGGGAGTCTTCCAAAAAGAGAGGTTCATTTCTAATTTCTCAATTAGAGAATTTCTTAATTTCAGAAAATAAAGATTTCAACGCATCGCAGAGGCTAGCATTAGATTGAGTACCCATACTTCCTTCCAACACAAGTCAAATATCAAGCGTTCCTTTCCGATGCAATTTCTTCAAGAAACGTTTATTTAATATCACACTGGTTTCCCCAGCTATCTACCAATTACTGAGGTGATTGGTGAAGCATTTAGCAGCCAGCTTATCCCCATTGCTGTTTACAAGGGCAGCTTTGCCCTTTGCTGTACTACAGGAGGAGACTCTGGCATGACACAAATGGTCTACTGCTTTATTCCAAATGCAAAAATTATAAGGGTAACCTAGAAAGAAGAACCTGAAGAGATTTAAACAAATCAGTGATTTTTAATGAACATTTGCCTTGCAGACACGGTCATCTTCAGCAAAAGTAGCACCACAAGCAATTATCACACCCCCAGGGATCACAGGTCTCACAGATGAGCTAAGAAAAGTTGTGCAAATTGCTTTTTTCCTCTCCTGCCTTCATAGGCTACACTGAAAAATGCACAAAGCAGGGAAATGCCAAGTACCATTGCCACAGGGAAGACTTGGAGAGCTGCCCAAGTATCCATGCACTGGATAGCTCTGTGCCAGGGCATGTGGCAGTAACGTGAGCTCTCCTGTGCCTGTGCTGTGTCAGAGGATGCTTTCAGTACAGGTCACACCCGTCAGGGACCAAGCCTTCCTTGTCAGGTGTCTATTACGCCTGCTCTAGGTCCAGAAGCCCACACCAGAAAGACCTAGATTAATCTCTTCCAACACACCACTCCTTCTAACACCAATTTAAGGGAAAGATTTACACTGATTGTGGGAAAGCACATGAATTAAATTTAACCCAAACCTTAGCAGCAAATTCCTTGCTGCTGTGTTACAAGATGGTAAGTCCTCATTCATATTAGATTAAATATCTTCATCTCTCCATTATACAAAGAATGTAGAACTACCTGGTAGTTAAAAGGAAAAGAAGCCTGGAGCAAAACACCAGTGATCAGCTCCCTCTCATTTCTGGAGTACTTGCAAAGTTTCACTCAAAGCAATCCATTTAGATTTCCTTCTGTTTTGCATTTACAGTCTAGCTCAAGTTGAAGCACATCTGAGAGAGCCAGTTTATATTCTGAGATTCCTGTTTGCTATGTTTTGGTGGTATTGACCTTTAATTTTTGTTACACAAAGACGTTTGCTTCACACTTGCCAAGATCGAATATATCTCTAAAATTTAATATGCAGAATTGAGCTGACTGGAACTCAGCTGAATAAGCACGTAAGTCTGGCACACAGTCATCTAAACTATTTTAACATTATCTTGAAGTGGTTAAGTGTGCAAATCTGTGATCACAATAATTACGGTTTTGGGTAAATCAGATTCAAATGAAAGAAGGCTGGAAAACAGTCTCAGCCTCTCAATTTCTAAAAACAGATGTTTTATTTTACTGGCAAATCACCACATTTAAAAAATCTAATCATTACACAAGAGCTGACAAAAAAGAATAGGTACACATTTCATGACATATGAAATGCATTTTCTTGCCCTCTAATTCTTGAAGGGTTTGTTATTTTTCCTCTCCCTTCAAGCTGAAGGAGCAGAGTTTTATTTAGACACAAGTCTGCTCAAGAATCTGCTAAACACTGAGAAGTAGTTTCATGACAAATAAAAGTAATGAAGACCAAACTCTTACTAATTTTTGTCTCCTGTGGCTTTCCCATGTGTGGATTTTCTGATGTTTAATACGGACTGAATTCTCACAGGAACCTTCTTTCGGTGAAGGCTTTAATCTCTCCAGCTGCTCGTTCTTATAATACTTCTACAAATGCAATGTCTATGAGTCTTCCACATGACAGTCTCTGCTTTCTCCTCTCCACCTTTCAGCTGAATGTCAAAGGTCATCAGAAAGAGGCATTGTCATGCTTAATGACCTTCAGCCTTATTGATAGATTTATTTGTAATAAAACCAAGCGTGTTCTCAAATTCTAAACTCCGCAGCTTGAAAACCCCACTTTAACAAATCTGATGAGATTACTGGTTGATCTTCATCTCTGAGCACCATTTCCTAATTTTTGAGCATCTGCCTGACAGATTAAAAGAAAATAGAATAATACTTGCCAGCATTACCACCATCTTTCCACTCCAAAAGACTCAAAGCCTAACAGCAAAAAACCCTAGCATAAAACACAAAAGTGAATGCATTTCAACCCATTGTTAGGATTGAGGTGGAGGAAAGGAAATTAATGGATGAGAAAAAAGCATAGTGGGAGAAATAAGAGGGTTGCTAGGTTTTTATTGTTTTCTTCTGCCCAAATACACAAGCACTAAACAAGATAAACGAAGACTTAAATCACAGAAAAGTTTTTCCCTAGGCACATATCTACAGCAGCACGCTTAGTGACAGGCTTGGTTCAAAGGATTATGTGTTCTACAGATAAACTCGATCTCTTATGGGCGAAAAGAATTTTAAGACTGAAGTCATGAACACAATACAGTTACAGTTATCTGCATGTTAAAATCAACTCCACACAAAGAAGTTTTAAAATCCTTTTTCTTCCCTCTATTCCTTCTTCTCTATATTATGAGCTCCACTTCTCCCATACCAGGCTCAGTGAAGCTGCTGGCCTCTAGGCAGAAAAAAACAGCATTCCCTTTTTTTTTTTTCATACTGCTCTGCCTTGCTCAAGGTAATTCATAATGCTATTAATTATTACATAAGGAGACATGAACCCCCAGTTTTAGAAAAGAAATTAAGGTTTTCAACTTCTTAAGCTGAATTTGACCCAGAGAAAAATGCTTACAACACACTACAATAACTGAGGAGAGTTGCTTCCAAAAGTGAGTTATGTATTGGAGGCATGTTAGGGGCATTGTAGTCCAAAAGATGTTTTGTGAACTTTCTAAGTTGCTCTGGAAGATACTTTTGGCTATATTTACCTCTCTCTAATAGTCAAATATAAAGCAAAGTATGTGTGGATATGTCATGGTTCAACTCCTCATGGCAACTAACCACCACACAGCCATTCACTCCTAGGACAATATGCAAAATCACACACGGTGTTTACAGCTCTTGTAATAGATTTGACATGATTTACATGATGTAAAGAATATATTTTTTATTAAAAGATCCCTCTCTAGATCTATTCCAGTGTTTATTCAAAAACAGGAATAAAGGAATTTGCTATAATCAAAATATAAATTAAAAATTCTTAAAGAAAATGAAATGCTTGTAGAACTCAATCAAGAACAGGAAATATAAGTAACTCATTTCTAATATTACACTAGTGCTGCCACTAAATCGGCTCTCTTTTTGCAATTTCCTTCTAAATCAATAGTGGTTCATTAGTGCTATACTTTAATTTGTACCTTAAAATAAAAAGGAGTACTGCCTACATTATTAAAAATATAGACTGCAAGTGATTCTTTCCTTCTTTACTGCATCCTTACCTAATTGCTCAGTTGTTGGTACAGTACTGAACAGACAGATACAAAGTTAACACAGTGCTCCATTTGCCAAAGAATTTTCTCAAAACTCCACCAAGACACTCCCTCCACCCAGGACATGAATCTTTCTGTGTTTAAGTACTTGTGTCCTGCACGAAGGGAAAGATCCAGGGCAATATTGAAACACTTCAGATGCCAAACTGATGGGAAGTTGCCTGCCTAAATCTCAAATTTCCATCACATGCACAAGATTACATGAGAGCTGTAGGTTTTTACATTGCATTACAAAACCCTGCCCATTCAAAGATCTGCTCTTGAATACACCCAGAGGCACCCTCCTCTTTGCATTACAGCCTGTGTCCCAGGTGCTGGCCTTCTGCCCAATGCAGCACAGAATCTGCAAAGCAGGTAACGCAAGCCAAGCCACACCCCGAATCCATCAGGCCGAAAACATACTTGGAGCGCACTGAATCATTAAATTCAACCAAACCTACAGAAATTACAGCCTCTATCACTCATAGGCGTGACCAGAAAAAGCTGCTTGGCATTGCTTCTGCAGCAACTATCACACAAACACTCTCAGAAGCAGAGACATGAAGCCCAGGTCTCTCCTCCTCAAACTGCATGCCTTACTCTTAGACGTTAAGGTCATGCTTCTGATTCGTTTATCCCCCTGGGGTTTTCTTGTTGGATGTTTGTCCAGCTTCAATAGGAATGCTGATGGATGATCTCCAGGGAAATGTAAGGGGGTGGTGAAGACAATTTCCCAACAGCAGGTAATATATAGGTGTTTTTAACCCCCACCTCCCCGTTCTGCCCCCTGCTGCTCTCATTGTCTCACAGCCATCACTGACTTATGCATTCAACTAAAAGAACAAACCTGTCATCTCTCTTACATGCCTGCCTGTGATGGCTGCAACATTCCAGTTTTATATTACACAAAACTGAAGGCAGCAAACACATCTCTCAGTTCCAGAAAAATAAAAGAAATTACTTTCAGAAATGAAGCTCTGTCTGGTGCTTACATCAGTTAATTTCAAAACTTCTGTCTCAGCATGTCACAGGTCATGAATTTCATCCTCCAAACTAACATCTCAAAGCCTGTAAGTTATGACCCAAATTCCCTCCACATGATTCAAAAGATGGAATGTCTGCATATTTTTAATTGACTACAAATCAGGCGTGTTAGTGAAGACCTACCTACACATGTTGCTGAATTAATTTCTCTCCTGTAGCTTATCTCTGTTATCTAAATGCACATATCTACTCAGCTGGAGCCACTGTTCTCATCCTTGCCAAAAAGTCTGGCTGCCTTTGGGTATTCTTCTATTGGTTTTCCCTGGATAAAGCATTCATCTATGTCAACCTAAAGCCCTCCATACCATCAGAAATGTGTTGCATCTCAGGTGTTGAACATGAGCCAAACAGCAGCAGGAGGAAACGGTTTCTCCAAAGGAGATGCTGAACACACACACACACGCAAAGCTGCCAGAACCCTACTGCTATGCTCAGTCCAAAATATATATCTATACATTTTTATATATATTAGAAATTTTGCATAGCTATATCTGGTGTCATTCACAGTTCCAAAATTGTCTTCCTTTGTAGGTGGTAGAATGCATTTTTTTTAGTCCTCCTTCTTTCCACAGACCAAAAAAAACCATTAATATATCCATCCTGTTGCTTCTTCTATTTGCTCAGCTGTTTCCAAAGCAATGGGGTCTGTGCAATTCCTTTCCTTTTCCTGTTTGAACAGGAAGATCTATCCCAGGGCATTAACCCTGTGGTAAAGCTGAACTTTTTCAATTCAATTCAGGATTCTGCTGAGCGGTCTCTTCACTAAGTGGATATCTCCACATTTCCTTAGTTCTCTGCCAAAGAACTTGTTCTCTTACTAAACATCTGATATAATTTTAACCCAATGATGGTTATTATTGTCCTTTTTTTTCTGGTCTTAGTACAAGTTCAGTCATTTTAGGTTTCCCACATATTCAACATATGTGTTCAGTACACAGAAATTCAGCTCTATAAATTTCCTTTTGTCTTTCAATCCTCCAGCGCCTCTGGCTTCTCTTTCAGTGCTAGAACACAATTTGTGGCAATATATTAGACCATGCATGAGCATCTAACTTAAAATAAACAGCCACCCTATTTGCTTTCAGATCAATAGCCTATTCATCTTCTGTTCTGTTGCTACCCATAGCTGCGAAGGGGGGAAAAAAATCGCACAATGAATGTCACCTTTGTGCACATCATAAAGGTGATGGCAAACTCCCTGCTCAGCTGTGTTTCTTGCACATTTTCCCATATGCTCAGGTCACTGGGAAATCCCTTCAGCTGGTGTCAGATGCCACAGCAGAGCCCATCTTTTGGAACTTGACTTTCCATTTCAGCTGTGCTGCTGCCATGGGACTCTTTTCCCTCTTGCATATCTGTAATTGCTAATTGGTTATGCTTTTAGCATTCACGTTTTCTAGGGTTTTCTCTGCAAATTCACAGACTAGAACTTCCGAAACTGACAGTTGAGAGATTCAGGTAACTGCCCAATTCAGGGAATGGATGAAATACAAAATATTATTAAACCCCTTAGAAGATTATAAGCACTGAGGACACCTACACCTATGTGCAAATTGGAATTTTTACAATTCAGTATTCTGCCGTTCTTCACTAGATAAATACATACAGTGGAGATACTACTTTTTCTCATCCACAGGGAAGATAATCTGGAACAATCCAATTATGGCTCATCTTTTCCATAAAGAGACCGTTCTTGTCCTTTTGCAATATTTCTATTATACCTTCCACCAGAAGACACCACTTCCAAATGTCTTGCTTTTCTTTCTATTCAGCCCAACAATTAATATTAATTAGCAATTAATATTCCATGGAGCTGGAATATATTGTCCTTTTCTGTCACGAAACACTACATAGTAGCAGGAGAAGCCTGTTCAGGCTTGTCTTACTGTCTTCTACCAGATACCAACATCTGTTTTATCTTTTTGAACCAAATGGAACAAGATAAAAGAATATTTTTCTCTTAGCGTTTTCACACCTTTGGACTTCATTTCATATATCTGTGTATTTGCTGGAAAAGCAAAGGCCAACTGATAAATATTTCTAAATTGTTCTGTTATCAGTAAAAATAGGTGTTTTGTTATCTGTCTCTTCCATCTCTAGGAGCTGAGGGTTTGCAGCAGGGACTTGGGTCTGAGCATTGTCTTAACTACTTATGGTAACAAATCCTTCTACTACTAGGTCTTTGTTTCCATAGCAACTGTCCAATAACTTCCCAGATAACATTTATGTGATAAAAAAGCCTAGAAATCATTGTTGACTCACATTAGAAGAAATACTATACATTTTGTGCTGCAGCAGTTGCACTGTGTGGCTCTGAGGTTTCATATTTCACATTAGGAGGTACTCAATCTTCTCCAAGAAGTAATAGGATTAAGCAATTTCCCCAAGCATCACAGAGTATTCAACACAACTCATTTTAATGTGATCAGGATAAAGGCAACATCCTCTGCATCTGTCACCACACTACGCATTCACAATTAATTAAGAAATGCATCTGCAAGCAGTACCTCATTTAAAAGGGCTCCTTGAAGGAAAGAAAACTAAGGGAAAAGCAGCCAAGCACACACACAATTCCTAGAACTTTAAAAATTTGCGTGGAAAATAAATAAGGACAGTAAAATTAAACAAAAATCCAGAGCCATGCCACAGGGTTTTATTCATCATTTGGGTTTGCTATTGCTTTTTGAAGCAAGTGCATACAATCCTACTGGGTGTCTGAAATATTGTCCATTTGCCCCAGTGGAAAAGTGGCACTGGCAACATGGCACAGCCTGGTGACAGGGAGAGCTAGTCAGAAACATGAATTCCCCTCACTTGCTCTCCTCAAAAAATATCATTTCAGTGGAGCTAGACAGTACCAGGTAAGAGCTGTGCAGGACTGGCAGGTTGGTGTAAATATGTACCCCAACAAATAAATAAACGGAACGTCCAGAAGAAAATGAATCTGACTTTGTCATTTGGCAAAGCAGCATGGAAACATCAAAGTCCTCAGATGTCCATCACAGCCAAGTTCATCACACCATCACTGGACAACACGAAATAACAGCAGCTCTCACAGCCCCACTGCTGACTCCTGGAGAAAGCTGATTTTCCATTTTGTTTTGTTAATGTACTTTGCCAAAACCTGTTGGCTGTGTTTTATAGTTTCACCTTCTCAGCGTGGAATCCAACTCACTTTGGGCACAGTACTGTTGGACTCAGCAAAAATGAGTAGTTACTGAGGTCACTGACATGGATCACAGCTCAGAAGAGCTCCCCCCCAGTTCCATTCAGCTTCTAGACTGTGAAACTCAAGCTATAAGACCATTGCACAAAACCAATCAAGTCTCTGTTTTTGAATTAACAACCTCTGCATTCAGTAGACAAGTAGACTCTAATAGGCAAGAGTTCAGATTAGATTGTGTTCCCTTGAACTTTCAAATCTGTGCATCCCTTTAAGAAAAATATGCATTTCAGTATGAAAATCTAGATTATAATCCTTAGTGTCTGCAATTAGAGTTGCATGAATTATTTTTTTAGGAATCTGTAAAAACAAACAGGTTTCTCAAGAGTTTAGCTGAGTTTTGCTCAGATCAATTTATTGCTTGTGGCAAAACCCAAACATAAACAATATAATTGTCCTTTGAATTGCTGAGTTAGACTCTCAATGCATAACTTAAGATCTTGTCAGATCACAAAACTTAAATCAACATGGACCAAAGCCAGTGAACAAAAAATAGTAGGTTTTGCACAGTTTTGATCAGAGTCCCCTTGGGAACAGTATCTTAATAAAAATAAAGTAATTTTTAAAATCACAGCATTTGGAAGTACTTATAATGCATATCAATAGCATGATTTTCCGCTGAATTAAACAAAAACACAGTAATAAACTCTCTTTTCCAATTGCTTAATTGCATAGCTTAGCACTAAGAAAATTCAAAAGGAAAAATTCTTAAAGAAACCAAACATTTCTGTTTTGAAGCATGCTTTTTATATTATATAAATAATATCTTTGATTACTCAAATTACTGATTTGAATTATAGAGATGACTTAGTAGTATATTGGCGTCATCTTATCTTAAAATCTGTGTTGAAATCAGCAGAAAATTTTATTTCCAACAACTGAATGTCAATTGTTAGATGGATTAAATATCTTTAGCAGTTTCCATTTTGTAGTGGAAATGACATATGATTACAATAGTGAACAGAAAAATACAGATATAGAAGTACTATGTATTTAAGGTTCCAATATCACTAATTCACACAATTCATTCATGAGTAAATGGTTGAATTATTTCACTTCTTTAAACTATCATTTCTCCTAGCCTGGTAAGTCTAACAATGTTTTCTTCTTATAGCCCTCTGAAAGCAAAGCAGTAGATTCAGCTTTTGCCTTTTGATTGGAAAATCTCTTAAGCAAATTCAGCTGGTGGAGCCTCTGGTGTCAACTGACCAGGGGGCCTTCAGTAAATGTAGATCCCAGTGTTTGAAGGTCCTGCCGCCCCTTGCTTTCTCTAAAAACATGGTTTTTAAGAGTCCATTGCACCATTCAGCTTTCCCAGAGGCTGGTGCATGACAGGGAATATGATGCACCCACCCAATATCATGCCAACAATCACTTTGGAAGCAGCTCAAACTCCTTCACGAGCTGCCGGGATCTCTTTTGCAGTCGGGGGGTAACAGGACTCGGATCCTTTGTATCCCAACTCCATAATCCCAGGGATTGCCCTTGAGTCTCTCCAGGTACCTTTTGCCAGAGACTTCAGGAAGGACCATTCTCCCCAGCTGCAATGTAGAGCACGTTTTTGATATCTTGTCCTGTCCTGACTGACCAAGGGCTACTGCGTGGGCAACCTTTGATTTGTTCAAAAACTTGGTGTTGCTCTGAGCCCCACTTGGAATCATTCTTCTTCTACATAAACAGGACTTACAGTCTGACTGTACTCTACTACACATCCTCCAAAAACCCACAGCTCCTAGGAAAGCCTGTGTTTCCCTCTTGCTGGCTGCCATTTTGTTGACCAAGCCCACTGGAATCTGATGCCATCCATTTTGCCATTTTACTCAGAGAATCCCTTCCCCACAGCCTCTGGCAATGATATAAGATGGTATTGAATAACCTCCAAAACACACCCACAGCCACGCTCCCTTGGCCACTGCAAAAATTAACTCTCTTCTGGCCGGAACCAGGACAACACACAAATCCTTCTGCAGTACAACAAATAAGGGAAAGCACTCCATGACCAAGTGTTTTGCCTTGGATTGTCAAGCAGTGTCAGGTAACAGCTGCGTTTTGAAAGAAATTCCTCTGAGGTATTTCTTGTAGCCAATCTCCAGCCAGCCACAGATTACACATGGGAGGGTGAAGTTTCACCTACTGTCACCCATCCTCTGCTCCTGTCACTAGTCATCAAGCCATCATCTCACTCCACTTCTGTTCACTTGTTTCTAACTGGGAGATAATGTTCTTCGTGTTGTCGTGAACATTACGTGATGCTACAGTCCTGAAATATTTCAATCTTTGAGCTCCTGTTTTAAGCATTATCCATGCATTTGAGTTCACGGGCTTGAGGCAACTAGAACCATTTTATTTGTACAGTACAACAGTAGGAAATGTGGGAGAAAGAAAGATTCATTCCTGAGTTAACTTGCAGTAAGTGTAATAGAAGCTCAAAAAGGGGAAAAGCCTCTTTTTGACTCCTTTTTAAGGAGTCAATTATTTTCACTTATTTTGGTTTATTTCAGAGATCTGATAGTCAAAGACACTGAAATCTCTCCCCAGTACACAACTGGTTTGAACAGAATATTGGTCTTTCTGAGCAATTTTGACCACAGGATGCAGAAGGAGAGGAAAACAGTATGGTTCTAGACAGAGAACTTTGTCATTGTATTCACATGAAATGCAAACCAGATTTCTCAGACTTCAAATATACACTTCTGTTGTAGATTAGAAAGCTCTAGGAATGTTAGGTCTAAGTGGAAGAGACTGGAAGTGAAGGGGAAGAAGGTGAAAGAGCCAAGATCCTGTTACCTTACACAGTGAGCATCCCCAGGGACATTTTCAGATGTGCTTACATGCCTTGGTAGCTCCTCATTTCCAAACCTATTGAGTTACACAGGATTTTACCCAACTCTTTGAGTCATCTTGGCCCATCTGCGAGGAAAGATGTTTGCCTTTGCTCAGAGTCTAAAACAATATAACAATAACCTTAATACTACAAAGTACCAGCCACTGCCATTCATCTCCTCAGCAAGCTGACTTGTCTGAGCCCATCAGAAAGATCCTCTACTCCACACTCTGCTTTTCTAAACACTGAGTCAAGTTCAGGGTGCAGAACCTTATTTATCAAGTGTAATCTTTAAAATATAACTAGTTTTATTTCACCTGAGGTAGCATATTCCTTCTTTTTCAGACTCACACATTTCTTCAGGAGCTTAAGAGACTGTCAGCCTTCTCCAACACTCATGCTTAAATGAGTAAACAAAAAACATCTTTTATACAAAATAATCCTGAAAATATCAAGCTGGTTTTTTAGAGTTTTTGAGCTTTCTCAATATTCTCAGGTTCTCTCAACAGACATTTGCAGTTGCAGCATTAAGTAATTCCAACATGCATGAAAAGAATATACAGAGAAGGTAGAGGCAATTTCCGGAACCCACATAATTATCATATTAAATGGAATACAATTGAAGTAGTTGCAATTATTTAGCCACACATTTTAATGGGATCTTAAAAGATGTCTGTATACTCTGATTAACTAAAATATAAGTACTGGAAGGTGTGTGCCCTCAGCTATGCTGATGCAGTTCCTTGAGGGGATTTTTTTTTTTTAATAGGCAATGACTGGCATTTTTTCTTATTAGAAAATTGAAAATCTGGATCTGAAATAAATAAATAACACTGAGAGGTTGGGTTTTTTTTATGCTACTATAAAGAACAAAATCAGAGCTGCACATCACATCTCACAAAATTTCACCAGGAGCTGGAGACCTGTGTGCCCTTTGAGCATTTAAAAATGTCACCCCGTAGCACAGAGAGATATGTAGAAATTCTTCACTATTTCTGATTAAAATGCATCCTCACAGCCTGTCTGCTCACCGAATCTGATTAGTTATTATGTGTGATGCCTTGATTGTGATGAAAGGCAACCAACTGGGAAACAGCAAAGAAAGGTTAACACAAGAGTGTCTTTAAGATCTCTGGTAGTAGCACTCCATAGTCAAAAATACTATGATAAAAAATGCATGCAATAAATATATTTATTTCATTTTATGTTGGCTTCTTTAGTACACCTCTCACTGAGGACTCAGTCTGTTAGCTGTGCTGAAGGGAGGTAAAGGAAGATGCTATGACACCCCTGATGTTTTATGTCCCCTCGTAAAAAGTCACTTGTGGTCACTGTAGATATCTGTATTTACTTTCTGCAATCCAGTTACAGAACAAAAAAAGGCCACTCTGTGGTGAGCCATGGCCTAATGACAACAAGATTGAAAAGCTCAGGTGATGAATGTTAGGGGCACAATCCTTCCAGACAAGATGGATGATGAACTCAAGCAGGCTGTAAATACCAGGCAAGATTTTACTAAGCCGACTGAAAGTCCTTTGAGTTACATTTCCATCCCAGGGTACTCCTATGCAGTAGAGATTTTTAAGGGGTGCTCTATTCATAGCAGACAAAAGGTAATTAATAATGACTTACTAGAAGGTTTTTTCTATTTTTCTTTTCTAGCCCACAAAAGTTCTGAGATCCCATAGCTGAAAGTCCCATTATTTTGCATTTCCAAAGTGTACGCCAACGTCTGGAGGCTTCTGCATGGCATGAGTTATAATTCCAGATTTTACTGGGGCTTCAGTGTTGGGGAAGATGATCTTTCCAGCACACAGGAATGACATATCATTCCGATAACCTTTTAAATAGTCATCAAAAGGCACAAAGAATGGGATGATAAGGATGAAGGAGCAATTTCCACTCCTGGAAGGAAAAATAAAGCCAATTCAATAATGAAAAAAAAATTCACAAACCAAGGTGAAGTTCAAGAGTCAGATGAGATTTTTCTCTTATTAATATTATAATAATAACAATCATCAGTCATTGTTCACAAGCACTATGATGATTACTCAAAAATTTAACTTTTTTATTCATGTTATTTACTCCTGGCTCTTTATCTTTTTCTTTTTTCAACTTTTTTATCAGTGGATCAGCAAACAGAGTTGAGGCCATTTAATAGCCCATAACAATACAAAAGTGCAGTAAAGTGGCTCAGGGTGAGATTTTTCAGGTGACTCACTCTTGTGATGCTCCTGGCACTGAAGTCAGAGGCCATCCCTTCATTTGTCTTAAAAAACAGGAAGTTGCAGAAATAAAAACTCATTTTTAAGAAATCACTTAGTAAATTGTCCCAAAACTAGAGCCCAAAGAAAGTGTATGATACATATTTCAGTCCAGGCGTTTTGGTTTTGCTCTATTAAGCTTCTGTGTAGCATGCAGAATTCTTCTGTTTTCACATTCAATCTAATTTATCTGTGAAATTCTTCAACAATTTTAAAAGCAACTGAAATGACTGTCAGTCAATGTAACATGATCTGGATTCCACTTCTGATTGGAATCTCCAGTTTCCTATGGTAACAGATCCTGAGAGTTTACTTTGAGTCTTTGGATAATTGAGACATCATTAGAAATCCCCAGAATCTAACGACCTGAAATTCACAGCCTTTTCTCAAAAAACAAAACAAAACAAAAAAATTAAGTCTGTATGGACTCAGGGGAAAGTGGCTAAGAATTATGAACTCTTAGAAATTCAGAAACAAATGGTAATTAAAGTGTTTCAGTGGGTATCCCTGTGTGATACTCAGGGTCTGACAGATAAGTAGTGGTGGAAGTTTTATCAAGTGACAAGCAGAAAGAACCCCAGGTTCAGAGGGATCACAAGATTTCTGAGACAGCAAATGCACAGCACTCCTCAACACCTAACTCACAACATGGCATTTACTGGTACTTGTGAGGCAGCACCAAATCTGCCTTTTCTGTAGATTTCAGAGGAATTTAGGATTTTCTTCCCTTTTTATTTCTCCCTGTCTCTTCTCACTGACAGCCAGCTTTGAGATTTAGTGCCCACTTATTTATTATCTCAAAAAGGGATGCAGCTCCAAATCACTGGGATCTGTCTGCCACTAGAATTGCTGAAAAAAAAATACAGAAAGAAAATAAAAGTCTAAAAATAGATTGCAGCAGTACAGAGGTTTACTAATGAAGCAAACAACAACAACAGAAAAAAAAGGGGAAGATTTTACTTTATATGCCTTCTGTGTGGTTCTTCCAGAATAACCCATAGTATAAATTCTCCCTTCTTGAAGGCAAGCCAAATAAACAACCTTTATTTCAGTGCCTAAAGAGCCACTGCAAACCTATGGGAACAGCAGGGTCTTTTGCTGGTGAGCCTTCTCTATTAAGCAGCCTGTTTACAGTGCTGCTTGTTGCCTTTGCCTGGTAGCTCAGTTTCTAAGAAGCTCACAAGATTTTGCAGAGATCTGTCATGACTGCTCAGGTTTAGCTCAAATAAGCACCACTTGCATGGTTATTTCATTCTTTCCTAGCATCCAAGCTCTCTGGAAATTGCCTTTTGTGGTGCAGGGTTTGTCCAGTATCAAATCCTGGGGTATACCCCTGTTTAAACGATGCCACACTTTATTAGCTTTCATTTAACATCTGCTTGTGCTGCAGACAGATTTTTTAAAAGCCCACATTATGTAATTAGCTCTGATTTTATCGATTGCCTGTTGATGTGTGTTACTAACAGCAAATTTGAGAAGCCTGGTGCAGGAAAGCCTGCAAAAATTGCACAGGAAATTTAGAAAGTGACTGCCACCCATAGACTAAAACCAACATAACACAATAGATGTCTGTGAGCATCCACAGGACCAAGAATAAGCACCCACATCAGAAAGGCAAGAAGAGCTTCTTCTCCAGACTTTGATTCTTGCTGCCATCTACAAATGGCACCATGTTGAAACTGAACTGAGACAGGAAACTAAAAATCCATCTCATGCAGCCCTCTCACCACACGACAGCCTTTAGCTCTTTTGCTGTAAGAGCATGCAAACAGGGTTAATCAACTGCGGGTAAAAAAAGGTTGTTTAAGCCAAATAGCCAGGCACTTCTGCTGTGAGCTTAAGAAAGTCTATGTTGTAAAGATAAAAACTGGAAGAAGAGATAAGAAGGTATTCTCCAGCTTTGATTAGGGTAGACACTGACAGGCTCTAAAAAGCTTTAAAATTTTATATAAAAGTGTTACTGGGCCAACGATACAAATGATTTTGGAGATATATCCCATTTCAGTCTTTATTTCAGAATGATTATGAATGTTGCATCACAGTAGGGAAAATTAAGGAAGGATGGTCTTAGCAGAAATATGTTGTCTAGAAGCAAGCAGAAAATCTGTATAGAGCAAAGAAACAACAGCTTCTCTTTGCTTTAAGTCAAAACACTTAACAGCAATACAGAATTCTAAAGAGATGATTTGGGCAAGGGGGGGGCGAAGGGTAACAAATAATACACAGTTTCACTTTTTGTGGATCAGCAAACATCACACCAAGCCATCACATGGTACATGAAGTAGATTTTAATTCCCTGGTCTGATTCCTAGGGCAATTATGTTCTTTTTTTCTCTTTTCTAGCTACTAGATGATTTGTATAAGAATTTAGATCAGAAGGGGATCTTACATTATACACAGAAGTTAGGATTCAAACATGCCACAGGCTCTACCCTTCCTGGAGACTATAGTAGTGGTGGTGGCAGTGTTATTTATTGTTGTTGTAGTTGTAGAAGTAGTAGTAATAATAATAATAATAGGAAGATATGTAAACTGATCGGAACTTTGTGCTTTTGCTGGAAATCCAGGGCAAGGTGACAGCTAGTAAGAGAGAGCTCCTACCACCCTGGACAACAAGAACCTCATCCCTCACAGACAGCTAATAACTTGTCCAGGATGAGCTGATGATCCCTACACATTTCCCAGTGACAGATGACTCACTGCACAAAATCATCAGTAGCTGGTACAAACACTACAATGAGTTTGGTCACATTACAGAAAATGTCCCACTAACAGCTTTTATAGTACTTTTTGTCCTGCCTCTGACCATGTTTAGTACTACATCTCCTGTGCAAATGCAACCACCCAGTGTTAGAGACTGAAATATTATCGGTTTAGGAGTTAAACATTTTCCCTGCTTTTTCGAACTGTGTTACAAAAAGCTGCAAAGAGGAGCACCACAGCCGGCATGGACAGAAGTCTCAGCTGCCCGCTGATGAAGATAAGATAACAACACAGAGCCAGGGGACTTTCAAAAGAACACACAACACCTCCCAAGGTGGGACACCACAGCCCTGAGCTATCAGCTGCTGGCATGAAGTGGGGAGGGAGGAGAAGAGGCCTTGGGTGTGTTGGAAAAGCCTGTGGCTTTATCCGCAGCAGAAGGGGTGACATGCCCGACACAGAGGCTCCCCAAAAAGTCCCCTGCACCAGAGCTGATGCAACAAACCCCCTGTGTTGCAAGGGACGGTGTCTGCAAAGGGAGGTACATGGGCCTTTCCACCTGGCTCAGAACATGTATCAATCCACGGGACTCTGTACTTGTCCCGGCGGCCTGGCATGGTGTGTGGCAGCATGTAGCCACAGGGCCATGGCACCGACGGGGGACCTTCACCACCACCAGAACACCAGACGGAGGAGAGCAACGAGCCATCAGGAGCCTCGGATGGGTGATACGCTTCCATCTAACCCCTGTCACCTCTTCCTGTCACCCCCAATCCCCCAACACACATTTCTTTCTAACTTTCTTCCTTTTCTCTTTCCTTCTCTCTGCCTCTTTCACTATTAAATAAAATACACCATCTTTTTGGCAACAACATCTAATCTCGTTTGATTTTAATATCATTTGGGGACATTTTAGAATCTTACGTGTTATTTCCAGTTTATGCCCGGACTCTTAGCATTCTTGGCTTTTCTGGGTTTAAACCGGTTTGTAACACCCAGGGAATTTGATTCCTATACAGTAGGCTCCTCTGAATTGTGATCCACCTGAATAAGCACTTGTCCTATAAAAAGCCATTAGGAACAAAACCACAGCAAAACAAAAACACATTTAAGGCACATTTCAAAGGTACAGGTTCAAAACTGAAATAATATACTGAATTTAAATGCCGTGGAATGCTCCCCTGTGAAATTCATGGGTACTAAAGCTGTTCATTTTCTCCTAATCCTTACCAGCAAAGTTCCTGTTAAGAGACAAGGCCCAGAAGCTCCCATCAGTTAGAAGCAAGTCAAAGAGAACTATGGAAACATAAATTGATATTTCCATGAAAGAACAAGCATTTTCTTTTAAATTCCCAGCAGCCACTGCTTTTGTGGATGTGAAGACACAGACTCAGGAATAACTCCTCCCACAAGACAGTAATTCTGTTCATATGGACAACTTCCATCCTATCATGTCCAGTGCTTGTCCCAGTCCAGGGGATCACCAGTTCCACCTTTGGCAAGAATGTCTGTTGTACAAAGACTGCATGGAACCCTTGTGACACTCATTTAACCCTTCCCTTGCAACAACTCTAACTTTACCCAAATGCTGCAAGGATATTGCTCCATTTCCACTGCCCATTTGCTCCCTAGCTGGCCAAACTGAATTATAAGAGCTTTAATTGCACACCAGCAAGGGTGCATACATGAAATTCAAGAGCTTTACCTTGTATTTCAAGAGGGAAAGCTTGCCCTAAACGATTGTAGAGAGTTGTAGAGTTGTGTAAATGTGGCACTACTTCATCAATTCCTGCGATGTATTTTTCCTGTCACATCAGAAAGCCAGCAGTGACATAAGTCCAAACAAATTAAGTGTTGTCAACTGTGTTAGCCTTTTGCCATTGCAATGCTGTCTCCTGAATGTAGATCAGGCCACATAATCCTTGAGGTACCAGTAACTACACTGCATTTTTGGAAATAACTCTCTTTTTATCCTCTGCAATTTCAGTATCCTTAATCTAACATGCAGGCAACAAGTAAAAATCAACTGTGCTAGCCAAAAAGTAAGCATTTTATATTCTGTATGGAAATGGGATGCATTTAAAAAGTGTAAAGTGGGATTATACACATCTGTTACAGACACAAGAGTTCACACAAGGATCATTTTCAAACTACTGCGTGAGCAGGTCTATTTTCTGCAACAGAAAATGTGTTGAACTTGTAAGTGAACTAAAAGAGAGGTACAAGCCATTAAGATTTTTCTCGGAAACTAGATATTGCTCACATTTGGCTTATTTTAAGCACTCTACCATTGCAACATCATGTGTCTTCAAAATACATTAAACCATAGCTGGCATGGATCACTTATTCTGTATGCAAAGTGTGCTACATGGTTCATTTCTGCCTCCATAAATCTTCATGTAATAAGGGCAGAAACAGAGTACAGAGAGGATTTGGAGTAGGAGAAGCAGCTCTGACATGGCAAAGGGGTAATTTTGGGGAGTAGCCTTGGCCTCTGAGCTGCTGCTGACTGTACTGATGAGGAGTAACGGGTAGAGACACACACCAGGCTAGACATGGAGGATACCTACAGTAAATTGTGTTCCTGAGGAGCTGGCAGCATTCTTGTGTCATACTCCCCAACACAGAACCAACTCTTGTTCCAGGAAACCATGTGGATGTTTTTGGGTTCTTTTTATTTAAAAAGAAGTTATGCCTGGAAACAAAGATTTTTAAAGAAACCTACCCAGGGCTGAGGCAATCCTGTGCAGGCAAGTCCCCAGGGTGGCTGCTCCTCAGTTTAGTCACCCAGCACAGTGCAGGTCTGAAGAATATCACAGGAGACATAAGCTCAGTCTTCACACAGATACTACCTCATGACCTCAGCAAGCAGAGAACAACACATCAGCTAAACAGAAAAAAAGGTTTCTGAAGTTTTTCTCATTCACAAAGCTGGCAGAGCCGAAGAGCATTTAAACTGGGGGGCTGGAGACAGGATAAAAACTGAAATAATGAATGACAGGACAGGGCTACAAAACAGCTCCCTCTGAGAACCAGCCTACAAATTTCCCAATACAGCATTTGTGATATACCAGGTATAACAGGGCATATATCAACCCCAGCCTACCTTCACAGGAAACATTTTGTTTGCATGGCACATTTAGCTAATACTGAATTATAATTGAGCTCATGTGATACCACCTGTTATGCAAATACATTCATTATGATTCATGGTATTACAATAGGTAGTAAATGAATTGATAATTACTTGACACTTAAAATAAATCGGATAACGCTTTGTAAAATCACAGCCAAGCGTTACTTTTTACAACGCATTATGTTCATATCCCCTTCTTACAAGCAACTGCAAGAGGTCTGGCACAGGGAGGCAATGCAGTATCTGCATCAAACTGACTGCAGCGTGCTCTCTTTTTATTAGCAAGGAAGTGCCACCATGTGTTTTAGATGCAATAAAGATATTTCATTAGAAAGCTGCCTAATGTACTTTTAAAAGATGTCTTGTCATCCAGCTGTTGACCACAGGGAACCACGTAGGATACTTAAGTCGACACGAGCTAGATGACTTTTTGCCCCTCTGAGATGATAACTACGTTCATGCAGAAAGTTCCATATAGCACAGGCATTGTTGAAAACATTATGAGATAGAAATCAGGATAAAATGAAGCTGTTCCTAGATTTCACAACAGCTACAGAGGTTAATTACTACCCTACCTATCTAAATGGTACAAATTTGGAGACTTAAAGTGGATTGGTGGTGTGGAAGACTTACTTCTAATCAAGGAATGATGTACAACTGGATCTACAACTCCACCAAACCACTGACAAATCATAAAATATGGCTTGGGAGAGAAAGATGTGGCTTCTTTTCCCAAATATTAGAATCTGGGCCAGTGACAAATTCTGTTTAATTTCTTTGGGGGAACAAAATAAGGAATGTCAAAATAAATGCAGCAAACAAAACCACAGCTGCAGCAGGAGGGCACAGAGACGCTAAAGAAGATTTGAAGAGCACTCAGATTTAGAGACAAACTCTGTTGCACTGACTGGAGAGATAAAGAACTTCACTTTCTAGCCCACTGAAGCTGCTGGTTTTGCAAGTGGAGCCCATACATTTAATTTAAGAACACACCACAGTGATCCAGCCAAAAGCCCAAGGACTATCATCTCCTCAATGAGTGAATTTGTCTTGTTTACCACACCTGCTGCAAAGCACTTTGGTACCATTTGAACCATTTTAAATCATCATGGCTCCCACTGCTAGAAAAGTAAATGTTAAGCAGAAACATCTAATTCCTAACATAACAGGCAGTGTCAGAAATACCAGATCAGATCCTGACTTATCCTGTCATTCAGTGGGAGGAAATTCCAATAACTTTTTTATGAGTGAACTTTCTAAGGCCTTTCTCACTAATTCATCTGTCATTTCACAATAACATGCAACTGCCCAGAATTTTACACGAAAAGGAAACAAAGTGTAGGAAGTTTGTAGCCCTCTCCATTTCTGAGGTTTATTGACATACAGGACCTGCAACAAGCGTGAATATTCTGTCAAGCTTTCAGTTCACTTTGCAGCCCTCAGCAATTTTAAATGAGTAGCGTGCTCCAGCAGTTTCATAAATTTTCTAATTGGGTTCAGATCCCCACCACATCCCCCCCCCCCCCNTAAGTGAAGCACTTCTCTTCTGGTACTTTATTAAGGATCATCACTGTTGATTTCCCATATGGCCACCTGAAATGGCTGAAGACAGACAAATAAACTGGCAATCAGAAAGCAATCAGCAGAGGTAGTTACAACATCTGTCTTCCCATCTTTTCTCAGGCAAAGTCTGGTGTCTAAAGAGACACCACCGAGTGAAACTTAGCCCCAATTAAACGTTTTATGGCAAGGTAAAAGAGCAATGTCAGAGCCAATATGAGACGCTTACAATTTTAAGTAATTTCAAGGGAAAGCATATTTTTAACTAAGAAAAAAATGCCTGGGTTCACTTCTCAAGCACCTTGCTGGTATGTCAAAAAAGTGACATTGAAACTTGCCCAGAATCTGTCCGGAAATGGAAACAAAATGGTCTGGTTGCTAAAAGTAGATGGATTTCAAGCACAAGCTAGATTACAAGCAGAAAGGGTAAATCATATTTCAAACCTCACATACAACTTCAAGATATGTTTCATTACTGAAATTTTCTCACTTCTCCCAGGAAGTCTGGCCTTTAGACCACAGCAAAATTAAGTGTCCAGTTGCATGAGCCAGAGAGAGAGCATCAGTGGAGAGCTCTTGCTCCTTCCATAGTCACCAACCAAGCAAGACTGATATCCAAAAAATAAAAAACATCAACCAAAACAAAAGACAAAAAAAAACCAAACAAACAAACAAACAACAAAAAACCCACCAGCTAAACTGCAGAAGACCAAAAAACAACTTCACTGTCTCTGTATAAGCTTCTTATACAGTCTTCTAACAAACAGAATTTTACAGCAGCATTCAACAAAAATAATTTAGAAATCTCACGAAAGGTCAAGTGTATTTGTTTCTTATACATGCAGATTCAACAACAGCTGGGAAGTTCATATTGCTCATTTCTGTGAACACTGTTGCTTTAAAAGCATCAGTCAACAGGTTAATACTAATGGCTTTCTACTCTGCCTATGGGAGATAGGAGGAAGGAAGAAGGAGGAAAATGGAGAAAGGTAAGCCAAATAGAGAATACAATGTGGACAGGAAGGCAAAGGAAAAAAAAAAAAAGAAAAACCACATAAAAGCAGAACAAAAATGACACAGAGAAGAAGATAATCTAGTTGCAACCAATGATCTATATAATATCTGCTCAAGCCAGCTTCACTTATGATCAATATTCCTCTGTGTTTAATTCTGTATGTAACTTACACTTTCCAAATAGAAATCTATCTGAAAAGTAGAGCTGCATCATCTTAGAAAGGAAAAACACTTAACATACACTAAGACATTAAAGATTCATGTTGAAAATCTGAAATGAATGCAAGAGTTTCCTACACCCAGTTGGTTTAGGGGGAGGTGAGAAAAGCACCTTGCAAGCTATGAAAGCACATTATAACCTCCCTAAGCCCCAGGACTTCTCAGGAGCTGGGAAGGTGGGCAAAGAGGTGGAGCTCAGTACAACTGCTTTTAACAGAAACTAGCTTAAGAACTCAAGTAAAAATTGTTTCTGCTTTCGCTCACTCCCAAAGCACGCTATGTGGTTTATTTAAGGAGTTGTCTGTGAATAAAAACCTTTGTGGTCCCAACAGTATTCAGGTAATACCGCATATGTTAAATAGATCAGAGATTTCTGCCCTTCATGTAATTTGAGGAAACACCAAAGTAATGTGAAATAACACATGCTCTAGAAGAAACTAGCTGGAGAACTTGGAGTAAACATTTGCTGTTCCTTCCAGAAAGTTGCCTAAAAACGATGTTTTATGAGCACAAGGCCATCTTCCCATTCCTGAACATTTTTACAGCAGCAGCAAAGGTTTGGCCCACCCACTGTATTCCCAGACAGGGCCATGAGAATAAAGAGCAGAAATGTTTTGTGACATCCATAGCCCTATGTATGCTGCTTACAGCTTCCATCTGAGATTTATACACCAAGCCAAAGAGGTAATTAAGGAACAATTAAATTAAGCTATATAGGAGGCAATGAAAATGGCAGTAAAGAAGCAAACTACAGCACTGCAAACAACATAACAGCATTTGGAGCACACTGCAATGAACCTGCTGCCTTCTATCATGGTGCTGCCACAAAGAGGGAAAGACCTGTGCTGGCAGCCATCTCAGGAAGCCTCACAGCCAGATCTGGCCCCCGACAAGAGTCTTTGTCACTGTGTTGTTTCAAGAAAGGGAAGACTAAGCTGTTTTCCCAGCGAGGAGCAATTATCAGCTCATGAGCAGAAATGCCCCACCAAAGGCAGGGAGGTGGGAAAGCCAGGTAGGCAGTGCTCTTCCTAAGCCAAGCTGTGTGAAAAGCCCCAGACCAGAGCCAGGTAGGATTTGGCCATGCTGCTGGGACCAACATTTTAAGAGAAGAAAAAAAAAACCCAGCTCACTCAATGCAAAGGACAACAGAGAGCATGAAAAAAGCAAATTGCAGGGGGATTTACTTCCATACAAAGCACAAATCAGGTTAGGGGAATTGGCAGAAAAAAAATTAATTACCCTCACAGGATGTCTGGATAAGGTAGGAGACCCTCTCCTTTCTGACTGAGATAATCTAATGGAAGATAGACTCAGCCTGGTGCGTTTATGAGGCTACTGCAGGAGATGAGTGCAGTGCACAGAGAGTGACAGCTGTATCATGCCATTCCTGTGGTCTTTCTTCTCTTTTTTTTTAAGTTTTTATTTCATTTACCCAAAATCACAAGATAGTTTATTGCAGTAAAACTAACTACAAAGAGGTGAAAGAGTGTAAAATGAATGCATTCTGTAATATTAGTCATTTATCATTTATATGAAGTGTGTAATTGCAGAAAACTGCTAACAGATTGCAGGTCAGTAGGATCAAAATGTGAGCTTCCCACACCATTAAGGAGAACAACTCACAGTGTTTATCCCTTATATCCTAATTTGCAAACCCAGGTCAAGATGCAGCTGATGATGCAAAGAGGCATCTCCTTAATCTGTTCAGAGGGGAGATGCTGATTGACACCAGCTGCTGCTTCTGGTCCCGTGTTTCACAGAATAAAATGCTCCTAACTGAAATCCTGAGTATTTGTCACTGGAGAGAACAGCCCCTGAGCCATTTCTTTCACAACTTTCTCTGCAAATGTTGCAAAGGTATCCAGGCTCTGGTTTAAAGAGCATCAGAATGGCATCATGGACCACAAAGCTGAACAGCATTTTCTTCCCTCTCCTGTCTACAGGGTGTGTATAAACATTCATCTCCTCTGTAAAAACAAACCAAGGGAGGGGAGGGGATCCCTGTCTTCTTCTGTAAATAACTCTTAAGGCTGGTTTCACTTTAAAATGTTCTTAAATATCAATCAAGAAAGTGTACAATTAAATAAATAAATAACCAACAGATTTTACTGGCAATAAGAGAAAACCTGCACATTTACACACAGTTGTTGCATCTTCTATTAAAGATAGAGGTGACACGTTAAAGATAACAGCCACTAAGTACTGAAACCAGCTATGCACATTCATGCAGACACAGACTAGAGATGTTCTTCTCTGCAGAACATTCAGCTGCCACTGGGTAGAAACAGATTAAGAAAAGGCGTGCAAGCAAGCAACACTGACAGACTGAGTAGAACAATGACACCAGCCTAAAATTCAGAGATCCAATCAGTCCTTGCAGATTTTTGTTGGCTTTCTGACACCCTCCTCTGAAAACTTTTATTGTGCAGGCAAACAGTTATTTTTTCTATTACATTGTTGTTTTTGTTCATCTTGGCAGATATTTATATTGATATGAACATTACTCCCACAAAAACTACATTTTAAAAGGCAAATATTGCAAGGATCTAAGTGCAGAGCAGGGTTTTCTTTAATTAATCCACCCAGGTTTAATGTCTGTGATCACTCCCAGAGCCCTCTTCACAGCAATTATCTGCTCCACATTAGTGGCCTTTTACTTTATTTAAAAATTGGGATAAATAAGAAACCCCAAGAATTACACCTGCAGTTCATGTTTGGATTAATTTAGAGCGTGAATAACTTCACATGACCGGAAGGACTCAGGTCCACATTCAAAGCAGGCAGCAAAGTAAGAGAGCACCAGAAAGGTCCCAGAATGTTCCTTCAAGACTCCCCAGTGCCGTGAGATGAAGCAGGAAGAGGTTTCTTCTCAGAGGAACACCTGGATAATTTGGAGACCCAGTCTCCAGCCACCTGTGGCTCCACTGAATACCATTCCAACTGCAAGGAGGTGCCACTTCAATACTTTTTTTTCCTGCTCGTCTGGTAGTTCACCCATTGCTATCTCCATGACCAAAACACCAGATCACGATCTCCCAGGGTCTGTCTTTGTATCAGTCACCCAATAGAGTCTAATGTAGCAGGGCTTTATCCCCAACACCAGGGATAAGAATATTGATCATTTTTCCTAGTGCCTAACTGTGGTGGTACTGTTTGTGTTACAAATATGTAGGCAGAGACAGACTAACTTTCACTCTTTACAAGGTCTCCACAAACACCTGTAGACTGGGATATGATATTCCTGCAGAATACTGATTTTGCCAGATGGGAATTGGACCTCTACAAAATCAATGCATGTTGGATAGACTTGAAGTTTCACTCTTTACTGGTTTATGCTGAGACATTTCACCTTTACAGTGATACTGTTCCATTTACTCCTGAATTTCATTTTTGTCTTATTTAATGACCATCTTCAAGCAGTTTCTTTTTGTATTTCTCACCTAATTAATACTTGACCTTTTCCAGATTTCCTTCCTTACAGCAATAAGCACACTTCAAAAAGTTTAGCAATCAAAGCAAGTAAGTTCCCAGGAGCTTTTCTGTGTTCCTAAACTTAGTTTCATTTACCCAAACCTATTAAAAGGAAGCCAGTACCCCAGACAGAGCTTCCCTTCTTTCCCAATGGCCTCCTCCATTCAGGTCTGTTGGTCAAAACCCAACAAGTTACTACCTGCACTTGGTATGTAGATTTACCCCCACAGGTGCCCTCCCTCACTCCCTCCAGTCTCACATCTCTAAGAGGACAGACAAAGCATAGTTTAGTATTGACAGAGTGTTTCTGTGCTCTACAGTAAGGCTTCTTTCTGAAATGCATTTAATATGTAAATGTCATGCACATACTGGACAAGTAAGCTTGACACAATAATCATTGAAGCAAAGAAAATTCAGATATCATAAAATGGTTTGGGCTGGAAGGGAATTTAAAGATCACCTAGTTCCAACCCTGGGATCATCAAATACAGACCTTAATTATGCAACATAACTAAGTGTTGAGACAAAGTACTGGGATTCAGCAGTATGGTGGGAAAACATACCAAGATCCTACTATTACTAAAGTAGAGCATGCTTTCTTAGCCATAATTATCATAGCAATATGCAACATAACTAAGTGTGGAGACAAACAAGATACTGGGATTCAGCAGTATGGTGGGAAAACATAGCAAGATCCTACAATTACTGAATTAGAGCATGCTTTCTTAGCCAAAATTATCGTAGCAATGTGACCTACAACATGAAACGTACAGCAAGGGTCAGGAATATACTGTGGCTTCAGAGCAGAATTGACTCCTTTGCAGTAAGTCTCTCACTATTATGAAAAAGATGCAAATAGCTACTGAAATAGCAATCAAAATTTAAAGGCATTTTCTTGTCAAAAATCAGGCTCAACACATTAATTTTACAGTGTCCTTGAAGACAGGCAGTCAGACCTTCTGACAGGATGAATAAGAAAAGATCTTCGGCCAAAAAGTGAAGAGCAAGGACTGAAATTAGAAAAGGAACAAGGTGACTTGAGCGTCAATGAGCCAATCAGGCAGAGCTTCTGAAGAGTTAACGAATCTAAAGTAATATAAAAGTAATCAAACTAAGTCCAGATGAGTGCTGCACACCTCAGTGGAGCTCAACAGCTGGTGTTCCTGCCCACAGTCAGGTATTGTATAAAACTGTCCTCACATGAATAAATATATACAAAGGCTGTCTCTCACATGGAGAAAACACTGTCTGGGGACTGGGCAATTAACTGTGGTGGGAAGCCAAAAAGTCTGAAAACACCACATGTAGAAAATACAAACTCACAGTCTTTGAATACTGAATTCCACTTGCCTTGCTGTTTGTGGATGTGTTCTTTGGGGGTTACTGTGGTCATCAGCTCATGTATAGCTGTCCCTCTGAAACCAGACCCTGAATCGCTGCTCTGGGATGATGCCACGTTACACTGCAGTCTCAGGAGGGGGAAATGAGTGATCTGGGTTTGGGGTCTGATTCTGGCTGCATGATTTGGCACTCCTGGCCACGGAGTCAATGGTTATGAAATAGTTTTGAGCAAGGGTCAGGGATGTGACTGGATAATTCAGTCATGAATTGTTTAGGGAGTTCATAAAGTGTTCCTCCATACATACAGGCAGCATGTTAAAGCACAATCCATCTTCTAAAAAACAGGATTATCAGGGCATGAGCTTTCCTGAACTGGAATCATCACCTAGTATCAAGACACTTACCACATAAATAACTGAAGTAGTTGAAGATTGTCTAATCAAGTGCATGTTGCAAAAATTACAAAGTGTTTCCATTTCTAGACCTTCCCACCCCAACACACTTCCTGCTGGCACTACTCTTTGCTTATGGTTGTTGTTGTCATCGTTGCTATTTCTAACAAAACACTGTAAACCAAAGTCTTTTCACACTTGGACAAGTTGCTGCAGTATGTTTTGGGATTTGAAGCTGCAAGATTGTCTCTTGGTGTTAATTCTTCAATTCTTAATTCTGGCTGTAAAGCCAGTTCCACCTGCTGCAATGAACAGGGGCTCCCAGAGGTGTTACAGTAAGTTGGGATAAGGAGAAACAGAGGAAATTTTTTTTTAATTATTTTTTTTAATACCTGCTGTTTCATCCAAGAGACAGGACATGTGAGTATCAAATGTTCAGAATAGAGCTTACAGAATATGACTGTTCTGTGTTTCTCAACACCGTTCATCCAAACAGTTTACCTTCCACATTAAATACATTTGCCTAGATTATTAGAGTGAAGTCGGCTTCAGGATTTAGAAGCCAGCAAAAATAATGTCCCAGTATACCACATTTCACAATAACATGTCTAAAGCAAGTTATTTGCTTCTCGTAGGCTCCTACACATCTCAGCAATCTTGTCTTTCTCCCCACCCAGTGCTGCACCCAGTCAAAAGCAAAGATGCGAAAGAAAGAAAAACGTCCTGGCATTTCATGAGTGGATGGTGAAAGATAAAGGCATCAAAGCTCTCTAGAGGGGAACATGGCTCCCACAGCCAAAACCGTACTTAGCAGTATTGCACAAACCTTATGACAAGGAAGGGGGCATCAAAGCAGAGTCTTTCACTCCAAACAAACTTTCCTTCAAAGAAATCCACAAAAGCAGTAAATATTTGCCACACTAATAGTACAATATCAGTATACTGTTAAAAACACTAACAGCAACATCTTCATGCTTAGAAGTGCTTGGCTTATCTCAGCTAAGCTAGATCCACAATTTACTTTTGGTAAGTACACAAATGTACTTTTGGTAAAAACTTTATCAACTCTGATAGGAGTTTGCAAAAATACTTCTGAAGCAGATGACATGAATTTACCACCTTCACACTGCAATCAGCCTGAATTTATATCATGTGTAGGTGACCAGACATTGTGCCAGGAAAACATTCCTGAAGAACAGTACTTCAAAAAGCATAAGGGTTTTGAACTGTCTTTTTAAAGAAATTAAAATATTACTGAGTATGAATGACCATCAGGAAAAGAGGAATTATGCGAAAGAAAAAGAGGAATTATGTGAAAAAAAACCACACGTGGCTTTTTCAGCAACACTTTCTCTAGCTGGAGCACAGTGATTGATGTCTGGAATGTTTTACCTGCAAGGACAGGGCTCTCCTACCCCACTCACCTCTGCTGCTGCATGAGGAGCTGTTTGATACCACTTTGGCCTTTGCACGGATGTACTAGTTTGAAATCAAACCAGTGGCAGATCATAAGTCAGAATTATAATTTAATAGGGAAAAAAAAAATAAAATAAATAAATAAATGCAATAGTCCAAGAACACTGACAAAAACAGAATACAACCTGACACCCTATGGTGGTTGCAGTCCAAGCAGAGTGGTTCTGTTGAAGCAATGATCCTGTAGCAAAATGGGTCTGAAGGTCCAGCAGTAGCTCTTGTCCTCTGGGAGTCCAGTAGGTAAGCGCTCCTCTGGTGTTCACAATCTCAGTTTATATCCAGGCTGGAATGCTTGGTTCCTCCCTCTGGGCGGAGCATCTCACGATGGCATGGTGAGTCATGTGATAAGGCCTGATGGGCCCATTAACAGGAGATAGTCCAGGAGGGAGTTGTCTCTGAGTCATGGGCAAGGCACTGATGGGCCCATTAACAGGAGATAATCCAGAGTGGGGGAGGCAGGGAGCACTGCCTCACCTGGTTTCAACAGCTCATGAAGATGGTGATAAAATATACTTCAACCCAGGACAATGGATCATCTTGAAAGACACCACAGGGAAAAAAGCACGAGGAGGAAGGAGTGGGGAGAGGAGCTACTAGGAACTGACTGAAACTTCTTCCCCATCGCTCTGCACAGCTCTGAGGCAGGGAGGGTAGAGACATTGGAAAAGGAGAACTGAAACCGAGACCAGGAAGAAGGGGGGAGGTGTTTTCGCTTTATTTTTTATCATCCTACTCTATTTTTAATTGGCAACAATTAAGTTAATCTTGCCCTAGTCAAGGTTTTTCCTGTGGCAGTGATGGGTAAGTGATCTCACAGTTCTCAGCTTGACCCACAAGTTTTTGCATCCTATATTCTCTCCCAGTCCCTTTGAGGAGACACAGGGAGAGAGCAGCTGTGTCTGTGTCTGGCAGCCAGCCAAGGATGACCCACCAAGAAACAAATATATCGTCCATGATGCCTCAAGAGCCTTACTAACTAAGAAGCAAATTTTTTTCTAAAATTATAATTTACTTGTGTCTTCCTCCACAGTGTAATTTTTAATACTCTTACACAACTTCAGAATAGAAATATGGTCAGTCATCCTATCTCCACATTGTGGACTGGTCCAATCAAAAGTATTAAATATGAAGAGGTTGCAGAGATCATTTTTTCAGGCACTAAATACTTTCAGATCCTAACTTTGGCTGTGAGACATTTTCAAATGCCTGACTACTTTCTTCTCAGGTGAATATAAACCTGCAAACTGAAGTGCTGGAGTGAAAACTGAACTGCAGCTTTTGCACATTTTATTCATGTCAGTTATGGTAAGTAATTTATCTTGAAAAAGTCGCAAAGAAGAAATACTACATAAAGTGAATGCTATGGCTGCAGATATATACTCGTGTATGAACCCTCTGAACATGGAGTTTCAGATCATATCTAAGGAGTACAAAAATTCAGCAGCCCTGGATACAAAGGAGTTGTTTCCCAAGAGATCTGGAGTCTAGCTCACAGAGAACCTGACCTTTGGGAGAAAACTCTTCATAGTTTGAAGCATTTCAGAGTCAACAATAGAAAGCACTCGGATTCAAAACACACTTAATGACAACAGATCCCTACCAGCTCCTTCTCAGCTCTTCAAACACACAAAAATTCCACAGAGCTTGTCCTCTCTCAAAAGCGTGATTCAGCAACAAAACCCTGAGAAGTGGTGGTTGGGTGACAGACTCAAAACCGACAGAACTGCAAAAACATTCTCAAAAGGGATTATGGGAGCAAAGAGTAACTGGAAGACTTTGGAGAACCAGGTTTCATCCAGACCTAACCAGGAAGCAGCAGCCCCAAGAAAAACACAGTTCTCAATCGAGTATTTATTTTCAAGGAAAACACAGATGGAGGGGGAGGGGGAGGGGTGTCTAAAAATGTCAGATCGTCAAATTTCAGACAACTGATGAAATTATGTAAGATTCTGCCATGATTAAATAATAAACCAAGAAAAGAAGAACAACCTCAAGGTATAATAATTTTTTTTTTTCCTGACATGGGAGATCAGGGCAGAATTCCATGAGTTATTGCAGATGAGCAGAATCAGCTTCCACTGTCATCCTTTCTTGAGTACATATTATGAATATACATGTTCATTTATTTTTGTATTTTACCTATAGAAGATATCTGCCCCTACAAGATGCTTATCATGTCTTTTATTTTCTCTAAAACCTTTCATTTTTAGAGAATAGGATAATATATTCATCTAGGAGAAGGAATAACATTTTTATTACATGCAGAATGGGTGGCAGATTAGGGCTTCACATATTTACTTACTGAGTAAAGAGCCTTTGAGAAGGTGCCTTCATGGGCAGCTAAACAAACAACTCGATGAACTACTGGCCCTGTAAATACAGCTCTGCTGATGGTTGTCAAATGTGTAGTACTGTAGTGAATTCAAGATCACCTCAAGCACTGCTTAAAATGCGGAATTTTTAAATACATGCCTAGTATAAGAAAATAAGATATTTTCTAAAAAGAAAAAGCTCTACTTACTTTATATCTATTTTCTGAACATACTGATAGCTGCCATCTGGTTGAATTTCCTGCATGAAATTAATTCCAGCTTTGGTGTACTGGGCATACCTCAGAGAAAGAAAGAGATGGGAAAAGCTTTCATTTCATAACCAGGCAAATGAGGAAAAGCTACATTAGAAAAATTATTAAAATTATCACAGTCACCATGTGAATCTATATTACTATTTTTAAAAATCTGTTTTAATTTTCCTTTTTAGAATCAAAGAAATTTCTTACTGTTTAATTCCATTTCAAATCCAAATACCTGTGAAAACTTTTTATAGTATCTTTTTAAATGGATCATGTAACCTACATTTTCTTTTCTTCTATATTCATTCACTCCTCCTTTTCATTATTTTGCATTGTCTGCTTCTCTAAGTCATTCTTAGTAACTAGACTACTACAGTCTAAATTTTATATTTAATAATTTTAAAATGTACTATTTTAATCCTAATAGGATCTTTCCTTTCATTGTCCAGCACCACCCCCTCCCCATCTGTTTGGCTGCTGGGGGCTTCAGGATCATGATGGAGCTGTTGGACCAGGTTCCTGAACTCAGGAAGCCCCCTGTACAGCTGGATCTTACCCCTGGTGTTTCCTCTCTAATTCTGCCTTTTATGTTTACTTTTTCTTTTCAGTATAGCCTCTTAATCCACAGAATATGCTGAGTTGGATGGGACCTACAAGGATCATTGAGTCCATCTCCTGGCCCTGCACAGGACTATCCCCAAGAGTTCTCACAGACTCCAAATTATTTTCCACTGGGCATACACCTTCCTTTGTTGCTTTTTTTCCAAGAGAAGATTCCTGTTCAGCCAAGATGGCCTTTTGTCTCACCTGCTTGACTTTTGACATTTGGGAATTGCTGTTCCTGTGCCCCTAGGACATGAAGTTTACAAAGTGACCCCAGCATCTGCAAAAACATTTTCCCAGCAACCTTACTCACTTATTCCCCGAGCAGCCTGAAGTCTGCTCTCCTAATGCCCAGAGCTGAGTTTATGGTGGTCCTTTTCCTAATGCCAACAGATTTTAAACTTGATCACTTCGTTTCTGCTGTGATTAAGAGAGCCCCAATCTCCACTTGGCTCACAAGATCCACTCTGTTGAGAAGCAGCAAATCAAGGAGAGCATCTTTCCAAGTCGGTTTCCTTAGGAACTGTTCCATAAAGTTGTCTTCCAGGTTTTTTAGGAATCTGCTGGTCTGGATTGTACCAGATGTGTGATGCTCCAAGTTAATTTCTGACAAGCTGAACTCCCCCATGAGGACAAGGGCACTTGACCTGGAGGCATCCCTTAGTTCCTCAAGGAAGAATTTGTCAGCATCATCACCCTAACTGGGAGGTCTACAATAGATTCCCACAATTATTTGTTTGTCCCTTGCTTCTTGTCCAGAGGCTCTCAGCTGTGCCCCTGAGAGACAGCAGACTTCCCCGTGAGGTGGGTCCAGCCCAGGTAACAGACCCTCTATTCCCCTTAGCAGGGAGTCTCCTACTACAACTATCCTTATTTTCCTGCCAAGAGGAATGTCTTGATGTGGGGTACAGGTGGTGGTATTGTAGGAGGCCACACTATCCCAGAAGGACCTTTGCCCACCTCATCAGTGAGTGGCCTTCTAGGTCCAGAGCCTCACATCCATTCTAAAAGGTGCCAGTCCTACTTGTCAAGTTCTGAGAAGGAGGAAGAACCTTCTTCCTGGTACACATAGAGACCTGCTTCTATTCTTCATCTTTAACAGACCCTTGGCTATCAGCCCTTTGACTGATGACCCTTTCAGTCACTTTCTCCCCTGCTCATCTTCTCTTTCTTTCATTTTCCTGTCACGTTCTTTGCAACCTCTGTCCTGTCCAGAATTATTTTTTTTCCCCATTTCCTCTCATTCATATTCTCCCCAGGTGAACTGCTCCGACAACCACCACCATCAGTCTAAACAGACAAGAGGAGATGGTTGTTAGGGCTGCTTTAGTCTGCACAACTGTTTCAGAGCTTGGCACTGGGTTTATAGGGTCTGAGACCAGCTGTCTCAACACACAGCACAAGGAGCAGGACTACAATGGACAGCTGTTGCAATATGCAAGGAATGGCTAGTTTTTAGGAATATTAATCAAGTTCTAAGTGAGCTTAGAAAAAAGTGGGTGAAGTCACTTCAAACCACTCCCCATCTTAACTGAATGAGATCTGTCTTAAGACAAGCCAAGCACACTCTCAGGTTCACATTCCTGGAGCACAGGGAGTCAAGGACACACATTAGCCACTGAAGGCTGGTGTGGCTCATTGCAGTCCCCTCTTTCTGTGAACTGTGTCCTCCTAAGGTCTCCCTACAAAATAATCAAAAAAAAGTCAAACAATACTCTGGAAGCAGAGAAACAGTATTTTTCATTTCAAACAAACCAGCTGGCTGTCTGAAGGAGAGACAATAAAAACATATTATGTCAGGGGGAGATGAGAAGAATTATCTTCTTGAACCTCATATTCTAACGTAACAATTTTCCTTGGTTTCTGCTTCCCCTATACTCTTAATCAGAATCAAAACAACTGCGCAATTTAGATGGCAATTGCTCTAATAAATTTAAAAAAAAAAAAAAACAAAAAAAAACCAACCCCAAAAAAACAAAACAAAACCAAAACAAGCAAAACCAAAACAAACTGTGAACAAACCACTACTAATCTGTTTACTTCTCATTTATTACTAAGATAAAGAAGTTCCTGGAATAGACATATTATATCATAGTGTACACCTGAAATTTTTCCTATAAAAATCCTAGTACATTAGCATCCCACTCATCGTAGGGATTTTTTGGCTTTTTTTTAAAATGTCACTCAGGATGAAATTAAATGAAGTTTGGAAAAAATGTTCAAAACCAGAAGCCCATGAAATGCTTAGAAAAAGGAAGTAGTATTTACCCATCATTCATAAACTTTCCAAGCATTAACAAACTTTCTACAACTTGACAGAAAGAGTGTTGATCTTTATAGCAAGGAAAAAATATATATGTTAGAGATCTGTACAATTGCAGTTAATCAATTTCTACCTTAAGAGCCCTGTAGGAAAAAGACAGTTTTCAACAGTTTGTGCTATCACACTGCATTAACATGCACAGACAACGTGATCAGAAACCTTGCCAAAGGTTTCCTGCATTCCCACTTGCACTAATTTTTGTCTTCCTTAGACAGCCTTCCTGCTTTTTCTAAACACGATGGAAAAGTGAAAGCAGAGATGAGCAGCAGGCTTGAAATCCAGATGTTCAAGGGGTTGCTCCAGTAGATCATCTTTACACAACGCAAAAAAGTCTTGCTCAGCCTGATGGGCAAGGGACCAGGGAGCTTCAAGAGGAAAAGGAATAAGTAAACACCAAAACAAAGGACACAGGAACTCTGCACTTCTCAAGGCAGTAACCACTGACTGAGACAAAGGATGATGGTCATTAACTCATTAATTCCTACTGGCAGGAAACAAGTGGCTAAAAAAGACAACAAGGAGCGCCACACTGTGACTGAGAGGTAATGAAATATGTGAGTATTTACCACTTACATGCCTTACATTAACTGTGCACATGCTCGTATTAAACCACTTGTTCTTCCATGCTGTTCTGTGACTTTTTTATTCTCTTTCTCCTCTCCTACCAATCATGAATGTACACAAAAACATTGTCAGTACAGAAGTAATGTCAAACCTGGGGTCTAAAATGCATATTGAAGCTCTTCTATAATACTGTAGCACTTTAGCTGAACATTTGGAAAACTTTTCATTCTTTTTTCAGAGAAATCTTTTAAGTATCGCTGGACTAACCTGGGAATGAAAGCCCAACTCTGAAACAACCCACTTTTATCTCATGCTTTATTTAACAGTTCATTGTTCTAAAAACTTGCAGGTAATTTGCTTGATATATTAGCAATTACCTTCTTGGGTGTAGCTGGGTATTTCTTCCTACGTAATTAAAACTGTTGAGAAAACTAATCTAAGCCATTATAAATTAATGTAAGATCAGAACCTCTTCAACTTTGCTTTAACCTAGTTTTGTAGACTCTGAGATTTTCAATCAGATCTTAATTTCTGACTTTAATTGAACATTATCCTTAATCTAAAGTGTCAGTAGTTAAATACAATTCACTTTTAAAAGATTTATAAACAAAGCCCCTTTCATTGCTTGGTACTTTTAATAAAGATACAAGATGAAACTGCTCTAAAATGCAACTGTAGAAACATAAAAAAGAAGATTTCAAAACATGGCAGGTGTACTTCCAGGCAAAAACCTGTACAGATGAAGACATATATATGGAACCAGTTCCTTTACCAATTTTCTACCATGCTTATCATGAAAATAAGACCTTGATTATGAAGCACTGCCTGTGGAAGAAACAATCAAGAGTCAGAGAAAGAGACTTTTTAAACCTATGCTCATATAAATAAATTAGGACTTGCACATCTGTGAGCCTTGTCTCCATTCGTCTCACTAAGTGCATCCCTGGAATCACAAGGAGTGCCTAAAAGTTGCAGCAATCAGGAAACAGCACGAGTCATACAACACAATTAGACACTGTCCTGGGTTGAAGTATATTTTATCACCATCTTCATGAGCTGTTGAAACCAGGTGAGGCAGTGCTCCCTGCCTCCCCCACTCTGGATTATCTCCTGTTAATGGGCCCATCAGGCCTTATCACATGACTCACCATCCCATTGTGAGATGCTCCGCCCAGAGGGAGGAACCAAGCATTCCAGCCTGGATATAAACTGAGATTGTGAACACCAGAGGAGCGCTTACCTACTGGACTCCCAGAGGACAAGAGCTACTGCTGGACCTTCAGACCCATTTTGCTACAGGATCACTGCTTCAACAGAACCACTCTGCTTGGACTGCAACCACCATAGGGTGTCAGGTTGTATTCTGTTTTTGTCAGTGTTCTTATACTACTGAATTTATTTATTTATTTTAATTTTTTCCCTATTAAATTATAATTCTGACTTATGATCTGCCACTGGTTTGATTTCAAAGTAGTACAGGCACTTACTGCATCCTCTGTTACCGCTGACCCCAGCAGAAGAAGAAGCGTTTGAAGTGGACAAATATGAGGGAATCCTAAGTGCAGTTAGAAAGCTCACCCTGAAAGTCTCTCTCTACTCTACAGAAGCAGAGCCAGCTCTCTTCTGCCTCTCTCCTGCACCCTGCTTTATTCCCCAGAAGCCCAACTTCAAATCGCCCACTCATCCGCCTGGAGGACACAAACCATCGGATTTCTTGTGGCACAGTCCTTGTGTTGGTGATCTACTAAATTCCTCAATGGCATCAATAAATGCACAATGCATAAATGCATGGCAACAAAAAGTTTTCTCATAAATTTAATAAAACCAGGAAATTTATTAGTCTGTTGCAAGGATTCCATCATTTAGTCTAGTTGCATTAGATAGCTCTTGTTTCCATGAGTAGTTAACAAACAAGCTCTCTATATCATGCTGATATATAAAAGCTGACCTTTAACAACACTATTAAATGTTAAAAACAACAGCAACTATATTGCCCTACTTTTTAAAGCCAAATTTACATTCTCCTGTAACAAGACAAGAAAAATTATTTTGAAGCATCAATTATGACCCAGTGTTCACAGAGCTGAGACAAGGTTCAGCCCCAGCAGTGTCAGTAGGTCCCTGCTAGTTTGTATAAGCAAAGCTTTATCCCACTTTTGCACACAAGCACACACAAAAACAATCTTAGAGGCCAAATGTGGCCCCATTTAATATTTCCTGTGTTTGCTGCTCTGCAATTTCCATTTGCTTAAAGAATTAGGTTATTCCAACCACTCAAAGAAATTGTTTATTTCTTGATATTTACTGTTAGCAGATATTCTAGCATAGTCAAACATCACTGCTGTTGATTTAGATCAGGCAAGGAACAATCCTCATGGAAGAAACAACCCTCTCCAACAACATGCAGAAATCTAGGTGACAAAACTAACAGTTATGGATTATGCATGCTGCTCCCATCTTGGGATTCACATTGCAATGTAAACAGTGGGGTTACAATGCTATAGCAATTTTTACATACTTTTTGCACAATAAATGTGTTACCATGGCTATGGGACAGACAAATCTAAATGATTTAAAATGTCCTAAACTAAACCTTCTCGGGCCAAAGTTTCTCAATAATCATGTTTATCCTAAGGTATGTTCTCACACGCAGCCAGACACTCAGGGACACTTCGAGGAGACATTCCCACTTTAGAAAAAACTACCCAAACCCAAAATCCACTGTGGAAATGTAACAACCTGTCAGGAAAACCTTTGCTTGGTTAAGCCCACGAATTTGCAAGTGAATTTTTTTTTTCATCCTTCTTTCTTACATATTCCAGGTATTTTGGACATTCCTAACACTTTGTGAGCCAATACATCCATACATTAACCAGAATTATTCATCGCAAATTCCTTAATGTATCTGGAAAAGCTAAGAGAGCTATATGGGGTAATATTGTCATTATTTTTAGTATCTAAAGAGCATCTTCTCAAATTTTGCCTCCCATGAAAGCAGAATTTTCTAAAGAGGCAGGCAGATAGTAGTGACACCACAGCACCCAGTGGCTGGAGTTACCCCTCTCCAGTTCTTATTTTTTTACATAAAGAAGAATCTTTTGTAGCTTTAAATCTCTGACCACTTAATGTCTTCTAGTTCTTAGACTGGAAGAGGCACAAGCAACCACATTCCATCTTGTCCTTGGCAACCCTGATTTTTATAAACTTCAGGGACTTCTGCCTCAGTTCCCTCTTGTCCAAGCAACACTCCCAGCCTTGAACAAGGACCAATCCTTGTTCATAAACAATTCCTTAACTCAGTCATCCCAACTGCCTCTCACAGAAACTCCTTAATATCAGCTCATCTATATACTGGATCTGGAACTGCCTTTAAATATCCCCCACCAGCTGACTCCTACCTGCCTTCCTAGCCTATTTCCCTGCAATGCTCAAAAGGGGACCAAAGGAAGACAAATGTATTGCCAGCTATTCTACTACAGTTTGACAGAGCAATTTTCAGCTCTCTATAGCTCCTAGATAACACAACACACTATCAGCTTTCTGAAAACCTAATCGGTTTTCAATTACCAAAAAAAAAAAAANGAATGAGAGCAATTAAGGTTGAAGCCAATCCATCTAAATTGCTCAATTTCACAAACTCTTAAGGAAAAAAAAAGCAGGTTTGTGCACATTTTGACAACCCACCTCTCCAATTTGCTATATTAGCATTCCTGGAGTTGGCCAATTCAGAGCAGTACACAATTTTCACTAAGTGTTTTTAGAAAGTAAGGATCCACATTTTTTAACTCTGAAAGCTGCTTTGGGACATGCAGCCTTCCTATGAACAACCACTTTCACTTCTCCCTGTGTATTCAAAACAGGTTTCTGCTGTGCTTGCTTCATAGAAAGGCAGAAAGCAAAGACTGCTTGAAGAAACCTATCTTTTTGAAAATGCTTATTTCCAAATTCACATTATGGTCAATCATGAATTACTTCAACCTTTTCTCATACTAACCTAAAGTCCCATGAACAATTTTCCAGATTCTTCAGGTGTGGCAAAGGATTGTATCAGCTAAAGCTGACAGCAATATCCAGCACAGACATCTTCATTGATTTGTACACTTCCTTTGCATTTTAGTACACCAGCTTACTTACCAGACTGGGGTTTTTTTAATGTCTTATTTTGCCTGTTGTTATTTGGAGTTTGTTTATTTGTTGAGAAGGGAGGTTAAAAACACAGTAAAAGCTTCAAATCACCAAATCTTTAGCTCTGTCTACTCCATTTCAGATTTTTTGCCAATTAGATATTGCTGTGCTTTCCATGCTGCAGTAAAAGTCTATTATTGTTCTTTCAGACCTACCTATAACTCTATTTTTGGAACTAGCTTTATTTCTCTGTTTACATCCAACACATTACTGAATTCCAGTGAAAATCCCTAGGGCATTTCACATTTACTCAAAGTCAGCTCTCCTGAAGGCAAAATGGTGCTGCTCCTCAAAAATGTGCTTGTATGACACTGCCAAATATAATGACATCTAAAGCTGAAAACCCCAGACAGCCACAGTTTCAGCACTGTCTGTCACAGTGGGCTCATTTACTGAGGGTAGGGCAAAAATAGATCATGTCACTCCAACACATTGCAAATAAAAGACACCTCCACGCTTAAAAAAAGCAGCCCTTCCAAAATTTTACGCCACCCTCATTAAATTAAAATCTCCAAGCAGCTTGAAGCCTTTCTTGCAAGCCTTATCCATAAACCAATTTCCTGATCTCTTTTTGTACTCACTCCAGAGCACTGTGGAAAGCACCAGAGTACCTGCAGTTATTGTCTCCACCACGATTTTGCTGCATCAGCCAAAATATTTTAAATGCGTCTTGTTCACCTAATATCTCCTTTCTCTAAACATATTACCCTCCCCCTGCAGGAGACAGAATAGTCATTTAATAAATTCCATACGTGGCTGCTTTCAGATCTACCTGTTTGCAGTTTATTTCCTGCGGCTTTTTTCCTTCCCCCCAAAGGCCTTGGAATTAATTCAAAATCGGATATCTTGGAGAAGTACTTTATCTTCATTTCTATGTTATCTTATATGCAAGTGCATAAAACATTGATTTTTAATCTCTTTCTTCTGTACTGTTTGTTAGAGTTTCTCCCCTGAAGAACAAAACTGGTAGGGCTCAAAGTCCTAAATCATGGACTGGTTTTAAATGAAAAGAATCATGAAAATCAGAGCATAATTACATGCCAGAAGAGAAACAGTATACACCTGCTCAATGAAACCCACACACTTAGCTTTGATCTCACTTTTCACTTTTAATTCTGCTAAAATAGGCTGCTGGTGCTTTCATTGGGATCACCAGAAGCTCAGAGACCAACCAGGGCTCCAATTTCACATCCAAACTTCCACAGAGTTACAATTTTTTTCCTCCAAATATTTACTTTAAGGCTGCTCTAGTTTCTATTCATGACCATACACAGTTGTCAAACACTGATTAACCTCATTAGGCTAAACCCAGACACCTCATTTCCAGGTGTATGGCTGCTCCCTTCATGGTTTTTTTGGAACTGCAGTGTTTCAAGGTTGCTTGGGAAGGCACATATTTAAGTCAGAAAGCTTGACAGGCAGCAGTAAGATGTTTCCACAAGTTTTACCATCCTGTGGTATTTTTCCCTGCCCTTCTGGCTAAAGCTACCTCCATCTTACAAAACACTCAAAATAATTACTACATGTCGATGCTGAAACTACACCCCAAGTTAATTGTCTTCCTCTCACTTGTCTTTCTTTGCTCTTCTGCAGTAAATTACAACTTCATTCACTATTTTCACTTTCACCTCTCTTTCAGATACATACAAGCACTAAATCCACTTGTTCTGATTTTTTTTTCCAATAACATTTCTTTGAGAAACAGAGTCATAGAATCATTCACAGCACTGCCATGGAGCATTTCCATTATGTAAATCTTGAAGTTTTCCTGCACCTTGAAATAATTCTATGAATGGAATGGCAGCCTGGAAGCAAGAGAGATCATATGTGATGTGGGGAAGAAAATCCACTCTTTTTTTTTTTTTTTTTTTTCTCTTCAAATCAGATCTACTGAAAGTGCCAGTACAATTCAAACTGAAAACTGTAGAGGCATGCACATCCTCACCACCTGAGGCTTCAATTTCCTTTTCCTAAACTAGTAAGGAGGTATTTGCAAGACAGATTTTGCAATGCTAATAACTGCAACTTCCATCTCCTTTCACATTTCTAAAATAAATAGGGCTTTATATTGAATCAAGGGACTTAAGAGGTTAAGAAATTAATTACTAAGGGCTGCTTGCTAAACACTGTATATCGCTTATTGTGCTTGGCAAACAGAAGAGAGGGACTTAAGGGAGGATGCAAGGCCATTGATAAGGGAAAGCAACCATGACCAAAGATCCTGCTTTTGGACCCTGAAACCAGCCTGAACCAGCTTTGAAGTTTGGACTCGGGCCAGGAACTTAAGGAGTATGCGCAAAGAGGCACAGTGAAAAGTTCAATCCAAGGAAGACAACTTACTTCATCTGAGGAAGACTTTAACTTCATCCAGAGACCCCTGCTTTTACTTCATCCCAGAGACCCCTGCCCACGACCAACAGCAGGCAGGGCACACCCGTGAGCTTATGGAAATTACTTTTTAGCTCATTATCACACGAAGAGGGGATAGGTTTTGAGTATGTACAGGCATAATGCAGAACCTAATCGTCCTGGGTTGCAGGGTATTCTATCACCATCGTCATGAGCTGTTGAAGCCAGGTGTGGCAGTGTTCCTTGCCTCCTCCCTCTTGACTATCTCCTGTTAATGGGCCCATCAATGCCTTGCCACATGACTCACCATCCCATTGTGAGATGCTCTGCCCAGAGGAGGAACCAAGCATTCCATCCTGGATATAAGCTGAGATTTCAAATACCATTGACAGCCCTTACCTACTGGACTCCAAGAGGACAAGAGCTACGGTTGGACCTTCAGGGGAAGACCAGACCCTCTTTACTGTAGGATCACCGCTCCAACAGGACCACTTTGTCTGGACTGCTACCACCACAGGGTGTGAGGTTGTATTCTGACTCTGTCAGCGTTCTTGTACTACTGCATTTATTTATTTTCTTATTTTTCCTATTAAATTATAATTCTGACTTGCAACCTGCTGCTGGTTTGATTTTAAGCTAGTACACTAATGCACATGTAAGCTGTAACCCGATACACACCGAGCTGAGCACCACTGACAGCGCACATGCTTTTGGCGGAGCTGTCCCCTGTGCACCCAGTGCTGAAATAAACATACCTGCATTACAACTTTAGTAAGTTGTGGATTTATTTTCCGCAAATCAACATAATGGCTTGGACTAAAGGAATCACAAGGCTGATGTCGATACAAACCCTGCTAGTCTTTGCTCCAAGAACACAACTGCAAACAAGTGAATTGCATCCAAACAAATGACAAGTCCCAGCACAGGGAACTCTGGATGGCATCGTTCATTATTAGGTTGAATCAGACTGCAGAAACTTGTTTGAGCCAGGAAGCTATGAAGAAATGGGGGGTTTTAATGCTTTTAGCACTTTTAACTATTTGTGGATTAGCCAATAAATCATCTTTGAAAGTTCTTTCAATCTCAAAGTCATTTGGAGATGTTTTCGTGCACACACCAATAGAAACATAACAAAACGGTACCCATGTGATGCTTGACATGCAGCTAAGGATCTTAGGATCATCTCATGCTTAGGATCTGTCTCTCGTGCCTGATTAGAGTATGGATCAATGTTTGCTGTGGGAAGGCTTCTCACCCCCACTCTTCCCATCAGCCCTGGAACAGGGCTTGGCAGTTATGCTATTCCTGCCCCTGTTTGCTCACTTCCATTGCCACCACTGAATCCTTTTTGAACTGATCTAAAAGGCAGGCTCTCCAGGGTGTTAAGCCCCGGCTCACTCAGCAACTTTAAGGGGACGGTGATTAGACTCATTCTGGGCTACGCACAGGAGAAAAAACAGAATTCTCAGAAGGCTGAATAAGAAACTTTTACTTGCAAACTTTAAGGTAGAATGGGGTACTTGGCAAATTTTAAAACAACACCCAGGCAAAGTAAAGCACTTCCCAAAGCACTGACTTAGCAAACCAGATAAGGTAAACCCATCCAGATAAAGCAAGGCACTTCACAAACTTTGCTAAGACAAATTTAAACTTAGCCAGCTTGAAGTTATGCAGACACAACAAGGCACTTATCAAGGGATTGACTTATTTAGTCTCGCTATATATTTTGAGAGAAAGAAGTCAGGAAGAAGTCAGGAAAAGGAAGAGAAAGAAGGAGAGAAAAGGATTGTCACCACTTTTGGGTCCAGCTGCTTTTAAAATTCAAACCAGTTCTGAATCCCTTTAACCACAAGCTCTATTGAGAAAGCAGTTGAACTAAACAGTACCACAGAAACAGGCCTTACACTGTGTCTGCAGATGCAACAGAGAGAATAAATATGTAGCAGAACTGGTACCTTGTGGGCATGACTTGGCAGTGGGTTTTTGAGAGATTTCAGAGACAAGCTGGAAAAAGCAATTTCTTTCTAACCTGTCTTCAATTGTAATAGTAACTCCATTTCTAAAGGGGAACTTCTGCAGTTCCCAGGAGAAAAGAATGTAAATATGAGAAATGTTTATGGTAAGGTGTTTGCCTGTACCAATCAAAGATCTCCTCTCTGTTCTTGTTGTGAATTCCATACTGGTGCTGGGGACAGATGAGAGAGACATGATGAGGATCGCAGCTCCCAGACCTGCTGGTAGAAGCTGCTGATCTCTCTCCCTCTCTCAGTCATCTTTTTATTAATATCTATCTACTTATCTATCTATAAATAAAGCCTTCTGATCATCCATCTATGAACACGGAGTGATTTGTAGACCAGGCCCTCAAAATAGGGTCACATCTTTTCTACAAGTGGTGACCCACGACGTGTCTTGGACCAAGTTCTGCACAGGTGGACCCCGAAGAGTCCATCTGAGCTGCACAGGGAGATTCAGCAAGAATTGGAAAGTTTCCAGACATGGAACTGCTGAAAAGCTGTTCGGACATGGAAAATCAGCTTTCTGCTGAAGAAAGAACTGTGATCTTGGCATGGAAAACTCTGATATCCTTTCGCGGAGTCAAGGTTTCAGACAGCCTGCTCCTGAAGTTCCTTCGGTGGCTTCAAAACCACAGACTGGGACCTGAACAGGATCCACAGGCCGCTTTCAGCCTGCGCTTTTGGGACATGGTGGTAACGCAGGTCGAGGACGGGTTTGGAGACGAGGACAGATCAGCTCATGAGGTTCTTCCAGCAGCATGTGCCTTGTTCCTGGCGGTGCATGCTTGGAATGCGAGGATGCCTGGGACGGCCAGGTCTGCCGTGAGTCCAGTGTCGGCAGATGCTGGGGGAACTGAACAGCAGGGACCGAGGGGAGTCAGGGAAGGTAGTTCTGGTGCACCTTATCCCTCCCCCCAGGGTCCCGTCCTTGCCCCGGCCCGACCCTCCTTTCCCGGTGCCTCTGGGGACCCTCTGCCTGCTGGCCAGGGTGTGCAGGTCGTGCGGGGCCAGCCCGGGCAGGCTTGCTGTTGTCCTGCACCACCCCCGCGAGCGACGGCGGGGGCGGCCTTGCCCCCACCAGGCTAGCCACAAGCGCTTTTGCCGCCCTCGGGTCCGCCGGCGGCTGCTGTTCCCCTGCTCCCGCCTGGCTGCGCACCAGGATCGAGCGGAGCAGGGGGGGCGGTCCAGCCTCCCTCCGGTGGGGCGGTGGAGCGCCCCGAGCGGGGCCCCGCAACCAGCGACAAGCAGCCCGCGGTCTCCCCGAGCACGGGGGCAGGGCTGGGTCAGGCGGTGGCCCGCAGAGCTCGGCCTGTGTCCCCCGCTTGCCCTGAGGGCCCGGTTTGCGGTTTTTCCGGGGCCGCAGGGGGCGAGGAATCAAGCATCAGTGTGGATTCGCCCGCGCTTCCCTCTCTCCCTGCGGCGGTGGCTGAGGAACCCCTCCTGCTCTCTGCACGGCGGCCTGAGGTGGACGGAGAGCCTGCGGCTCTTCCGGCGGCCCCTTCCCCTGCCCCTCCGCATGGCTCACAGCGCCAACGGCGCCGGAGGCGGCGAGGGTGAAGGCAGGATGATTCACC